>CAJHNH020004386.1:0-40265 GCA_905116865.2 Candidula unifasciata
CGGTAATATTAAAGAAAGGTTGACAGGAAAAGGTAATATTAGCTAAATGGGGAAAAAAGGAAAGGTCAGAGATTTGCCCAAAAATTTGAAAAAGGATGTAGTGATTTGTACATGAGTGGACAATGGAAATTTAGATGATTATAACATGGTGGGGAATGGAATGTCGATGATAAAGGTTAAAAATAAGTTGACAAGGGGAAAAATGCAGATGATTAGCTAACAGAGTTAAAGAAGTGTCAGAGATTGTAAAAGTTGAAAAGGAAGTGTCAGAGATTGTACATGGTTTCAATGGGAAAGGGCAGAGATTGGTACCCGAGCTGGACAATGGGAAAATGTCAGATGATTTGGTACCCTGAGCTGGACAATGGAAGTGTCAGATGATTAGCAACATGTGTTGAAAAATGGAAATGTCAGATGATTAGGTACCCTGAGCTGGACAATGGAAGTGTCAGATGATTTGCTAACATTGTGTGAACAATGGAAGTTTCAGATGATTAGGTACATGAGCCCGGACAATGGAAGTGTCTGATGATTAGCTAACATGAGTTGAAAAATGGAAGGTCAGATGATTAGGTAACCCTGAGTGACAATGGAAGTGTCATATTATTAGCTAACATGAGTTGAAAAAGGAAGTGTCAGATGATTTGCTAACATGAGTTTAACAATGGAAGGTTAGATGATAGCTAACATGAGTTGGGAAAAATGGAAGTGTCAGAGTTAGCTAACATGAGTTGAACAATGGAAGTGTCAGATGATAGGTAACATGAGTTTGAACAATGGAAGTGTCAGATTTATTAGCTACATGAGTTTAAAAAAAGGAAGTGTCAGATGATTAGCTAACATGAGTGAACAATGAAGTGTCAGAGATTAGCTAACATGAGTTGAAAAAATGGAAGTGTCAGATGATTAGCTAACATGAGTTGACAATGGAAGTGTCAGATGTAGGTAACATGAGCTGGAAAAATGGAAGGTCAGATGATTAGGTACCATGAGCTGGACAATGGAAGTGTCAGATGATTAGCTAACATGTGTTGAACAATGGAAGTGTCAGATGATTAGGTACCATGAGCTGGACAATGGAAGTGTCAGATGATTAGCTAACATGTGTTGAACAATGGAAGTGTCAGATGATTAGGTACCATGAGCTGGACAATGGAAGTGTCAGATGATTAGCTAACATGTGTTGAACAATGGAAGTGTCAGATGATAGGTACCCTGAGCGGACAATGGGAAATGTCAGAGATTAGCTAACATGAGTTGAACAATGGAAGTGTCAGATGATTAGGTAACATGAGTTTACAAAGAAGTGTCAGATGATTTGCTAACATGAGTTGACAATGGAAGTGTCAGAGATTTGCTAAAATGAGTTGAACAATGGAAGTGTCAGAGATTAGTAACATGAGCTGGACAATGGAAGTGTCAGATGATTAGCTAACATGAGTTTGGGCAAGGGGAAATGTCAGATGATTAGCTAACATGAGTGGACAATGGAAGTGTCAGACGATCAGGTAAAAATGAGCTGGACAATGGAAGTGTCAGATGATTAAGGTAACATGAGATGGACAATGGAAGTGTCAGATGTTAGGTAACATAGCTGGAAAATAGAAGTCGCAGATGATAGGTAACATGAGTGGACAATGGAAGTGTCAGCTGCATGAGTCACATGAGCTGGACAATGAAGGTCAGATGATTAGATAACAATGAGAGCTTGACAATGGAAGCGTCAGAGATTATGATAACATGTAGCCGGACAAGTGAAGGATGCAGATGATTAGGTATACATTAGCGGACAATGGAAGGTCATATGATTAGGATAAACAATGAGCCGGACAATGGAAGTGTCAGATGATTATGCTAGGTCCATGATATGGAACAATGGAAGTGTCAGATGTATTAGGTAACATGAGCTGGACAATGGAAGTGTCAGATAGATTAGGTAACATGTGCTGGACAATGGAAGTGTCAAGATGATTAGGTAACTAATGCATGACGGACTGTACACCTAGAATGTGTCAGATGATTAGGGCATACCAGTGTGCAGCTTGAGGACAATGGAAGTGTCTAGGATGATGATAGGTAGTGCATGAGCCTGGACAATGGAAAAGATGTCAGACTGATTAGGTAGCGGATAGAGTTGGTACAATGGATAGTTGTCAGATAGACTTAGGTAACATGAGATCGGACGTAATTGGGAAGTGTCATGTATGTATTGTTATATTATGATAGACCCATGAGCTGGAGCAATTGGTAAGTGTACATGGATGAATTAGCTTAACATTGCAGGAGTTAGGACAATGGGAAGTGTCAGGAATGACTTTGGTAAGCCAGTTAAGCTGCGAAAAATAGAAGTGTCCAGTATGATTAGCTAACTATGAGCATAGGACAATCGGAAGGTGTCAGATGATTAGCTAAGCGTGAGTTTTGACTCTAGAGGGAGTGTCAGATGATTTAGATGCGTATAAACTATGTAGCTGGACAAAACGTGACAGATGATTAGATAAAACGAGTTGAAAGACAATGGGAGTGTCAGATGATTAGGTAACATTGACTTGACCAACGGAAGTGGCAGATTTTTTGTACCCTAGCTGGGCAATAAAAGGGCAGATGATTGTAACATGGTGGACTGGGAAAAAAAAAAAAAAAAAAAAAAAAGTCAGAGTTTGGTAACATGATTTGGGGCAAAGGGAAGTTCATAAATTTGAAACATGAGGGACAATGGAATTCAAAGATTTGTAACATAGCTGGACAAAGGGAAGGGGAGTGATTAGGGAAATGAGTTGACAATGGAAGTTCAATTATTTGTACATGAGCCCGGCAAAGGAAAGGCGAGATTAGGTAACTGAGGGGGCAATGGGAAAGGTCATATTTAGAAAAATGAGTGGGGCAAGGAAATGTAGATATTATAACTTAGGGACAAAGAAGTGCAGATGATTAGGGACAGGTTGGACAATGGAAGTTCTATTATTTTCTAACTAGCTGAAAAGGAAGGTCAGGATTAGGTAACATGGGGACAATGGAAGTGCAATTATAGTAACAGAGTGGCAAGGAAAGGGCAATATTAGGTAACATTAGCTGGGCAATGAAGTGTCAGAGATTTTTAAAAAATAAATGGGGCAATGAGTGTAGATGTTTGTAACATGAGTTAAAAAGAAATGTCAATATTTGGAACTGAGCTGGACATGGAATTAATTTTGTAACATGCGGACAATGAAGTGTAGTGATTTGTAAAATAGTGGACAAAGGGAAGGGGCAGAGATTAGTAACAAGCTGACAAGGGGAAATTTCAGATGATTGTACTGAGGGGACAATGGGGAAAGGGATGTTTGGTAACATTAGTGGCAAAGAAATGTCAATGTTTTGGGAACATAGCTGGGGCAAAGGGAAATGTCAGATGATTAGTACCATGGCTGGACGAAAATGTCAGATGTTTTAGGTCCATGAGCGGGACAAGGGAAAGGGTCAGATGATAGAACATAGCGGAAAATGAAGTGTCAGATGTTTGGGTCCCCAGAGCTGGAAAAGGAAGTGTCAGATATTAGGAACATGACGGACAGAAAAGGTCAGTGATTGGTAACTTTGCGGACAATAGAAGTGCAGATGATTAGTACATGAGCGGACAATGAAAGTGTCAGATGAAGGTACCTAAAGGGACAAGGGAAAAGGGTCATATGTTTAGGTACCATGGTGGACAATGGGGGTTCGGTGCGCGTGCAAAATCAATGGGGGCCCTAAAAGACAGTGCATGGAAAAATTCATCAGGGGAAATTGACAAGAACAAAAAGATCGAGATCTGTGGAAAAGCATAAACGTCTACCCCTCGATGATGATGAATTCAATATTACCCGTCTTTTGGTTTACAAATGCCTCTTATTTTGATTTGTAGCAAGCAGGGGCCTTTTTAAAAGGGAAAAGGGTTTCTCAAGTTTTTTCCCCGAAGACGGTGGGTTTCCCGGGCCCGTTGGGGGAAAAACAAAACTATCCCACTGCCCGAAAGCATATCATGAGAATATACTAATTGGAAGTTTCCGTCGAAGTCAGGAGTACGTCTTTATAACAGGAGGAACCAACAAGTCAGCATGCAAATGAGTCAAACGGGTTTTTGAAATGGATGGGCCACGCAACACCAAGTTTCTTGAAACAGGACTACAAACCTCCCAGAAATTTAAGATCAACCAGAACTTTCCCCGCCGAATGCAAAGAGGACAAAGGAGGACGAAGAACAGGGACAAAGGAGACGTAAGAACATGGACGAATGGGACGACAGACATGGAAACGAAGGGGGCGAGAGACAGGGATGAAGCGGGACGGAGACAGGGACGAAGAGGACAGAGACAGGTACGAAGGGAACGGAGACAGGGGCGAAAGAAGAGGAAGAACATTCAGGGACAACGGGGGGATGAAAACACGAGACGAGGGGGACGGAGACAGGGACGAAGGGGACGGAGACAGGGACGAAGAGGACGAAGGAGACTGGAGGGGAGAACACGGGACGAATGAAGATAAGAACTTTCAGAGACGAAGGGGACGAAGACGGGGGATGAAAGAACAGAAGGATGAGACAGGGGGGACGAAGGTGATGAAGACAGGGACGAAGGTAAACGAAGACAGGGACGAGAGGACGAAGGAGATAGACACAGAGACGAAGGAGACGAAGACAGGGGCTAAAAGAAGAGGAAAGAATTCTCCCACATTGTTTATTGGTCCTCACTGTAGGATCTGTCAGTCAATGTGTCAACCATCACTGGATTTTATTCGTTTATTGTGATCAGTGTTATCCCTGTACCTACTGTAGTTACTGTCGAGAAAGAAAGAAAGAAAGAAAGAAAGGAAAGAAAGAAAGAAAGAAAGAAAGAAAGAAAGAAAGAAAGAAAGAAAGAAAGAAAGAAAGAAAGAAAGAAAGAAAGAAGAAAGAAAAGAAAGAAAGAAAGAAAGAAAGAAAGAAAGAAAGAAAAGAAAAGAAAGAAAGAAAGAAAGAAAGAAAGAAGAGAAAAGAAAGAAAGAAAAAGAAAGACAGACAGACAGAAAGACAGAAGGACAGAAAAAAAGAAAGAAAAAAGAAAGAAAGAAAGAAAGAAAGAAAGAAAGAAAGAAAGAAAGAAAGAAAGAAAGAAAGAAAGAAGAAAGAAAGAAGAAAAAGAAAAGACAGAAAGAAAGAAAAAAAGAAAGAAGAAAGAAAGAAGAAGAAAGAAAGAAAGAAAAAAAAAGAAAGAAAGAAAGAAAGAAAGAAAGAAAGAAGAGAGAAAAGGTAAAAACAGATAAGAAAGAAAAGAGAAGAAAGAAAGAAAGAAAGAAAGAAAGAAAGAAAGAAAGAAAGAAGAAAGAAAGAAAGAAAGAAAGAAAGAAAGAAAGAAAGAAAGAAAAGAAAGAAAGAAAGAAAGAAAGAACGAATGAATAAATGAATGAAAGAAAGAAAGAAAGAAGAAAGAAAGAAAGAAAAGAAAGAAAGAAAGAAAAGAAAGAAAGAAAGAAAGAAAGAAAGCAAAAGAAAGAAAGAAAGAAAGAAAGAAGGAAAGAAAGAAAGAAAGAAAGAAAAGAAAGAAGAAAGAAAGAAAGAAAGTAAAGAAAGAAAGAAAGAAAGAAAGAAAGAAAGAAAGAAAGAAAGAAAGAAAGAAAGAAGCAAGAAAGAAAGAAAGAAAGAAAGAAGCAAAAAAGAAAGAAAGAAAGAAAGAAAGAAAGAAAGAAAGAAAGAAAGAAAGAAAGAAAGAAAGAAAGAAAGAAAGAAAGAAAGAAAGAAAGAAAGAAAGAAAGAAAGAAAGAAAGAAAGAAAGAAAGAAAGAAAGAAAGAATGGAATCACAAGTGGATCAAATTTTACTTTTGCTTATCGTAAAGTAAAGGAGTATGTATATGCCATTCGGGTGCGCATGCACAAAGAAAACATTGGTGCGTGTGTATGTATGGGGGAGGGAAAGGTTAGCCACCTTATACATTTTTGAATGCGGGAGAGCTCAAGGACCCTAGGCCTCGTATTGGGGCTTAACTTCATTATTATTTAAATTATTTAAGAATTATGTGCACTTCCACCTATTACCCCCCCCCCCCCCCCCCCCAACCCTCACCCCGAAACCCCCACCAAGCATTTCACTAATTTGGAGCTTCCTTCAAAGTAGGAATGCCCCTACCTGAGAGGCGAGGCGAGATAGGAGATATTACAACCAGCTCCTCATGGGAACAGTTATTAGATACCTTGGAGTGGCTGCTGCATTGCAGGTCTGTGCACACCTGGAAATGCTCACTGTGTAGTATTGTCGACCCTCGTAAAAATAATATTTTAAAACAAATTGTTAAACAGTAACTGCGTATTCTTTAAAGCAGTGGTCTGCAACCTTTTTCAGCGGGTGTCCCCCTTGAGTATATGGTAAGACACCTGCACCCCTTGAGTATATGGCAAGACACCCCTTGCCCCTTGAGTATATGGTAAGACACCCCTTGCTCCTTGAGTATATGGTAAGACACCTGCACCCCTTGAGTATATGGTAAGACACCTGCACCCCTTGAGTATATGGTAAGTGTCGCATGACAGCATCCACACATCTGCCACAGCAGGAAGGTCCATATAGCTGACCACCCTAAACTCGTCATCGTAACTATGTAATAGAATGGGCCAAGCATAGTTAGATAGTTCGTTTGTTGTGGGGGAGTCCTGATAGGAAAAATCCATATAAAACCCTTTGATAATGACTCTTTTAGGCTTTGAGTGTCGAATTGAATGTTAGGACACATTTTCTACGCCTATTCTAAATAAATTGTCTGACCACTGCACTGCATTAGTGAGCGCGATTCGTACGCTAACTGCTGTTGTTAGGGGACGTGTTTGTGTGCGTCACTCTCTACAGTCCGGTCTTGGAGGCAGGCGTTTTTCCTTGTGTCTCGCCAATTGACCGTTATACAGACAAGATTCCTTGTTCTCTTTTTTATTTACAATGGGTGAGTTTTCTTAAGGACTTTTTAATTGATTATTTGAGTTCATAGTGTCTGTGATGTAGGTAAGTAAGGTCAGCAGCTGGATAATGCGAATCTGTTTTCCTACGATTCTTGCCAAGGAAGGTGGCGAAAGGAGCTCCAGATCGGAGTGCACTTTCGGTTGACATTTCTCGCAGAATGCTTTGAAATGGTCTTTTAAACCTTTTCAATTCAATCAATCTACATATCTGGAGTGGGTTTGTAGTATTGATAACTTTGTATCGTTAATTATTTGCTGGTATTCGGTATCAGAACTTGGTAAGTCTCTGAATTGTTTTGAACGACAAAAAGCTTATAGGCAGACATGACGTCATGTCCGCTGTTGCTAGGTGATTTCGTAACCATAACAAGCTTCGACTGTAGAATTGTTTTCATAACATATTTCAGTAGGTCTTGGTTTGGACTTCATCGCAGATCCCTTATTTTCTACGTTAGAGGGAACGGTAAATAATGGAGATCTGTCTAACCTTTGCTACAGAACTGTATCCAGGAATTCTTCGAGTTTATGATCTGGTGCTCACTCTAGGAAACTAAATGGATTCTAAGATAGAGGTGACCAACCTTCATGGTTGGGAATAACCTCAAGTTTATCTGAGCATGAGGAGATGGTAAGGATGTTGATTGACCAGGTGCATTAGATACGGTTCGATCATGGGTGTTGCTTTGTGTTTTTCAGGTTATGAAGATCCAACAAGTATCAGTGTCTTGTAGACTGGTTCCTTCTGCCACTACACATTAAGCAATTTACATGTGGTGAATTGTGGTCCTGAACGTGTGGACGATACTTGAGTCGTCGTCTTCCGAGCTCAAGGTGATTGTTCTCGATCAACGCCAGAAACTGTTTTCCTGCTGGGTGAAATAATGTTGGGAAGTCTGGCGACGTGAAGATCTATTCCGGCATCCAGAGAAGCAGCCTCGTTTCTGAAAAGTCCTATCGTAAAGTACGGTAGTCGGAAACTTCGCTCCAGCATCCAGAGGAGATATAAGATCTAAACAGATAAGTCAGAGTGAACCGTATGACGGATTAAATCTAAGTGGACCTTTCCAATCCATCAGATTCCTCAGACATGATGATACTGGACAGAAACGTAGAGTAGGAGGAAGACACTCGCACTAACTTTGTTCTTGAAAGTATTCAATATTCTTTCAGTTATTTCTTCAAGTTATTTTTCTTCAGCTTGGTTACGGGGAACCTATTACATTGATTCTCGAGTTCATCTGCCTTCTAGTTCTTAGGAGAGTTTTGTCTAAATGGAGTTCCTTGTGGCATTTATAAACGTAGTCTTGTCTTATCGTATTCACTGTTGATTATTTGTTCGACTGGATTTACATTAATCCAGTCTGGGGGCAAACAGTGGTGAGGACGTCTGGCCGAGAGGTACCCAAGTGTTCATAAAAACCCTGTGGAATCAGAGCTCGTGTCACCTCATCCCTGAGACAGGTTGAATGGAAAGTTTGAACCGAGGGTTAGGCCTCTAGACGAACGAGAGCCACCATTCAAAACACTCCTGTCTCAGAGCACCTGAGGGATTTGTGAAAATATCCTATAAGTAAGGTGCGTGACAAAACTGCCATACGACAGTAACTATCGTAAAATGTGGTCTCATGTCCGGGATCGTTGTTTATTGTAATTGTAATTTGTCAACAGTGAATTAGAGTGTTCAGTAGTTGTGCTGGACACTTGACCAGCAGGTTGTCATATTGATAAGCTGTCTGGTAGAATTGGTGACTACTTTGAATATATTCCTTATAATCTTCCTGGGAAGAAATAGGAGGTTGTTTCAGTAGTTCTTGACAAGCGGTTCTTCCTGTTTTCACATAATAGGAGTCTATTGGTCCTAGTGATAGGAAGATTGTCTTGCTGAAGTAGTGACAATTGTTCTTCTGGTTTGTGTATTGTGGTTTTGGTTGCATCACCACTGACGTTTTGTGTCTAACATTTACAATTATCGTAAATTGTTGCATATTTGTTGGATCTTCTTTTAAGTATCTTTGCAGCTCGACATGGCGCAGTCCAGAATTTCGATTCAAGGGCTGAAAGAAATGGCTGTACAGATGGGACTGGAAGGAAGGGAGTTGACCGATTGGATTAAGACCACAGAAAGAGAAATGAGAATGGAAGCTCGTGAGTCTGAAAGGCTTAGAATTGAGGCTGAAAAGGAGTCCGAGAGGCTCAGGATCGAATCCGAGAGACTCCAGGAAACTGAGAGACTCAGGATTGAATCCGAGAGACTCATGGAAACCGAAAGACTCAGAATTCAGGCCGAGATAAAGATGAAGGAGCTGGAAATTCAGGCACAAAGAGATAGCCAGATTTCTAGATCTCAGTCTTCAGAAATGGAGAGACTGTGTCTACTCACTGCATCTCGACACCTGCCATGAATTTTCCTATGCCTGCCTTTGATGCGAAGCTGGAAACGATTGAGCAGTATATCGATAAATTTGTTAAACTTGCAACTATCTATAATCTTGAGAAAGATAGATATACATTAAAACTGGCACAGGGATTGAGAGGAGAGGCATATGAAATTTTTCAGCGGATGCCCACTGGCTCCGATACTGACTTTGAAGCCCTGTGCCAGGCTTTATTGAAAAGGTTCGAGTTAAATGCTGCTAGTTACAGGCATAAGTTTAGAAATGAAAGGAAAATGATTGGGGAAACTTATCCGCAGTTTGCAGATAGATTAAAAAGTTATATGAGTAAGTGGCGTGAAATGGCTGGCTATGAAGCTTCCTTCGAAGATCTGCAAGAATTGTTCCTAACCGAACAATTAAAGGACACTCTACCGAAGTCAATGCAAACTTTTCTCACCGAGAACGGTGCAGAAAAATTGACTGACATTTTGGTTCATGCCGAACGGTACGAGTTAGCCCATAAAGATGATAGTTCGGGGAAAGCCAAGCCACATAATAATCATAATAGGAATAATCAGAACGGTCAGAAAACTCCAACTCCAGGTTCCCCTAAAAAGAGCCCATCCCATGTAAAACACCAGAATCCTTCTAAATTTGGCAGTTCGCAACAGAAACAGTTGTACAATAGTTCTAGAAAACCCTACTGTAGGAATTGCAATAATAATTCCCACCACACTAATGATTGTAAGGTGAAGTCAGCAGGGGGGACTCAATTGTCAGCTATGTTGACGACTGTCGGTTCGTCTGCCGCAGAGAAATTATATAACCGTTCCAATAGGCCACCTGTGGTAGAGAAGGTCTGGGCTAACAAAAAGAGAATTTCTTGTCTTTATGATTCGGGGTTGTCCTATTCCGCGGTCTGTTCCCCCGAAATCGTTAGAGCTGATCAGTATACAGGTGAATTTATAGAGCTCAGATGTGCAACTCTTGATGCTCAACCCATGAACTTGCCGGTAGCTAAGATAGAGGTCAAGTCTAGATACGTTACTGGAGAGATTGAGGCGGCCGTTTTGAAACGGAGTACGTTCCCTCTTATTTTAGGAGCTCGTTATGTCTATTTAGCGAATGCCCCTACACCTTCAGAACAGCTTGCGGCGATGACCACCCGTGCGCAACATAAATGTGCCACGGAAGATCAAAGTCACGTAAATCCCTTACCTGACGAGATCAAGGTAGCCCAAGAGTCTGACCCTACCCTTAGAGCTTGTTTCAAAAAATTACCTGTCTGTCACACTCCGCCGAGAAGAAATGATTACTTTATGAAAGGTAAATTGCTTTTTCGCGTTGGGAGTGACCAATATACTGAGCATAGTCAGCTGGTCGTGCCACGACCATATCGGCAACAAATTCTCCAAATGGGTCACACGATCGCGTATAGTGCCCATATGGGAATAAATGCCACGACTCAACGTATTTCCTGTCATTACTTTTGGCCGGGTATGACAACGGACATAATACGTTTTGTCAAATCTTGTCCGGAGTGCCAAAGAGTCGCCCCGAAAGGCAAGATTGCACCAGTTCGACTGGGAGAAACTCCCATAATGTCCACTCCCTTCGAGAGAGTGGCTGTCGACTTGGTGGGACCCCTTCCCCTCACGAAAAAGAAGAATGCCTATATCTTAACCCTGGTAGATAGTTGCAGTGCCTGGGGTGAGGCTGTACCGCTTCGTAAGATAGATAGTCAGAGTGTGGCTGAAGCTCTGATTGGCATCTTTACTCGTGTAGGATTTCCCACACAAATCTTGACTGACAACGGATCGCAGTTCAAGGGGAAATTGATGGAGGAGGTGTTTCAAATTCTTAAATCTCATCATATATGCACTAGTCCATATCGACCCCAAGCGAATGGCCAAAATGAGCGATTCAACGGGACGTTGATTTCACTGCTGAGGAGGTTATCCCAAGAGAAACCGGAGAAGTGGGACGAATACGTGGCTGCAGCACTATTCGCTTATCGCGAAGTCCCTAATGCTTCCACCGGCTTTTCACCAGCAACGTTGGTTTTTGGGAGGCCCATTTCTGGTCCTTTGGCCATACTCAGAAAAACGTGGACGGACGAAAATGCAGATGAGACCTTGAGGACCACGTCACGGTACGTGCAAGAACTCAAAGAAAAATTGAAGTTAGGTTGGGACCTAGCTAATAAGAATTTGAATCGTGCTCGTCAACGTTACGCAGCACACTTCAACAAAAAGACGAAGGAACGTAGTCTTGATGTTGGAGATAAAGTTCTGTTACTTTTGCCAACGGGGAAGTCCAAGATTGATTTAGCTTGGGCAGGCCCTTATTCCGTGTTGGAAAAAGTCTCTAGAATGCACTACAAGATAAGTGTGAAGGGTAAGTCGAAGGTTTACCATATTAATCTTCTCAGAAAGTATAATGAGAGAGAGGTAAATGGACCGGAGACTCTGTTAACACTGTCTGTAGCGAAGGAGGTGGAAGGAGGAGAAACCACTGCGGTAGAATATCCTCTCCATCCCAGGGAAACATATAAGGATGTAGAGATTAACCCTACTCTCTCCTTGTCCCTAATTGAACGGCTCGCACGTCTCTTGTCAGAATGTTCTTCTGTTTTGAGAGAGAAGCCTGGGCGTACTTCGGTGATCGAACACGATACGAAGTTGGTGAATGACGAACCCATTCGCCAGCGACCGCGTCGATCCCCCCCTTCTCAAGAAGAATCGGTGAGAAGGAAGGGTGACGGCTTGGTGAAGGAAGGAGTGATTTCGTCCTCAAAATCCTCTTCCAGCGCGAACGTCGTTTCATTGAGATCTCGAAAGAGCCTTGTTTCGTTCCTGGTGGGAGACCCCGCATAGCGCAGCCAATCCCTATCTGAATTAATTTTGCCTTCTATTATGAAGGATTGTTGAGTCATGTGGTAACAAATATTATATTAGTTTACCGACTGCAACTTTTTGATATATAAAATAGTCTCGAATATTCGGATCTCACATTAGCAGAAGCAGGTACCTTGAGAGGAGGCTCTGCTTGCTAGTCGGTAATCCTCCCTGACTGAATATATTTCGGTTCTCCAGTGAGCTTGGTCGCGTTTCTGGCTAGGGATTTGTGATTGACTTAAAGTCTTCCTTAACCGAATGAGATGTTCTAGATGCATAGTTCGGTGACTGAATTCCCGCAATCTATTTGATGAAGTACATGTAAGTTCCTCCAAGTTGCCATTTTGGCTGAAGAATCTCTGATTTTTGCTGTGAAACATCACTTGGACTTAATGTCCACAAAAAACACATTTTTATACACAAACATTTTATATGTGTATAGTGTGAGTTTCACGGGGCAGACTGACCATCAACCTTTGGTGTTCCTGGCTTCATCTGCCCACCTGAACCCAAGGTTGATGATATGGTCGTAGCTGCTGCAACCTTATTCGTTCACAGTGGAATATATTCCTGGTGGACAGAATGTGGGAGCAGACTTTTTGAGTCGCCACCCTTCGTCTGCTGACGTGCTGACTGAGGATGGGGACAATGTTGTGGAACCTGTACCTGGTGATGGTTAGATGTGTGATGCTGTCGTTCGATTCGCGTGACGCTCATCTCCTTTTGGGGGAGCTCTGTCGCATGACAGCATCCACACATCTGCCACAGCAGGAAGGTCCATATAGCTGACCACCCCAAACTCGTCATCGTAACTATGTAATAGAATAGGCCAAGCATAGTTAGATAGTTCGTTTGTTGTGGGGGAGTCCTGATAGGAAAAATCCATATAAAACCCTTTGATAATGACTCTTTTAGGCTTTGAGTGTCGAATTGAATGTTAGGACACATTTTCTGCGCCTATTCTAAATAAATTGTCTGACCACTGCACTGCATTAGTGAGCGCAATTCGTACGCTAACTGCTGTTGTTAGGGGACGTGTTTGTGTGCGTCACTCTCTACAGTCCGGTCTTAGAGGCAGGCGTTTTTCCTTGTGTCTCGCCAATTGACCGTTATACAGACAAGATTCCTTGTTCTCTTTTTTATTTACAATGGGTGAGTTTTCTTAAGGACTTTTTAATTGATTATTTGAGTTCATAGTGTCTGTGATGTAGGTAAGTAAGGTCAGCAGCTGGATAATGCGAATCTGTTTTCCTACGATTCTTGCCAAGGAAGGTGGCGAAAGGAGCTCCAGATCGGAATGCACTTTCGGTTGACATTTCTCGCAGAATGCTTTGAAATGGTCTTTTAAACCTTTTCAATTCAATCAATCTACATATCTGGAGTGGGTTTGTAGTATTGATAACTTTGTATCGTTAATTATTTGCTGGTATTCGGTATCAGAACTTGGTAAGTCTCTGAATTGTTTTGAACGACAAAAAGCTTATAGGCAGACATGACGTCATGTCCGCTGTTGCTAGGTGATTTCGTAACCATAACAAGCTTCGACTGTAGAATTGTTTTCATAACATATTTCAGTAGGTCTTGGTTTGGACTTCATCGCAGATCCCTTATTTTCTACGTTAGAGGGAACGGTAAATAATGGAGATCTGTCTAACCTTTGCTACAGAACTGTATCCAGGAATTCTTCGAGTTTATGATCTGGTGCTCACTCTAGGAAACTAAATGGATTCTAAGATAGAGGTGACCAACCTTCATGGTTGGGAATAACCTCAAGTTTATCTGAGCATGAGGAGATGGTAAGGATGTTGATTGACCAGGTGCATTAGATACGGTTCGATCATGGGTGTTGCTTTGTGTTTTTCAGGTTATGAAGATCCAACAAGTGTCAGTGTCTTGTAGACTGGTTCCTTCTGCCACTACACATTAAGCAATTTACATGTGGTGAATTGTGGTCCTGAACGTGTGGACGATACTTGAGTCGTCGTCTTCCGAGCTCAAGGTGATTGTTCTCGATCAACGCCAGAAACTGTTCCTGCTGGTGAAATAATGTTGGGAAGTCTGGCGACGTGAAGATCTATTCCGGCATCCAGAGAAGCAGCCTCGTTTCTGAGAAGTCCTATCGTAAAGTACGGTAGTCGGAAACTTCGCTCCAGCATCCAGAGGAGATATAAGATCTAAAACAGATAAGTCAGAGTGACCCGTATGACGGATTAAATCTAAGTGGACCTTTCCAATCCATCAGATTCCTCAGACATGATGATACTGGACAGAAAACGTAGAGTAGGAGGAAGACACTCGCACTAACTTTGTTCTTGAAAGTATTCAATATTCTTTCAGTTAATTCTTCAAGTTATTTTTCTTCAGCTTGGTTACAGGGAACCTATTACATTGATTCTCGAGTTCATCTGCCTTCTAGTTCTTAGGAGAGTTTTGTCTAAATGGAGTTCCTTGTGGCATTTATAAACGTAGTCTTGTCTTATCGTATTCACTGTTGATTATTTGTTCGACTGGATTTACATTAATCCAGTCTGGGGGCAAACAGTGGTGAGGACGTCTGGCCGAGAGGTACCCAAGTGTTCATAAAAGCCCTGTGGAATCAGAGCTCGTGTCACCTCATCCCTGAGACAGGTTGAATGGAAAGTTTGAACCGAGGGTTAGGCCTCTAGACGAACGAGAGCCACCATTCAAAACACTCCTGTCTCAGAGCACCTGAGGGATTTGTGAAAATATCCTATAAGTAAGGTGCGTGACAAAACTGCCATACGACAGTAACACACCCCTTGCTCCTTGAGTATATGGTAAGACACCCCTTGCTCCTTGAGTATATGGCAAGACACCTGCACCCCTTGAGTATATGGTAAGACACCTGCACCCCTTGAGTATATGGTAAGACACCTGCACCCCTTGAGTATATGGTAAGACACCTGCACCCCTTGAGTATATGGTAAGACACCTGCACCCCTTGAGTATATGGTAAGACACCTGCACCCCTTGAGTATATGGTAAGACACCTGCACCCCTTGAGTTGAGTATATGGTAAGACACCTGCACCCCTTGAGTATATACACCTGTAAGACACCTGCCACCCCTTGAGTATATGGTGAGACACCTGCACCCCTTGAGTATATGGCAAGACACCTGCACCCCTTGAGTATATGGTAAGACACCTGCACCCCTTGAGTATATGGTAAGACACCTGCACCCCTTGAGTATATGGTAAGACACCCCGCGCCTTGAGTATATAGCAAGACACCCCTCGCCCCTTGAGTATATGGTAAGACACCCCTCGCCCCTTGAGTATATAGCAAGACACCCTCGCTTCTGAGTATATAGCAAGACACCCCCGCTCTGGAGTATAATGGTAAGACACCCTCGCCCCTTGAGTATAAGCAAGACACCCCCGCTCCTTGAGTATATGGCAAGACAAGATAATATAATATAATATAATATAATATAATATAATATAATATAATATAATATAATAATAATATAAATATAATATAATATAATATAATATAATATAATATAATATAATATAATATAATGTAATGTAATGTAATGTAATATAATATAATATAATATAATATAATAATATATATAATATAATGTAATGTAAGTAATGTAATGTAATGTAATATAATATAATATAATATAATATAATATAATATAATATAATATAATATAATATAAATATAATATAGTAATGTAATATAATATAATATATATAATTAATATAATATAATATAATGTAATGTAATATAATATAATATAATATAATGTAATGTAATGTAATATAATATAATATAATATATTATAATATAATATAAATATATAATATAATATAATAATATAATATAATATAATATATAATAATATAATATAATTAAAAGCTAGTAGTCAATAGCAAGCGATGAGTTAACGAGATGCTGTTTTAGAAAAGCCAAATCTCTATAACAGAAACCAGACTGAATTTACATGTGTATTTTACGAGAATCAGGTTTCATTGTTCATGGAAATAGCTGTGGAGTTGTCTATTGATTCTAGGAAATGGCAGTACATGAGGGATAACTGGGTCTCGTTTGCATATGTAATTCAGGGAAGTCGCTACAGAGCTATCTTTGGGACAGGGCCGTCTTAACATATGGGCCGGGGGGTGGGGGGAGCGCTCAAGCATAGGGATCCCGTGCTAAAATGTATTTCAAGAAGTGACTTGCCATAACTGTTGGGGCCTCAGCACACAGGTTGTCCTAGAACACCTAAATGATGTTAAGACGGCTATACATAAGGGGGATAGGGTCCCAACCCTCTTTTCATTTTCCGCTCAAAGGTTTTAGGCTTTCTTTAAGTGGGCAATAATAATAATAACAGTCATTATTATGTGATCAATGGCAAATAAACGCTATAGAATACTTGAAATATAACAAGAGAAACAAGAGAGGAATTCATAATCTGTTGAAATCACCATTGATCACTGGCATCATGGGATCTAATAGACTGAAAGGTTGGGGCGTATTGAAAGAATGTCAGATGACTGCGGTAAAAACTGTATGCACAAGAGAGATGAATGGTCGTAGACCACGGGGTAGACCAAGAAGACGATGGAGAGATAATGTCCAGACAGACCTGCAACCACTTGGTGTCACCAACTGGAAAGAGAAGACCAACCAGAGAGACGAGTGACGGCGGGTGATATCCACAGCAATGAACAACAAGGGCTCGGAATGCTGAAGAATAAGATACATGAATTATTGTGAAATATACAAATACGAGTAAATACTTTGAATGAAAGAGTCTATACTTGGCTGAGGTGGGGGGGGGGGGCGCACTTAGCCCTCTTGCAAATGTTGCAATCTTGACCCCCTAAAAGTAAAGGAGGAGGGGTGAGCTCAGAGCCATGACCTAGTTTTCCATGCCCTAATGGGGTCGAGTTAGCGCAGTCGATACGAAACTCGCTTTCAAATCCAGCTGCGACTCGCTGCAGCCCATGGTCGGTGTTCTCTAGGAAATGGGTACCAGAGTTGAAACTCTGGGGTAAATGGAGGGACGTCGCTGTAGCAACGGAGTTACATGAGGACAGGCGGACAGTTTCTTACCAGCTGTCCGTACTGGTGGCAGGGCACTAATGGCTTTTACCGTGTGCAATGACGCTGGTTCACATTTCCCGACTTTACCTTTTACCTTTACCTAGTTTTCAACAATAAACTAGTTTCAGGATTCGCTTTTCCTGTGCCTCTAGGTTCCGGAGATATGGAGTTATCTGTTCTAAATACACATTGCCAATGATAAATGCCAATTATTTTCATTAAGAGGATCATCGCTAGAACTACAGAGTACGTGCTCTGTGCTTGATGTCATCTTCAGCTGGTAACGGAGAAAGCGGAAAATTAAGCGAGAGACCGGAAATTGAGCTCAACACTCAAGTTGAAGTAAATTTTCCGTTTTTTTGCGCTTTCCTGCTTTTTTGGGGCACATAGGGTTAGATCTGTATTTTATAGACAAATCGACATTTGCTGGGTGATGTGGTCAACATCACGCCGGCCGTCTGTACTTCCCAGTGCTTTATCTGGTACCAATTCAAGGATGGGCTGACCTGGGAGCCAGAGAAATGTATAAAACAAGTGCAGCACTGTCAAGACCTTCTAGTCACCTGGTGAGAGCCTAGCCGCTTCTACACGCCGCCTTCACACTCAAGGTAAAGGGAAACAGACAGGCTGTTACTTGTACCATTGACATTAGAACTGTCTCAAGTACGCCGTTTATCCGTTGTATCCTTACATAACTGTACTTATTGCCTCAAGTACGCCGTTTATCCGTTGTATCCTTACATAACTGTACTTATTGCCTCAAGTACGCCGTTTATCCGTTGTATCCTTACACAACTGTACTTACTGCCTCAAGTACGCCGTTTATCCGTTGTATCCTTATATAAATGTATACTTAACTGGTAATTTTGCCGTCCATTTTAGGATGCAATTTTTCGTTATTTGAAGCCCTACTCTCGCTCATGCCAGGTGTCGCAATATAGCCTGGCCATAAATATGGCCTAAAGGCTGAACGCGGTTTCTGGGACCTCTCCACGGTGATCCTCCCCCACATGGTGGCACATTGTGTCATAGGGTGTTTATCGCTTGTGTGATGTCCTGGTGGGGTAGAAGGTCAGTCAGTCGTTAAATAAATGTTCTTACTGTCTTAAGTGCGCCGTTTATCCGTTGTATCCTTTCACAAATGTTCCTATTGCCTCAAGTACGCCGTTTATCCGTTTTATCCTTTCACAAATGTTCCTATTGCCTCAAGTGCGCCGTTTATCCGTTGTATCCTCTCACAAATGTTCCTATTGCCTCAAGTGCGCCGTTTATCCGTTGTATCCTTTCACAAATGTTCCTATTGCCTCAAGTACGCCGTTTATCCGTTGTATCCTTTCACAAATGTTCCTATTGCCTCAAAGTACGTTGTATGCTTGTTTATCCGTTGTATCCTCTCACAAATGTTCCTATTGCCTCAAGTACGCCGTTTATCCGTTGTATCCTCTCACAAATGTTCCTATTGCCTCAAGTACGCCGTTTATCAGTTGTATCCTTGCACAAATGTTCTTATTCCAAGTCTGCCGTTTATTTGGCTCATAAACAGCCATTTTGTCCCGAAAGCTTGGTGCATTAAGGCGCTGTCATGCTCTCATGTTCTCTATAGAGAACGGGTGGTGGAGGATGCGGTTTTCGCAAAACGAGGCGGACCCCTCACGCATGTGGGCACAAGACATTGACGATGCACTGATTATAAAGCACACAGTACTGCATTTTCGTTCATTTCATATGAAGCTCTAACTAACGAGCTAGCCTCGTCCTGGTTAATATCGGTTATGATTATGACAACAAATTGTGTCTCTATTTCATTGTGTAGTGTTTGGTGCTAGTATGTTATGTCTTCCGTGTCTGTTTGGCCGGCCAGGTCGCTCCTGTCTAATTGTGCAGGTTTGGATCTGATTATCTATCTATATTCTTTTACCCCACCAGGACATCACACAAGCGATAAACAAATGATGACATAAAGTGCCACCATGTGGATGAGGATCACCCATGGAGAGGTCTCAGAAACCGCGTTCAGCCATTAGATTATATTTATGGCCGAGCTATATTGCGGCCCCTGGCAAGAGCCATAGTGGGGCTTCAAATAACGAAAAATTGCATCCCAAAAAAGATGACCAGATATGTTTAGTTCATGTGCACCTTATTTCGCCATCCGTTGTTTGTGTTACCGCGATTGATTGGCTGTTTTCTGAGCTATTCGTGGTTATGTTGCTGTGCCAGTTTTCCATGTTGTTTCAATAACTGTTATCGCTGTTGTTCCGCCATTAGATCCTCAGTTGCTATCGTGATCTTGACCAGTCCTCGTCAGCCTTTTCGGCGTGGAGACGTGGCTGGAGAAGGAGAGAACCTTGTCGGCGTGGAGACGTGGCTAGAGAAGGAGAGAACCTTGTCGGCGTGGGGACGTGGCTAGAGAAGAAGAGAACCTTGTCGACATGGAGACGTGGCTAGAGAAGGAGAGAGCCTTGTCGGCGTGGAGACGTAGCTAGAGAAGAAGAGAACCTTGTCCGTGTGGAGACGTGGCTGGAGAAGGAGAGAACCTTGTCGGCGTGGAGACGTAGCTAGAGAAGAAGAGAACCGTGTCGGCGAGGAGACGTGGCTGGAGAAGGAGAGAACCTTGTCGGCGTGGAGACGTGGCTGGAGAAGGAGAGAACCTTGTCGGCGAGGAGACGTGGCTAGAGAAGGAGAGAACCTTGTCGGCGTGGAGACGTGGCTAGAGAAGGAGAGAACCTTGTCGGCGTGGAGACGTGGCTAGAGAAGGAGAGAACCTTGTCCGTGTGGAGACGTGGCTGGAGAAGGAGATAACCTTGTCGGCGTGGAGACGTGGCTGGAGAAGGAGAGAACCTTCTCGGCGTGGAGACGTGGCTAGAGAAGGAGAGAACCTTGTCGGCGTGGAGACGTGGCTAGAGAAGGAGAGAACCTTGTCGGCGTGGAGACGTGGCTAGAGAAGGAGAGAACCTTGTCGGCGTGGAGACGTGGCTAGAGAAGGAGAGAACCTTGTCGGCGTGGAGACGTGGCTGGAGAAGGAGAGAACCTTGTCGGCGTGGAGACGTGGCTGGAGAAGGAGAGAACCTTGTCGGCATGGAGACGTGGCTGGAGAAGGAGAGAACCTTGTCGGCGTGGAGACGTGGCTAGAGAAGGAGAGAACCTTGTCGGCGTGGAGACGTGGCTGGAGAAGGAGAGAACCTTGTCGTCGTGGAGACGTGGCTAGAGAAGGAGAGAACCTTGTCGGCATGGAGACGTGGCTGGAGAAGGAGAGAACCTTGCCGGCGTGGAGACGTGGCTAGAGAAGGAGAGAACCTTGTCGGCGTGGAGACGTGGCTAGAGGAGAGAACCTTGTCGGCGTGGAGACGTGGTTAGAGAAGGAGAGAACCTTGTCGGCGTGGAGACGTGGCTGGAGAAGGAGAGAACCTTGTCGGCGTGGAGACGTGGCTGGAGAAGGAGAGAACCTTGTCGGCATGGAGACGTGGCTAGAGAAGGAGAGAACCTTGTCGGCATGGGGACGTGGCTAGAGAAGGAGAGAACCTTGTCGGCATGGGGACGTGGCTAGAGAAGGAAAGAACCTTGTCGGCATGGAGACGTGGCTAGAGAAGGAGAGAACCTTGTCGGCGTGGAGACGTGGCTAGAGAACAAAGAACAAGAGAGCCTTATCGGCGTGGAGACGTGGCTGGAGAAGGAGAGAACCTTGTCGACGTGGAGACGTGGCTGGAGAAGGAGAGAACCTTGTCGGCGTGGAGACGTGGCTAGAGAAGGAGAGAACCTTGTCGGCGTGGAGACGTGGCTAGAGAAGGAGAGAACCTTGTCGGCGTGGAGACGTGGCTAGAGAAGGAGAGAACTTTGTCGGCGTGGAGACGTGGCTAGAGAAGGAGAGAACCTTGTCGGCATGGAGACGTGGCTATAGAAGGAGAGAACCTTGTCGGCGTGGAGACGTGGCTAGAGAAGGAGAGAACCTTGTGTCGGCTAGAGAAGGAGAGAACCTTGTCGGCGTGGAGACGTGGAGAAGGAGAAAACCTTGTCGGCGTGGAGACGTGGCTAGAGAAGGAGAGAACCTTGTCGGCGTGGAGACGTGGCTAGAGAACAAGAGACAAGAGATGGCCGTGTCGAGAATGGAGACGACGTGGCTAGAGAAGGAGAGAACCTTGTCGGCGTGGAGACGTAGCTGGAGAAGGAGAGAACCTTGTCGGCGTGGAGACGTGGCTAGAGAAGGAGAGAACCTTGTCGGCGTGGAGACGTGGCTAGAGAAGAACAAGAGAACCTTGTCGGCGTGGAGACGTGGCTAGAGAAGGAGAGAACCTTGTCGGCATGGAGACGTGGCTAGAGAAGGAGAGAAACCTTGTCGGCGTGGAGACGTGGCTAGAGAAGGAGAGAACCTTGTCGGCGTGGAGACGTGGCTAGAGAAGGAGAAAACCTTGTCGGCGTGGAGACGTGGCTAGAGAAGGAGAGAACCTTGTCGGCATGGAGACGTGGCTAGAGAAGGAGAGAACCTTGTCGGCGTGGAGACGTGGCTAGAGAAGGAGAGAACCTTGCCGGCGTAGAAGGAGAGAGAACCTTGTCGGCGTGGGCTGGCTAGAGAAGGAGAGAACCTTGTCGACGTGGAGACGTGGCTAGAGAAGGAGAGAACCTTGCCGGCGTGGAGACGTGGCTAGAGAAGGAGAGAACCTTGTCGACGTGGAGACGTGGCTAGAGAAGGAGAGAACCTTGTCGACATGGAGACGTGGCTAGAGAAGGAGAGAACCTTGGCGTGGAGACGTGGCTAGAGAAGGAGAGAACCTTGCCGGCGTGGAGACGTGGCTAGAGAAGGAGAGAGCCTTGTCGGCGTGGAGACGTGGCTAGAGAAGAAGAGAACCTTGTCGACATGGAGACGTGGCTAGAGAAGGAGAGAGCCTTGTCCGTGTGGAGAGGTGGCTAGAGAAGGAGAGAACCTTGTCGGCATGGAGACGTGGCTAGAGAAGGAGAGAACCTTGTCGGCGTGGAGATGTGGTTTGCTAAAGAAGGAGAGAACCTTGTCGACATGGAGAGGTGGCTAAAGAACGAGAGAGCCTTGTCGGCGTGGAGACGTGGCTAGAGAAGGAGAGAGCCTTGTCGGCGTGGAGAGGTGGCTAGAGAACGAGAGAGCCTTGTCGGCATGGAGACGTGGCTAGAGAAGGAGAGAACCTTGTCGGCGTGGAGACGTGGCTAGAGAAGGAGAGAGCCTTGTCGGCGTGGAGACGTGGCTAGAGAACAAAGAACAAGAGAGCCTTGTCGGCGTGGAGACGTGGCTAGAGAACGAGAGAGCCTTGTCGGCGTGGAGACGTGGCTAGAGAAGGAGAGACTTCCATGTGTACCGTGAAGTGGGCAACGTTCCGTGAAAAACATGCTGATTTCGGTTTAGACGACGGATCAACATCATGGCACAAGTGTAGTAACCATTAGTGCTCCATTTTACTTCTGACGCTAGCCTGAGTCTGAAAAATCTCAGCACAGTACATGAACTCCGTAGCACCGGCGAGAATCCTGAAATACTTTAGGTAGATTTTTAACTCTAAATTTTGCCCGGGCAGCGCCAATAGGCTACTCTTTTCGATTTCCAACTGCCAGGGATTTTTTATTGTACGTGCGCAACAATACACACGGGCGACCGGTCTTACTAATCAGAGACCATGGACAATTTCTAGAAGTCCACGTGAAAAAAAATCACAGCCTTCACCAGGGCATGAGTCCGGGACGTTTAGCACTCGAGGCGGACTCCATGCCTCGAGACCACGCAGCCCTTCTTTCCCAGACATGCTGATTGATGGAGTGATTGAGTGATTGGTTGATTGATTTATTGATTTATTGATTTACTGATGCCTTTTATCCGTTGTATTCTAACACCTTAGTTCTCTTTCCCTAATGTATGCCTTGTATCCGTCAGGCCGTTTACCTACTTTTATACTTATTGCGTGAGAAATTCATCTTCTACAAAGGTTGTTTTTCTTTCATTTGCTCACTAATCAATATAACATTGTCTGTAGCATTACCTAATGGCCAATGGGATAAATGGTCAACTTGTTGTACTCTCTGCTTATTGATGGCTTCCGGCGCTGGCATTATGGGAACGTGTTTTCTGGCATTACAAATGTTTATTTGCGTCTAGGACTCAGGGCCGTCGACAAAAAGATAACATTTGGGGGGGGGGGGGGGGCGCTAGGATTCAAGGCCGTCGACAAAAAGATAATATTTGGGGGGGGGGGCTAGGATTCAGGGGCCGTCGACAAAAAGATAACATTTTGGGGGGGGGGGGGGCTAGGATTCAGGGCCGTCGACAAAAAGATAACATGTGTGGGGGGGGGGGCGCTAGGATTCAGGGCCGTCGATAAAAAGATAACAGTGTGTGGGGGGGGGGCGCTAGGATTCAGGGCCGTCGATAAAAAGATAAACATGTGTGGGGGGGGGGGGGGCTAGGATTCAGGGGCCGTCGATAAAAAGATAACATGTGTGGGGGGGGGGGGGTGCTAGGATTCAGGGCCGTCGACAAAAAGATAACATGTGTAGGGGGGGGGCGCTAGGATTCAGGGCCATCGATAAAAAGATAACATGTGTGGGGGGGGGGGCGCTAGGATTCAGGGCCGTCGATAAAAAGATAACATGTGTGGGGGTGGGGGGTGCTAGGATTCAGGGCCGGTGAAAACATGGGTGGGAGGGGTGCTCTACCATCGTTGTAATTTTCTAGTGTGTAATATGACTCAGTCAGGGGAGCTAAAGTCTTGTTTATGTGACTAACACTACTAATAATAATAGTATGTGCCGAACGACCAAACAATAGTGTGCTTAAAATAATAGGAAATAGATAAACAAATAATAAAATGAGTGTTGACACGTGATCTGGGGCCCACCTCAAGCAGCAAGCAATAGTGTTAGTGGTTTACAGTGGTTAACATCACGCCTATACTTCCCATCATTTTTAAATGGTAATCATGTAAGATGGGTCGACCTGGGAGGCGATATTATTTTCGAAACAAAGTCGAGCATTGTCTGGGGTTGAACCTTTGACCTTCGGATCCGCAGGCCAGCATCTAGCCACTACACCAGGGCGGCTCCCATTGTCTTCGGCACTTTCAATTAATTCTCACACAGGCATCACTTTCAAATAATTCTCACACAGGCAACACTTTCAATTAATTCTCACACAGGCGACACTTTCAATTAATTCTCACACAGGCGACACTTTCAATTAATTCTCACACAGGCAACACTTTCAAATAATTCTCACACAGGCAACACTTTCGATTAATTCTCACACAGGCGACACTTTCAATTAATTCTCACACAGGCGACACTTTCAATTAATTCTCACACAGGCGACACTTTCAATTTATTCTCACACAGGCGACACTTTCAATTAATTCTCACACAGGCAACACTTTCAATTAATTCTCACACAGGCAACACTTTCAATTAATTCTCACACAGGCAACACTTTCAATTAATTCTCACACAGGCAACACTTTCAATTAATTATCACACAGGCAACACTTTCAATTAATTCTCACACCGGCGACACTTTCAATTAATTCTCACACCGGCGACACTTTCAATTAATTCTCACACAGGCAACACTTTCAATTAATTCTCACACAGGCGACACTTTCAATTATGTCTCACACAGGCAACACTTTCAATTAATTCTCACACAGGCAACACTTTCAATTAATTCTCACACAGGCAACACTTTCAAATAATTCTCACACCGGCAACACTTTCAATTAATTATCACACCGGCGACACTTTCAATTAATTCTCACACAGGCAACACTTTCAATTAATTCTCACACAGGCAACACTTTCAATTAATTCTCACACGGGCAACACTTTCAATTAATTCTCACACCGGCAACACTTTCAATTAATTATCACACAGGCAACACTTTCAATTAATTCTCACACCGGCGACACTTTCAATTAATTCTCACACCGGCGACACTTTCAATTAATTCTCACACAGGCAACACTTTCAATTAATTATCACACAGGCAACACTTTCAATTAATTCTCACACAGGCAACACTTTCAATTATTTCTCACACCGGCGACCTTCCATACCCCGATCTTAAACTGTCCAGGATCTTCTCTCTCGATCGTCATCTGTCTCTTTTCCCCTCCAACTTTCCCACCGTCACGATGTACTTCAGTTTTCCCCTCTAACTTTCTTACCGTCAGGATGTACTCCAGTTTTTCCCTCCAACTTTCCCACCGTCAGGATGTACTCCAGTTTTCCCCTCCAACTTTCCCATCGTCACGATGTACTCCAGTTTTCCCCTCCAACTTTCCCACCGTCACGATGTACTCCAGTTTTCCCCTTCTTATGATCATTACTTGTACCTTAGAATCTAAATGTTTTATCCGTGTGACATGCCAACGAAAGAAGATTGTCTGCTTCTATTGACATGACCAGATAATGTAGACTGTCTCCTTGTCATGACATGACCAGATAATGTAGATTGTCTCCTTGTCATGACATGACCAAAGAATGTAGGCTGTCTCCTTGTAATGACACGACCAAAGAATGTAGATTGTCTCTTTGTAATGACATGACCAAAGAATGTAGATTGTCTCCTTGTCATGACATGACCAAAGAATGTAGATTGTCTCCTTGTCATGACATGACCAGATAATGTAGACTGTCTCCTTGTAATGACATGACAAAAGAATGTAGATTGTCTCCTTGTCATGACATGACCAAAGAATGTAGATTGTCTCCTTGTCATGACATGACCAAAGAATGTAGATTGTCTCCTTGTCATGACATGACCAAAGAATGTAGATTGTCTCCTTGTCATGACATGACCAGATAATGTAGACTGTCTCCTTGTAATGACATGACAAAAGAATGTAGATTGTCTCTTTGTCATGACATGACCAAAGAATGTAGATTGTCTCCTTGTCATGACATGACCAAAGAATGTAGATTGTCTCCTTGTCATGACATGACCAGATAATGTAGACTGTCTCCTTGTAATGACATGACCAAAGAATGTAGATTGTCTCCTTGTCATGACATGACCAAAGAATGTAGATTGTCTCCTTGTCATGACATGACCAAAGAATGTAGATTGTCTCCTTGTCATGACATGACCAAAGAATGTAGATTGTCTCCTTGTCATGACATGACCAAAGAATGTAGATTGTCTCCTTGTCATGACATGACCAGATAATGTAGATTGTCTCCTTGTCATGACATGATCAAAGAATGTAGATTGTCTCCTTGTAATGACTTGACCAAAGAATGTAGACTGTCTCCTTGTAATGACATGACCAAAGAATGCAGACTGTCTCCTTGTAATGACATGACCAGATAATGTAGGCTGTCTCCTTGTAATGACACGACCAAAGAATGTAGATTGTCTCCTTGTCATGACATGACCAAAGAATGTAGATTGTCTCCTTGTAATGACATGACCAAAGAATGTAGATTGTCTCCTTGTCATGACATGACCAAAGAATGTAGACTGTCTCCTTGTAATGACATGACCAAAGAATGTAGATTGTCTCCTTGTCATGACATGACCAAAGAATGTAGATTGTCTCCTTGTAATGACATGACCAAAGAATGTAGATTGTCTCCTTGTAATGACATGATCAAAGAATGTAGATTGTCTCCTTGTAATGACATGACCAAAGAATGTAGATTGTCTCCTTGTCATGACATGACCAAAGAATGTAGACTGTCTCCTTGTAATGACATGACCAAAGAATGTAGACTGTCTCCTTGTCATGACATGATCAAAGAATGTAGATTGTCTCCTTGTCATGACATGACCAGATAATGTAGACTGTCTCCTTGTCATGACATGACCAGATAATGTAGATTGTCTCCTTGTCATGACATGACCAGATAATGTAGATTGTCTCCTTGTCATGACATGATCAAAGAATGTAGATTGTCTCCTTGTCATGACATGATCAAAGAATGTAGATTGTCTCCTTGTCATGACATGACCAAAGAATGTAGATTGTCTCCTTGTAATGACATGACCAAAGAATGTAGACTGTCTCCTTGTAATGACATGACCAAAGAATGTAGACTGTCTCCTTGTCATGACAAGACCAGATAATGTAGATTGTCTCCTTGTCATGATATGATCAAAGAATGTAGACTGTCTCCTTGTAATGACATGACCAGATAATGTAGATTGTCTCCGTCTCATGGCATGACCAAATACTGTAGACTGTATAATTCTGATAATAGCAACATCTGTCTATACTGTTGTAGTAAGCACCTTTTTGTAATCTGAGTCGTGCAGAAGATGTGAAGGCTTTAATCTGTGGATTTAGGGTCAGATGGCTGGTATAGAATATATGGGAACCTTGAATATGATTTCTTGGGTCGGATGGCTTGTGTAGAAGATATGGAGTCCTAAAACCGTGGATTTGGGGTCGGATGGCTGGTGTCGAAGATATGGAGTCTTGAATCTGTTTTTTTTTTTTTTTTTTTAGGGTCTCATAGCATAAGTAATGAGAAGAGTGTAGAAGATATGGAGTCTTGAATCTGTTTATTTAGGGTCAGATGGCTGGTGTAAAAGATATATAGTCTTGAATCTGTTTATTTGGGGTCAGATGGCTGGTGTAGAAGATATGGAGTCTTGAATATGTTTATTTAGGGTCAGATGGCTGGTGTAAAAGATATGGAGTCTTGAATCTGTTTATTTAGGGTCAGATGGCTGGTGTAAAGGATATGGAGTCTTGAATCTGTTTATTTAGGATCAGATGGCTGGTGTAAAAGATATATAGTCTTGAATCTGTTTATTTAGGGTCAGATGGCTGGTGAAGAAGATATGGAGTCTTGAATCTGTTTATTTAGGGTCAGATGGCTGGTGTAAAAGATATATAGTCTTGAATCTGTTTATTTAGGGTCAGATGGCTGGTGTAAAAGATATGGAGTCTTGAATCTGTTTATTTAGGATCAGATGGCTGGTGTAAAAGATATGGAGTCTTGAATCTGTTTATTTAGGATCAGATGGCTGGTGTAAAAGATATGGAGTCTTGAATCTGTTTATTTAGGATCAGATGGCTGGTGTAAAGATATGGAGTCTTGAATCTGTTTATTTAGGGTCTTATAGCATAAGTAATGATGTCAAAATTGACCAATACCGTGCAAGATTGCTACATCGTAGTGATGATAGATTTTGCAACGTCTTCCCCGTCGCCCTGATAGCACCTGTCAAACGGCATTAAGGTTTACAGCTAGGCTGCGATATCTGCGCCTTTCCGCCTAACACAAAAGTCGCTTTTCTTTTACGACACGCTTGTTAGGGAACGGTGGACCTACTATGTTGCGTACAAGATGGCGCCACGGTACCCAAAAGAAAGCTAGTTCGTTGACAAATTTAAGAAAATGCAAGCAGTAAAGTTGAAGTCATGATTAAAGGAAAGAAGATAAACATGGCGCCCTACACGACTTTTAACCAATCACAGTTTCCGCAAACACCGGATGTTACACGTCACGACTTTTGAATGCACTGATTGGCTGAGTTTGTTAGTGGTATCAATTAATGGAAACACGAGTCACTTTTAGAGCTCATCTTTTCTGTTTCTTTGTAAAGGTACATTAACTTCAGAATAAAGTTACTCTCTGTGAACTTCTCGCCTCTTGGCGCCATTATCGGTTTAACCAACGCCTACTCAAGGCCTGTCACAAAGTCGGGTAAACCACTCAAAAAACTGACTGTTGATAGCCCACAGCGGCGCTGAAACCTCTGGGCTTAGGCAATCCGAGTTTGCCACTTCCCACCCACGCCCCACCTCCACACACAGAAAAAATGTTAGGGAACTAATGTCAAAAGAAACAAATCCACGCAGCCAACAGTGGGTTTAGATCGCGGCACGTTGGAATTACGAGTCAGACTCGCAATGCATAAGTCACGGGCGCCGCTAAATATATGCATAGTGGAAATATATTGTTTAATTTTTATTAAAAGCCCCCCTCCTCCTCCACCACCCGATTTTCCCATTACAAAATCAATTATATACATATACAACGTAACAAATGGGAAGCACATCAATTGCTCTTTAATACGCATGTTATATAAGGCGACTATTTAAGAATTTGCTGAAACTGAATGTGTTTAGCCAAAAGGCGTAGATGTCAGGACCAAGCTGTAAACCACAATGTGCCTTCTTGGGGGTGAACACTGACACCACCCGTATGGATTTCATGACCCAAATGTGGGGAAAACAAGAATAGACCCACTACCTCCCCCAAACAAGCATGTCGTATGAGTCGACTAATTTTGGGCTTCAATTGAAGTCGGAGTGTATTTGCCTATGTAGCTTGATGCTCCTTTAGCCTGTTTTGTTTGCTTCGAAGGGAAGGTAACACCATTAGGCTTAGAAAAAAAATGATACAAGAGTTGCCAGATCACAGTTGGAGTGGGATAGGGGAAATAGAGACGGGGACACGAGAAAGACAGAGAATGAATGAATGAATGAATGGAAAAGAAAGACAGAAAGCGAGAAACAAATAATCAATCAATGAATAAATGAATAATGAAACAATTAAACAAGAAAGACAGAAGGCGAGAACAAAATAATGACTGAATGAATGAATGAATAAAACAAGGAAACAAGACAGAAAGCAAGAAAGACAGAATTATTGAAAGAATGAATGTAATTAATTAAATAATAATTAATTATTTAATTAATTAACAAATGAAGGAATGAATAAATGAAAAAAGAACGGCAGAAAGCAAGAAAGAAAGAAGAATTAAATGACTGACTGAAGGAAGGAAGGAAGGAAGGAGGGAAGGAGGGAAGGAAGGAAGGAAGGAAGAGGAGGAGGAATGGAAGGAAGGAGGGAGGAAGGAAGGAAGGAAGGAAGGAAGGAAGGAAGGGAAGGAAGGAAGGGAGGGAAGGAAGGAAGGAAGGAAGGAAGGAAGGAAGGAAGGAAGGAAGGAAGGGAGGAAGGAAGGAATGGAAGGAAGGCAGAAGAAGGAAGGAAGGAAGGAAGGAAGAAGAAGGAAGGAAGGAAGGAAGGAAGGAAGGAAGGAAGGAAGGAACTGAAGGAAGGAAGGAAGGAAGGAAGGAAGGAAGGAAGGAAGGAAGGAAGGAAGGAAGGAAGGAAGGGAAGGAAGGAAGGAAGGAAGGAAGGAAGGAAAGGAAGTGAAGGAAGGAAGGAAGGAAGGAAGAAGGAAGGAAGGAAGGAAGGAAGGAAGGAAGGGAAGGAAGGAAGGAAGGAAGGAAGGAAGGAAGGAAGGAAGGAGGAAGGAAAGAAGGAAGGAAGGAAGGAAGGAAGGAAGGAAGGAAGGAAGGAAGGGAAGGAAGGAAGGAAGGAAGGAAGGGGTAAGGAAGGAAGGAAGGAAGGAAGGAAGGAAGGAAGGAAGGAAGGAAGGAAGGAAGGAAGGAAGGAAGGAAGGAAGGAAGGAAGGAAGGAAGGAAAGGAAGGAGAAGGAAGGAAGGAAGGAAGGAAGGAAGGAAGGAAGGAAGGACGGGAAGGAAGGAAGGAAGGAAGGAAGGAAAGGAAGGAAGGAAGGAAGGAAGGAAGGAAGGAAGGAAGGGAAGGAAGGAAGGAAGGAAGGAAGGAAGGAAGGAAGGAAGGAAGGAAGGAAGGAAGAAGGAGGAAGGAAGGAAGGAAGGAAGAAGGAAGGAAGGAAGGAAGGAAGGAAGGAAGGAAGGAAGGAAGGAAGTAAGGAAGGAAGGAAGGAAGGAAGGAAGGAAGGAAGGAAGGAAGGAAGGTGAGGAAACGATACAGGGGGGAAAAAGACGCACTCGACAAAATACAATTGTACAGCTACAAGAGTCAGAAAATGGAACATTATTCCCTTACGACCCACCTTTCTGTAGCAGAAGAAATGTTCTTCAATGTTCGGTCAGCTAAACAATTTTCAAAAATAAGAATAAAAACGGACATGATCACCAACAGATACGGATGAGTGAGATGGCGAGTAAAGAAATGACAAACTAGGACACTGATCAAACCAGCAAAGAAAGAGGAGTAATCATTTACAGATAAAAGGCCTGACCACTCAAGCGCAGACACGACTTATCCAATTTCCGGGGCCTCCGTAAATAGCCGGCGTTGATTGGACAATTTCGCGCCTTTGTCTGCGGATCTGATTGTCGGGGACGTGTTTTCCCGCCAGGCGTGATGTTGGGAGTGATTGGTCAGTTAACCTAGTACAGACACCATGAAACCGTTTTTAACTCTAATTTTCCAGCAATGAGTTTTAGAAAATGGAACCCGGTTTTCTATTTTAACTCTGTAGTGTATGTGTTCAAATGCTGCATTTTTAACAACTATTTCAGGGTTATGTTTTCACAGTTCTGTTTGGTCATGTAAATTTAGCGTACTGCCAAGAATTAACCATTTTGGTGTGGGTGGGTGTGAGTGTGGGGAAAGGGGGCGGAGGGGCCTCAAGAGCTTTCTAAAAGTTAGTTGTATTTCTTTTTCAGGACGTTGCAGAACCAACCCCAGCATTTGTATCTGTTGTTTTTCCAAGCCACTTTTCATTCAGTAGTTTGCCATTGCTTACTGAACGGTCAAATTCCGAAACCATCACAAGACGGTCTTTGGCCCAATCGCCTGGATCTGGGATCAAACCTGGCATGCCGGCATTACGAAGCACGTTCACAACGCATAAGCCACAGACGCCGACAAGGAGCTTCAGGGTTGTTTAATTTTAAATTAGTATTATAATGACATTAATTAACAGTTTGGCAGATTAGTGACAAATTAGTTGGAAGCTGTGGAGATTTGTTTCTAATAGATAAATGATGAGAATACACAGGACGGATAAAGAGAGTAAAGGGGATGTCTTAAAAGAAACTGATTTACGAAGAGAACTGATTTCCCACATCAGAAAGAAACAATCTACTTGTTATTTCATTTTGGGGATGCCTTTGGGATTCCTGGGAATTCCCCCTCATTACAAAATGTAAACACAGAATGTCTATATGTGATTAGGGGGCCCCTTAGTCAACTGAACATGTGGGGGTAGTAAGCCCCCCGCCCCCAAAAAAACATGTTCCGGCACCTCTGTAAGATAATTCCCAGCAGGCAGCAGTTCTGATTATTTGGAATTAATTACTCCTGGCCTAATACATTAGGACCCAAAAAAGTGTGATAATTACATTAGCCATAACAACGCACTTTCTCTCCCCAACATTCCCGCAACCCTTTTTGTGAATTCTTTCTGATAATTTTTCTGAAACAAAATGTGATAGAAATGGACCAACAGTTAACAAGGTTACGAACACATAAAGGTATGTAGAAAAAAGAAAAACACATAAATGTATTATTTTTAATGGTCGTCTTCAAAAGACATAATTTTGTAAATGCGTTTTGCTTTCTTGAGAAATAAATTCAGGCCTAATGTTTGCGGGAGGTGAATGAAAGGGCAGTAACTTCTAAATAAAAAGGGAAATAATTCAGATAAAAGTCTGCACAGCTTTTTCAGAAAGAAATACTTTTGTATGTCCACGTCCGTGTTTTATGGCGGCTTTTACTGCTGTAATGCTGTTCATTTTCACATTGTGCTTATTATAATAATGAATAATTGATTATTATTAGATTTCTTCGTAATATCAGATATCCAATCGCATACGTTAACTCCTTCTTCCATTATTTAAATACATATTTCTCGTTATGTTCTATCCTTAATGTATCTTTCTTTCTTTGTTTGTTATTTGTTTCGATGGTTGTAATTCTAGGCATCTCCTTGTGAGATGCAATTTGTCGTTAATTTTAATCCCCTTATATACTACTTCCCGTCCTTTTTAGGAAGAAATTTTTCGTTATTTGAAGCCCTACTCTGGCTCTTGCCAGGGGCCGCAGTATAGTCTGGCCATAAATATGGCCTAAAGGTAAAACGTGGTTTCTGGGACCTCTCCACGGTGATCCTTACCAACATGGTGGCATATTTTGTGTCATCGGGTGTTTATCGCTTGTGTGATGTCCTGGCGGGGTAAAAAGTCAGTCAATTTGAACCCCCACCCTGGCTCTTGCCGGGGGCAGCAATATAACCCGACCATAAATGTGGTCTAATGGCTGAACGCGGTTTCTGGGACCTCTCCACAGGTGATCCTCATCCACATGGTGGCATATTTTGTGTCATCGGGTGTTTATCGCTTGTGTTATGTCCTGGTGGATACAAATCTACTACTACTACTGTTATTTGTTGTATAGTCGTCCCCATGTGGTATGCAATTTTTCGTTATTTGAAGCCCCCACGCTGACTTTTGCCGGGGCCCCTGAAAATAGCCGGGCCATGAAAATGGCCTTACAGTTAAAGGGAGTTTCTGGGACCTCTCCCCGAGTGATTTTCATTCGCGTGGTAGCACTTTGGGTCACCAGGTGTTTATCGCTTGGTGGATGTCCTGGTAGGTCACCAGGTGTTTATCGCTTGGTGGATGTCCTGGTAGGTCACCAGGTGTTTATCGCTTGGTGGATGTCCTGGTAGGTCACCAGGTGTTTATCGCTTGGTGGATGTCCTGGTAGGTCACCAGCTGTTTATCGCTTGGTGGATGTCCTGGTAGGTCACCAGGTGTTTATCGCTTGGTGGATGTCCTGGTAGGTCTCCAGGTGTTTATCGCTTGGTGGATGTCCTGGTAGGTCACCAGCTGTTTATCGCTTGGTGGATGTCCTGGTAGGTCACCAGGTGTTTATCGCTTGGTGGATGTCCTTGTAGGTCACCAGGTGTTTATCGCTTGGTGGATGTCCTTGTAGGTCACCAGGTGTTTATCGCTTGGTGGATGCCCTGGTAGGTCACCAGGTGTTTATCGCTTGGTGGATGTCCTGGTAGGTCACCAGGTGTTTATCGCTTGGTGGATGTCCTGGTAGGTCACCAGGTGTTTATCGTTTGGTGGATGCCCTGGTAGGTCACCAGGTGTTTATCGCTTGGTGGATGTCCTGGTAGGGTTGACTTTCATTCATACATTCATTATAGAAGCCGCTGTGGTGTAGTGGCTGAGCTAAGTTAAGTCAAGAATTGACATCATAGCACTTGGGGAATTCCCATACAAGCTACAGTGACGGCCTCCACCTCCATTCTCATGCTAGGTGTTGCTGTATCATATGCCAGGCGGTCTTGCACTAAAAAAGCGCCTAAGTGTACTCTCAATAATCGATCACGTCCGAATATAGAACGCAATTTTTCGTTATTGTAAAGCCCCACCCTAGCTGTTGCCAGAGGCCCTAACAGAACCCAACCTGTGGAATGAACGAGGTTTCTGTGACCCCTCCCCGGGTGATCCTCATCTGAATGGTGGAACTTTGTATCACCGGCTGTTTGTCGCCCGGCTGGGGTTGAACGTCAGTAAGTAGCGCCTGTGGATTCGAACGCAAAACAATCCAAATGAAGCCGGACTTATTGTCTTTAATGACCTTGACTCCCTGCTCGACCCAGCCTAAAATGTGTACTTGGTAAAGTCTAGGGTCGTAAGAGTGGCCTGTGTGATATTGCCACATCACCCACCGAGCGCTGCTTGGGTAAAGTCTAGGGTCGTAAGGGTGGCCTGTGTGATATTGCCACATCACCCACAGAGCGCTGCTTGGGTAAAGTCTAGAGTCGTAAGGGTGGCCGGTGTGGTATTGCCACATCACCCACCGAGCGCTGCTTGGGTACAGTCTAGGGTCGTAAGGGTGGCCGGTGTGATATTGCCACATCACCCACCGAGCGCTGCTTGGGTACAGTCTAGGGTCGTAAGGGTGGCCGGTGTGATATTGCCACATCACCCACCGAGCGCTGCTTGGGTAAAGTATAGGATCGTAAGGGTGGCCGGTGTGGTATTGCCACATCACCCACCGAGCGCTGTTTGGTCTGTAACATATCGGTCTAGCCCTTTATACCCAGTACGCCAGAAGTTGTTGGCCATTGTGAGATTAACACCTCAAGTATGAGAATCAAACAGATACAAATCCGGGAAACCCTCTTCAACCGTAATGCGCAGTTATATTTGACCTCATTCCCTCTAGCATTGGCTAGCAGCTTGTCTAGGTGCTTCATTAATATTCTACCTGAAACAGGGGAAATCCACAGGACACGTGATAGTCGAATATTTCAGGGGGTGGTAGATAGGCTGCATGGAGTCGTGGGACCTAGGCTATACTCTCTCATGGGACATAAGTGGGTTGAGGTTAGATCTAGTTTTAGATGTTTAGGGGTCGTTAAAAGTATCAGAAATCTGGGAAACCCAGTCTTACCACCTTCTAAAAATTTGCCTGTCTCGTGACGACATCTGGGGTAGGATATTAATAAAGAATTCTATTCTAAGAGGGAAGCTCCTAGGAACTGACAGATAGAGCACTGCTCGTCTGCTCTGGCAGATTCTGCAGTCTGTTTTGTTCCAAATGTAATGGTGTTACCTTTCCTTTAGAGTAAACAAGGCAGGACATGAGGAGTAAAAATGACGCATGTGTAACTCATGGTCTCTACAGTGCTGCCCATGCTTTATTTTATGGAAGGCTGGTCTTGCTAGTAACACTCGCCATCGCCATGATCTGTGAGATCCATACCTCCCCATAGCAGAGTATAAAACTATTGTCTAGAAAGACGGAAAGGTGCCAACAAACAAAACAATTACGAAACAAAATGTAGTCCAATCCAGACAAGTGCCTGGATCTTTTCTCCGCTGTGTTGGGAAATGAACAGGCGGACAAACTGGCTGGCTCTGCACAACCTGGGGGAAAATTGATGCATGATAAGGCAGGCGTGGTCAGGGCCTTGTGGGGGAACACGTACAATTCGGAGGAGCAAATGAATCACCACAGTCTGGCGAGAGCGATGCAGCGGGGAGTGACTAGTGTGGATCTGGCTAACACACGACGCTCAGAGGATAGACAAGACGGAGGTAAAATCAAAATGCCACTGGCACCAATGGTACTAAAACTGGCTGCTGGAGATGAGGACAGAGCGCTTCTAAGAATGCCCTGAGAGCTGTGATGTCTGATACTGAATCAACTTAACTCAGTCCAGTGTGGATGGGTCAGTCAAAATCAAATATGATGATCGCCAGCTTGACAAATGCAATGTAGCTCGCTTGGGATGAAATAATTAGATCTCACAAGAGCTTTTGTACACAGAAAACATGCTGCTCATCTTTACAATGACAATTTGTACTTACCGATATCCACAAATAACTCAAATTATGACAGACAGTTCCTGTAAGCGATATCATCATCATGATTATGTGGCAGGTCCGTTGCAGAACGTCGCTCTGATGACGGTCTGCCTGAAAGAAACTCCGTCTTTTGCCAGCTCTCCTGTCCCCGTGTACACAAGGAGTCATTAATATCCTGTGCCCATCTTCGTATTGGTCGGGCCTTCCCTTCTTTCATATATTAGCGATATACTGATACTATATAGAAATTTACGAAATTATTATCTGAATCAAAATATAATTTCCCAGTATCTTCAATATATTTTGCTATTGGAATTCCAATGAAATGTGACTAAAAAGCTTAACTAAATGGGGAAGCAGAAACACGTGCAAAAACAACAGAAATAACGTTTCGGTCGGCAGCTTTTGTCAAACATGAAGTCAACTAAACAAAGGTAACAAGGGCAATTTTTTTCCAGCTACATTTCTGCTACGTGCTTTGCCGTGACAAATTGTCAGCTTTTCCACAAGGGACAGTGAAAGATATTCAGTGTGGTTTTAGTCGGCAGATAAACAGAGCAGCTTTGGAGTGGGCCGTTTTCTATAAAGTTGGAAATGTAATTATCTGCAATCATTACCATTACCTTCATTATCATCATCATCTTCACCATCATCCTATTAAACGCCGCATAAAACTCGCAGTTGATTCATCCTTTACATATTGTAATGGGTTGAGTTGAGTTGAGTTGAGTCAAGAATTTATATCACAGTACTGGGGACATTCCCATGCATGCTGCGCCCTCATCTTCAGCAGCCAGCGCAGAATTCCAATACTGGTGGTACCGGTCACAATCTGGATATATGTCCTTCTTGACTTCCCTCTGAGTGTAGTGAGCCGGCCAGACCATTTGGTTACACCCAGGTGCCTTATTCTTTCCAGGCCATGATAATCTATTTCTTTACTGATTTCGACGCTTGTTCCCAATGTAATTGTAATGGAATCCACGTCAACACCTCTGAGCTCTCTTGTACAATAGCTCTACTGTTATCATCGTCATTAACATGTGGCTTGCTAACAGGCGTGGGCGATCATGTCTCTCTACAACTTGCAACATCTAGCATGTTTTGGCTCGTGTGCCTTATTTTTTCTGATGTATAAGATTCGGTTTCAGTGTTTCCCGATGTTTGTGAAACGTTGTCTTCAGGTTTTTCGGCTATCCTCCAAATAACGGCCATACATTATGGCGGCTAAAAACACACCCTGTCAGGGCCTCAGTCACATATAAATTGTGGACTTCTGGCGACTTAAATTGCAGACCGGCTACTACACCACCACCGCCGAGTGTATCTCCAGCGCCGCTACGCGCGGCGGGGAGCTAAACTAAATGGCTGGGACTCACGAGCAGCAGCAGCTTCCGTATCTCCTGCAGCTTTGCTCGTGAGTCCCAGCAATCTAGTTTAGGTACTCTCGGCGGTGGCGGTATAGTCGCCGGAAGTGCACAATGTACATGTGAGGCCCTGTTTTTGGCCGCCATAATATGTGGTCGTTATTCGGAGGATAGCCGGTTTTTCTTCTTACTAAACATTTGGATTATTAATTTTGACTGTCTTTGGAACTTTTTAAAAATTCTTTCTGACACTGTCGAAGTATGGCTGCCATTCTACCACCATCACAGCTTCTGTTAATTACTTGTGGGGTGTAGGCGGCGGCGGAATGGGGGGGGGGGGGGGTGGTTTAGTTGAGAATTTAGAGCCGCTAGTGTTGTTGCCACCGACTGTTCATGTTAGGATGTTAGTTTTGCCCCCGACAGAGACAAGAAACATCCACCACTTTATCGAGGATTCGAACCTGGGTCTTGACCGTTCGGCCAACCGCTCCTCCGAAGTAAAACTACATCAGTTTAAACTGCAATCATCACAAATCATTTATTTAAGCAACACTAAACACAAGAAATGTCTTTAACTGTTACATCTTCCAGAATTACACACACAGGGTCCGTGCTAACTGACATCTACTTCGGAAATGTCCAACTGTCCTTGGTCCATCGGTCTCGCCCGAGAAGAGCTGCTTTGATTACTATTCGTGTAGCCAGTTTTTCACCAAAATTTGCTCACCGAAGACTTTTCTGCCAGTTTGTCAGCGGTCGCCAGAACTTGGCAGCAAAGGCAACTTCAGGCCACCCCCCCCCCCCCCTCACTTCTCATTTTCAACATGAGTGTGACGTGGATTTGCACCCCCTCCACCCCCCCACCCAAAAAAAGGTGTAAGAGTGGGAGAATATCATCATCATGTGCCCTGCCAACTGGCGTAGGCGCTAATGCGTCTCCAAAGATCACGATCCCTGGTTGCCTGGAACAGCTCTCTTGATGATATCCCTCCATGCCATCATTTCAGTCCATCCAGCATCATCTCTCTTGGTCTGCCTCTACCCCCCCCCCTCCTTTTTTTTTTTTTTTTACTGATCTGTCCAGTTGTCACGATGTTCTCCAATGTCTCTCTTCTCATCATGTGGCCAAAAACAGTGTTTGTCTCTTTCTTATTGTTGTATATAGAGATCTACTTTCATTAGCGTCTTTCAAGCAATCGTTTGGTAGTTACTCTGGTCGCCCAAGGTATTCGTAACATTCGTCCTCAGAACCAACACATCTTCTGTTGCTTCCAATTTCTTCTTTATTCCCCCTCCCCCTAAAAAAAAACACATGTAGTGTGGTGGCTCTTTTTGCGTCTGTTACTTCCCCCCCCCCTCTCCCCTCCTCTTCCCCCTCCCCAATGTATACAAAGGACGTTATGAATACTGCACTAGAACAAATGAATAAATACCTGTGGCCTTACGCGCTGTCTCGCGCAAGCTCACTAACAACGCCAGTCGAATAGCAGCATTAAAGAGAAAGTTGGAATAAGACCATGTCTGCATTATTTTGAGATAAAAAAAAATCAAATGGTTCATCCATCTAGTGAGAATGCAGCTAGACCATCCTGCATATGAGACTTTTTACAGCAGAACATATAGAAAGAAGGCGAGAGGAAGACCAAGAAAGATGTGGAAAAACAGTATAGCTGAAAATTGCAAAAAGATGAACAAATCCATCACTCAGGCCACACGAGAAGTGCAAGACAATTACAGAAAACCACGACACTAGGTTACAATCTAGTTACAACCTGGAATCAAAGAGACGACAAAACTACAAGGAGCTACAACCTGGAATCAAAGAGACGATAAAACCACAAGGGGCTACAACCTGGAATCAAAGAGACGACACAACCACGACAAGGGGCTACAACCTGTAATCAAAGAGACGACAAAACCACTAGGAGCTACAACCTGGAATCAAAGAGACGACAAAACCACAAGGGGCTACAACCTGGAATCAAAGAGACGACACAACCACGACAAGGTGCTACAACCTGGAATCAAAGAGACGACACAACCACGACAAGGGGCTACAACCTGGAATCAAAGAGACGACAAAACCACAAGGAGCTACAACCTGGAATCAAAGAGACGACAAAACCACAAAGGGCTACAACCTAGAACAAGAGGAGAAGACTACACAACCAACGACAAGGGCTACAATACTGGAATCAAAGAGGACGACAAAACCAAAAGGAGCCTACAACCTGGAATCAAAGAGACGACCCAAAACCACATTGGTGGCTACAAACCTGGAATCAAAGAAGACGACAAAACCACAAGGGGCTACAAACTGGAAACAAAAGACGACAAAAACCCCAAGGGGGTACAAAATGGGAAACAAAGGACACAAAACCCAAGGGGGTACAATGGAAACAAGAGACACAAAACCCAAAGGGCTACAACCCGGTATCAGTGAGAATAAAAGAAAAGAGGAAATTGCGTATCTCTAAAACTTAAACCAACCCAGCATTTGTTTTGGTTTGCGTTTTTTTTTGACAAATTTTTA
>CAJHNH020004387.1:0-22500 GCA_905116865.2 Candidula unifasciata
TAGTAGGTAAAACGGGACATCTTCTAAGGTGAAAACGGGACTTGCACTAGTGGTGAAAGGGGGGACATGCCTAGTAGGTAGTAGGTGAAAATGGGACATCACACTAGTAGGTGAAAACGGGACATCGCACTAGTAGGTGAAAATGGGACATCACACTAGTAGGTGAAAACAGGACATTGTACTAGTAGGTGAAAACGGGACATCGTACTAGTAGGTGAAAACGGGACATCGTATTAGCAGCTTAAAAAGGGACATCGCACTAGCACCTGAAAACGGGACATCGCACTAGCAGCTGAATCGGAATCCACTAGCCTGAAAAGGGACTCGCATAGCAGCAAAAAAAAAAAGGCACCCACTACCCAAAAAAAAAGGGACATCGCACTAGCAGCTAAAAAAAAGGGACATCGCCTAACTAAAAAAAAAAAGGGAGGGGGGGCATTAAACTTTTTGAAAACGGGCAGTGAAAACGTTTTTCAAAAAGCATTCGCTTAACAATTCCCCCCCCCCCCCCCCCCCCACCCCCCACCCTCACCTTTTTAAATTTTCTTTTCAGATCACAAGGGTAAAAGTGTCAATTATTCGCTCGACAATTGAATTAAAACCCGACTTTCCATCAACATGTTTCAGCCATTAAAAAGATCTAAAACTTAAATTTAATTTTTTTGAGTTTTTTTTTTTTTTAAACGTTTTTTTTTTTTTTTTTATTCAGTGTCATGGAAACCGGGGAAACCCATAGTGCTCGTTCTATTTCCCAGATTTAAAGATGAAGACCGGCTGTTTTTGGGGTTTTTAGGAAATTTTACGTCCAGTATTTAAGGGAAAAACTACGAACGAAAAACTTCCTAGAAAAACCAAAACCCAAATAATAGGGGTTTGGGTTTTAAAAACCCCTTAAGGATAGAAACAAATAACTAACTTACCTAGATATCGCCGGATCTTTTTCTATCATTTTTTTAATGGGTACAATTTACGTTTTTACATCTCGACAGGACGGGGTTACACACCTAAAGGACTGTCCCAGTGAAAACGGGACACATGGGCTTTGTAAAGTTTGGGTTCCGGGTTTCATCCTAGCTGTGGACGCTTTGTCTTGGGCTGGTTTAGACAGTAGTACCGTGAGCTGACCTTTAGAAAGTAATGACACACTACTGAACATGCAGTCTGCCTAGAAAACCCACAACAGCCAACAAAAATGCTGGCTTTGGTTGTGCAACGTTGTGTAAAAGATAAGCAATTACATTTTTCTTTAACTGCTTCATGACGATGATGAGACTGAGGAGGATGGAAGGAAGGAGGAGGAGGAGGACAAAGATCGACAGCAATATACAAAGTTTGTTTGTTCCTACCAGCCCTCCTTTTTACAAATGTTTCCCGCTCGAACGATTGAATATCATGTGTATTATTTATTTATAGCACCAGCTGTTACCATTTATCTGATATTTCCGACCATAGCCCTTCATGACCGCCCTTTCTCTTCCTATTCTATGACTCGTTATTAATTGTTGATGAACAACATGTATTTTTCATGTGCTTAGTTCTGTTCTGTGTCAGCTTATCGTAGTAAGAAAGGAAAGTAGTAAAGACCTCTAAGGCACATCGGAAATATGATTCTAAACTTATATTTTAGTGACCAATCGATACTCGATGGACAATGGGGTTGATATCCTGCCGGCCACTTTTAGTTCCCAGGAATTGAGTCGTTGACCAGCATTTTTAATGTTTCCGTAGCGAAGTGGAGAGGTTGCTTGTCTTGTGTTCTTAAGCTTGTGGGACTATCGATAGATGTTACCAATATCCCCGGGGGGTCGTAGCTAGTGCAACGGAGTTTGAGCTTTGTGCTAAGCACTTGGCGACTTGGCAGCTTCTCTCTGGAGAGAGGGTAAGAGAGAGCGAGAGAGAGAGAGAGAGAGAGAGAGAGAGAGAGAGAGAGAGAGACCAGGCCATGTAGGATTAAACCCCCTGGTAATGAACTCGATCCTCACGGGATGATACCCTCTGTGTATTGGTTCGATTTCAGACATCCATCACTTTTAGGGGGCTTCTCAACTGTCGAAGCTGAACTATTTTAAAATATGTAGTCCAGATAGATCATAAGTTATTTCTTACTTATTGTTCGTATTGACATCCTAGCTCATAGCTCGATTCATCCTGCTTCATGCAGCTGCCATCTTTGGGCATCTTCATGCTCAGCTTATCCAGTATTAGTTGACAAGCAAATTGTCTTTCTAAGCCCCTCAACCGGTGTCTGCACAAACGTCCTCGAAGAATACATATTTCCACCACGTGGTTTACCGCTAGGCTGAGATATTTGCGCCTTTACGGCCCGAAACAGAAAATTTCAAGAAATGCCCTAATTAGCTGCCTTTCATGATATGTTCGTGTGGAGAGGAAAGGAAAAGGAGTGAGGGGTGGGGGGGTGGTGTCCCATTCTTTTTGTTCCCAACAATCCCGAAAAACTTACACTGGGTCTTCCATGATAGGAAAGCCGTCAAGCATCTGATCTTAGTATCTAAACCAGTGGTTCCAGGGTGCGTGACGAAGATCTAAGGAATTGCTAGTTAATGATTCTGAAGCTAATAAGGCAAAATAAAACTTGATGTTTGCTTACATTTAAAAACAATTTCTTCTGAGGACACGATTATTTACAGGTTGTAGTACCGATTTGGAGAATTTTAAAGTTGGATACAACTTCTGGGACCGACTATATGATATAAATAACGTACACAGCTTGTGCGATAGCTTGAGCATCGGCTGTGCGGTGATGACAGAATTTCTACTTCTTCTTCTGCCTTTCTATCCCCCAATGGAGCATAGGCCCTCAGCCAACTCACGCCAAGTCGTTCTATCCTTCGCCACTGCATGGAGCTCTCCCCATGTCCTCCCAATCTTTCTAACCTCGTTCTCCAGCTCTCTTCTCCATGTGTTTTTTGGCCTTCCTTTATTCCTTTGCCCCTGTGGGTTCCAATGCAAAGACATTCTAGTAATGCTGTTCTCCTGTTTTCTCAGTGTATGACAGAATTTACCAGGGGGAAAATATTTGACCGGGTGTCGGGATACGAGATACTGATGTGTGTAAGGACCCTTTTCCAGACCTTCGGGCGTATTGGGCACATAGGGCTGGACCTATATTTTAAAGAAATGATAAATTTAACACAAAAATTGACCAGAAAGCTCAACGGAAGGAACGAAAAAGATGCAGACGAATACAACCGAACGTTTCGGCCAAAGTCTTTATCAAAGGAATATTAAATACAGCACGATCTATGAATGGAACAACTCGGCGAAAAAGACAAAGGAGATAATAAAACAACCAAGGTCAAAACATAATTTTAAAGACGAATCGGCCCTGGGTGGGTAATGTGGTCAACATCCCACCGACCGCCTTTACTTCCCATGATTATATCTGGTACCCAATCAAGACTGGGTCGACCCAGGAGCCAAGGTCATTTTAAAAAAGGCCGGCTCCGTCAGGACCCGAACCCCCCAACCTTCCGATTAGCAGGCCAGCGTCTAGCCGCTCTACCACTATTGCTCCCATTGATGTCTGTACCTACCTTATTAACAGCTTTTGAGGTACAACCGTTTGTACGGGTCTGTACCTGCGATCGCTTACCATCAGAGCCTGATATAGAGACATGGGGCCCTAAATGATATATGGGGCCGCACAGTTTCAATTGATACCAGCTAATCTCAGAAAACGTTAAAATATATGCGCCTTTTAAATATTTAGATAACGGGAATACTAAGGTTAGTTGCGTATCCTTTACAGGACGTTGCAGAACCAACCGCAACAGCCCCTGGCAGTTGTGTGGTTTTTCTAGGCAAATTTACGTCCAGTAGTTTGCCATTGCTACTGGACGGTCGGCTTTCTTGATACCACTGTCGAAACCAACGCTAGGCGCATGGCCCGCAGCTGGGATCGAACCCGGCACCCCGGCATTACGAAGCGTTCGCATCGACTTAGCCATAGAGCCGACAACAGGAATACACTGTGGTTTAATTTGTATCTTTGAAATACACACACACACACACACACACACACACACACACACATATATATATATATATATAAACAATGTGTGCAACACCACCATAATTATATTATTTATGCTCCAAGTTTGTGGGCAAAATAAAATCCGCACCTGTACAGTCGCGGACGTAAATTCTCAGGCTCAAAGACACCCTGCCTAGGCTCCAAGACCCCCCTTCCTAGGCTCAAACACTCCCCTTCCTAGGCTCAAAGACCCCTCTGCCTAGACTCACAGACCCCCCTGCCTAGGCTCATCTCCCCCCTCCCTGCACCCGCTGGCCTAGGCTCCAAGACCCCCCCCCCCCTCCTTCCGCCTTGGCTCAAAGACCACCCTGCCGAGGCTTAAAGACCCACCCCTTACCCCTTCTTACCCCTGCACCCCCCCCCCCCCCCCCCAAGTGGTATAATAAAGGCAGTAAGCAGCAGTTTTTTTTTTTTTTTTGATTTTTTTTTTTTTTTTTGCTCTATGTTGAAACCTTAAAAAATTATCTTGGGACAACATGCAAATTTTTAAAAAAAATTAAATCAGATTTCAGATTTATTAAAAGAAAGTCAAATTTGAAAAAAGTTATTTTTGACGCCCCTGTTGACTCTGAGACCGCAAGCTGCAGCTTATTTAGCGAACACCTGAATCCACTGATGATGATGATATGCTCACGAGGCGTGTTTAATGTTACAGTCTGCTTATGCTCTGTGTCACACTCATATCTAACATTTCTTGGACCATGTGAAAGAAAAATGAAACAATAGATAAATGTATTCACATTGTGACAACTGGAAATATCAGTGTAAAAAGGGGTAGAGGCAGACCAAGAGAGAAATGCTTGATGGGCTGAAACGATGTCATGGAGGGTTATCATCAAGAGAGCTGTTGCAGGCAACCAGGGATCGTAATCTGTGCAGACGCATGAGCGCCTACGCCAACTGGCCGGGCACATGATGATGATGATGATGATTCACATATATTTTTAGACTCCTCGGCACTCGTTCGATGCTTTAGTCAACATCACGCCGCCCGCCATTGCTTCCAGTGACATCGATCGGGACCTATTTCATGCTGGCTGGAGCTGGGAGCTAAGGTCAGTTTTCGAAAGAAAAAAAAAACATATACACACACGCACACGCTCTGACTTGATAAGGATTTGAACATTTCGCTTTCGGACTAGCAAGCAAGCATTTAGCTACTAGGCTTCCATGGCTTCAATTAGACCTGTTCTTCCCGCTGACAGGATGTCAGCACACAAACTTACACGCGATGTTTAATAGTGTGGCTACGCATGATCGACTATGCCTGTCGCCACGTAGATGATGATGGAGCCCAACGATAACGACAGCGTTTATGAAAAAGTTATTTTGTATGCACTAAAACAAAACTGAGAAATAGACTGTAAACCCAGTGTGACATATAATAAATAGTACAGCTCGATGTCGCCGATAATTTACTAAAACACATTTCATATTTCCTGCTTCCAGGGACTCATTTTGTGAGATACAATTGTTGACCCAATGCTTAACAAGGGTGTCGTAATGAAGGTTGACTAACTAGGGTTGCTTCCTTCGAAGTCGGAGTACATCTGTCTGATATTTGAACAACCAACATTCTGCATACACATAGACCAGATCTGTAAAACTCAATTTATGGAACGGAACAATGTCCAAAAGAAGATGAGCAGCGATAATTATTCCCTGGAGTTTACACCGGTCAACGTGAAAAGGGAAAAAAAGGGGAGCTATCAAGAAAAGGATGACACCGTGCCAGTAGCGCCACAAACGAGGATCTGCGTTGTAATAGGATCTTGTGAAAGACGAGCCCCGGCTGAATATTGCAACAATCATTAAGGTTAGATTTGTCTGTATTCATAGAACTTCGCTGAGCTTCTATCTGTACAAGCCCCGCTGTAACTATAATACCAATCATGTCGATCGTGTTGCATGCCTCCATAGGTCACGATGGGTTAATTTCCTCGCGTCTGGGTCATTTTGCTGCCAAAATCGGGGACCGACCATGTGAGCCATCAGACATCCGTTTGGATTTAGTTCAAATCCGATTCTTTTTATCACTTCGGCAAATCAAAACAGCTTGCCACATATTGTCTCATAGGAAGACAAAAAGGGTTAGATGTTATGTGACTGAGAATGTACAGATTAATCATTAAGGTTCCATGTCCATAATGAGGGTTGGTTGTGGTTGAACTCCATTATAGTCGTGTCGGCACACACAAAACATAAAGGGTGTTTTGGGAATGGGAATAAGGCGCCTAACAATGTGGAAACCACAGTTCTTGAAGTATTCCATGTTTGAAACACTTCTTTTTCTTCGATCCATCTGTCAGAAAATGTATATCACGAGCAGAGTCGTCTGAACAGAGTTACGGGATGAATGACACCAATTTTGAGGCTGCCTCTCAAGACTGAAATGCATGGCGTGCAGCTCTACACAAGGGGGCGGCTACATGTGAAGGAAACAAAACAGCAAAACTGATTAACAAAATGATGAACAGAAAGGTAACTGCAAAAGATCCCCTCCCTGACACAAAGCTCATTCCCTGTCCTCACTGTCCAAGAACTTTTCGGGCCCTCGTCGGCCTTATCAGTCATCTTCGTACTCATACTTGATGAAAAAGAGGGGTCATCATCATCTTGATGGACAACACACACACATGGGTCCCTAGGCAAACGTTGTGATGGGGCCCCACAAAAATCACGTGACATACAAAGATTAGCATATGGACCACAATGTTAATTAGTCCAGAGGCAAGTGTCGAGCAGGCACATGCGTTAAGACGAAGGTCAGTGGTTTTTATGAAAGCTGTCGTGAAGTCCATATCTCTCTGTGTACAACACAACTTTGTCTTCATTCTCTTTGCAAGTCAAACTCCCATGCTCTTTTCATTGTGTGCGTTTATCTTCTTAAGTATATGAGTTTATCTCCTTAAGTATCTTAGTTTATCTCCTTAAGTATATGAGTTTCCCTAACTTTATGAGTTTATCTCTTTAAGTATGTGAGTTCATCTCTTTAAGTATATAACACAAATATTCTAGTACTGAAAAAGTAAAGGCGATTCAACTAATCCAGTCGGTGAACTAACAGGTCATTGCGAACTTTTAGGGAATTTTGGCCACGATGGACATAATATCCACTAATGATATGACGGACAGCTAAAGATGGACTTGCAATGTCCATTCTGTCACGTGTCTTTCCCCAGGCTCATAGCTCCAAGCTCCACTGACTAAGTGGGAAATGTCATCTGAAATGCCATCTAATCTGAGATTTGACGATGTAAAGATTGTTGCTCTATTCTCTAATTAAGACACATACCACAAACACACACACACACACAACACACACACATTCACACACAAAGCACGCCTGCGGATCGGAAGGTGGAGGTTTCAGATCCTGGGAAAGCCAGACTATGGCCGCCGGTCAACAAAGCGTTACATGGATACCAGGTAAAGTCCCGGGAAGTAGGGGAAGGCCGGCCGGCGTGACCACAAGAGTCATCGAGTGCCTATTGGTCTATAAAATGTACAATTTGTGTCTAGCCCTATATGCCCAATTCGCATGAAGTGTGGAAAATTGCCCTTTATATATATATATATATATATATATATATATATATATATATATCTATATATATATATATATATATATAAATGCGTGTGCGCGCGCGTGTGTGTGTGTAAGCTGCATTATTTGGTCATGTGATAAGAAGAAGAAAATTGGAATACGTCGTGACAGTAGGCAATTTGGAGGAGAGGAGAGGCAGAGTGAGACCTAGAGAAGAGATGCAGGACAGTTTGACATTATGGCATGAAGGATCATCTGTGTCAGAGTTGACTGGAAGTACATGAGACAGAAGGTTGTGGATAGACATGACTACCAACGCCACACGGCACGGAGGATCATCTGTGTCAGAGTTGACTGGAAGTACATGAGACAGAAGGTTTTGGATGGACATGACTACCAACGCCACATGGCATGGACTTTGGAAGATTATCTGTGTCAGAGTTGGAAGTAAATGAGACCGAAGGTTGTATATAGACATGACTACCAACGTCACACGACATGGAGGATCATCTGTGTCAGAGTTGACTGGAAGTAAATGAGACAGAAGGTTGTGGATAGACATGACTGCCAACGTCACACGACATAGACTTGAAGAAGAAGAAGAAGAAAAAGAAGAATAAGAAGAAGAAGAAGAAGAAGAAGAAAAAGAAGAAGAAGAAGAAGAAGAAGAAGAAGAAGAAGAAGAAGAAGAAGAAGAAGAAGAAGAAGAAGCAGAAGCAGAAGAAGAAGAAGGAGAAGAAGAAGAAGAAGAAGAAGAAGAAGAAGAAGAAGAAGAAGAAGAAGAAGAAGAAGAAGAAGAAGAAGAAGAAGAAGAAGAAGAAGAAGAAGAAGAAGAAGAAGAAGAAGAAGAAGAAGAAGAAGAAGACGACTTGATTCTTCGTGCCCGACCACTACAAGGTTTGGTGAACGTCACAATTAAAAACATCTTCTTATAAATCATGACATAATATTTTCAGTATCGATTCATCAAGCATTCACATTCGACTACATCCGCTTTTATATGTAGTTCTTGGCATGCTAGTAAAATTTTATATTTTTGGTTTTTACTAACGAAACCATAACAGCTAGATGAAGATTAAAATTACAAATCCAATGGTAACTCATTTAAGCCTGTAAGTCGATTCTCAGTGGAGATATTAAAATTTTAGTGGCGGACACCACGACAGAAAAATTGTAGTGGAAAATCGATAAAACATGGCTTCCCGGCTGCGACCCAGTGAGATGAAATGACTCAATGTTTGATTTTACGGCCATAACTTTTTTGTTTCTGAACGAATCCCTTAGCAACCAAATATTGCTGGAAGCGGGACAGTTAGACCTAACTGTATATGCATGTTTTAAAAACATATAATACATTATGCACCTAATTTACATATGAAAATGGCCGCCAGCTCACTATTTTCACGCAAAACATTATACCTGTAAGTTTAACCGCCAGCGAGCCTGGCGACATGCATATCAAATTGTGCGTCCCGACAAGGTGAACACAAAAATCATAAAAATATACCAAGGTCAGTCGACGTGACCTAATTAACATATGAAAATGGCCATCAATTGACTTTCTTTTAGCAAAAACCGTATACATTTATAGTTGTCTGCCAATGGGTTTTGTACAGGAACCAACAGGGGCATAAAAATATACAAAAACCACAAAAACACAGGCAGAAGGGAGCTAGAAAGTGAAGTTAAAAAAGATAGGGAAGACACTAAGAGCAAATGTAATAGCAATGACTATAATGACAGCGTGAGTTGATTGAGGACTAATGCCCCATTAGGGCATAGAAGGCAGAAGAAAAAAGACACAGTTTGGCAATATGTTTTTGAACAAAATTGAAATAGAAAGCGTATGAATGTGAATGTCTTTACAACACGAAGCACCTAAAAGTATTAACTAGTAATGATGCCACAGTGACAAATGAATGATAACGTGCATACATGAGGGATAACAATAAATAGCACTTATGTTCTTAAATTTAAAAAAAAGGGGGATTGAGATAGATACATGTGAAATGTAGACAGACAGACAGAGACAGCATGGATGATTGATATACCGTGGGATTTTGATATGATTATACATTCACCACAGCTTCACACATGCTGCTGCTTTATATATAAAGCCACTTTGGAAACATCTGCTGAGTTGCTCCCCCTGACAAAGAGCTTACATTTAAAATAAGAGACACCTGCTTCAAAAACAGTAACATTAACTGTATTGAGGTACTTTCCCCCTTTGGTCGTGCCATCCCAGCCTAGTGTAGCGCTGATGCACCTGTCTAGGACATAACCTGCATGTATGTCTGACAGGATACCAACTTCAATCGCTATCTGAGCAATGGTACGAACACTTGGCAGTTCTGCAAAAGTGGCATAAAAAAAAAAAAAAAATTCTGCAATGCAACGCAACAAATTACTGACATTTGCAACACTGACATTATTCAACACAAATTCGTAAACGGCGTAACTTAACATCATATTTACCTTGCCTCCTTGTTTCTATAACCCTACTTTCTTCTACCCTTTCCTTCAACATTTCAATTTCATTTTCCAATTCTGCTGTTTTTTCGATATATCCTGTTTTTAGTTCATGCAGTTTTTTAATCAAACGACTTTCAGTAATCTGTGCCTCCGCACTTATCTTATCATGCTCCTTCTGCAGTAACTTCATTTTACTTTTTGTGTCTTGAAGGGCACTTTGCAGGTTAAAATTGACTGCATTTATGTCTTTGATTTCAGCCACTTTGAATTCCAAAGTTACTTTTCAGTCTTTCACTATCTTTTTATAATAGTTAATTAATCCAAATGAAGCATTTTCTTTGTCAAACTTTTTCTGCAAGGTTTCATATTTTACTCTCCACAGATTGCTTGACTGTATCTTCCTCTTGATCCTTTCATTCAGTCTTTTCAAGGAAAACTGTGATCGTTGCTTTTCTCTTACCTGTATTTTCAGTTTTCGTATTTCCTGTTGTAAACGTTTCTTTTCACATTGCATATTCATAACTGTCCTTTGCTTTATGACACAGTTTTCACAATCTCTTTTAAGCTTCTTTGGTGATGGCAAACTGCTTGATGGTGAAAAATGAGGTACATTTTCTATTGAAGACAACGTGTGAGTGCTGATCTCTGTTGGGTATCTGGTTCTAATAATGGCTGAATTCCTGTCATGCATGATTTAGAGTGCTGTATTCTGGTAAAGTATGTCCAGGTTGTGGATCAGGCATGACAGGGAGGCTCATGAATGTGATAGGAAATGGTTCAATGAATAGTCTAATAAGTGACTGCCATTCTTTTGTTAAGCATTTTTTAAATGCAAAATCAATCTTTTATATTTATACAAACTAATTGTAAGACTTCCCTCATTCAAACACTTGCTGGGTTCTGCTGCCTGCACCATACTTTGGACTTCACTGAAAACATTAGATATAGAATAACCATCCACTAGCAGCCGTCGAGCAATGTAGCCTTTCTGTATAGAGTATCCAGCTTCACAAACTGAGAGATGATCTCTGAGATGCTTAGTTGTCTCTCTTGCCATGACTGTAAATATACAATATAACTATTGTAAAAAATACATAAGGAGTGCCATATTGGAATTAGGTGCTTTCACTTGTAATAAACACAATTATACTCTGTTTTAGATTAGATTTTATATGCTTTGTTCTTAAAAAAAAATATGCTACATTCAGTGCCAGAATTTGTGAAATTCGGGATCAAGATATAGGCAGGTAAAAATATCTCCAACATAAAATTCTGTAAGCTCTAAATAATGGCAAACACATGAACAAATGGTACAATGTTTGTGGATGTTTTAAAAGTAACTCACATAACATTGTCAATTTACTAATCATCCTAAGTTAATTACCAAAGAATCATCTTACCAATGATGGCCTAAATTAATTATTGGGATTTGGGGGTGATCAGGCAAAAAATATCTCCAACAGAGAATACGAAGGGCTCTAGATAATGACAGATGCATGAACAAATGATACAATGGTTGTAGATTTTTTTTTAAAATTATTAAAATAACGTTAGCTAATTTAATAATTATTTTAAGTTAATTATAAAGCAGGAAAAACGGTCTCCTAGTGCAAACATATTGGATTTAAAGCGAAAACAGTGATGCCACTAAACACTTTTTTTTTAAACATCTGCGCTATTGCCAATTTTTGTGAAATTTCCCACACTTATATAAAAATTAACGCAGAATTCAAAAATGCAAAACACATTGCGGTAATCTGGCTAATTAAAAAGATATTTACGAAATTACTTACCGTTATTGCATTTAAAGCGAAAACAGTGATGCCACTAAACAATTTTTTTAAACATCTGCGCTATTGCCAATCTTTGTGAAATTTCCCACACTTATATAAAAATTTACGCAGAATTAAAAAATACAACACACATTGCAGTAATCTGGCTAATTAAAAAGGTATTTACGAAATTACTTACCATTATTAGATTTAAAGAGCAAACAGTGATGCCACTAAACAATTTTTTTTAAACATCTACGCATTTGCTAATCTTTGTGAAATTTACACATTTATATAAAAATTAACGCAGAATTAAAAAATACAACACACATTGCGGTAATCTGGCTTATTAAAAAGATATTTACGAAATTACTTACCGTTGATTCACTGCGTGCTCCCAAAAAAAATCGATTTATTTTATACGCGTCAAAACCATCTCAGGTCAAAGCCTGGCATCTCTCCAGTAACTCCTAGTAACTGTTCCGATTTTATCTTTTACGTAAAGAGCACAGAAAAATAATTTCTCAATAACGGACAATTGGTTTTGCATTTTCGGGTCGCAGTCGCGTCTATAGTTACCGACGAAAATGTATAGCAAAATAAACGAAACAAAACGACCCATTGCTATACCTAGTAGTTCAGTTAGTTTTTCGCATTGCCATTTCCGGTTTTGAATTTTCGCTTTTCTGTATTGGTCCCATGCGCGACTTGCAAATGACTTGATATAAAAAGTGATGATTTAACTCGGAACTCGAAAGCATTCTTGGTGACTTGAGATTTTGTCAGTCTGTTTTTGATAAAACAAAGCAAAAATCGTCACCTTCAACCAGCTCCTTCCGAAAAAAGGGGCTTTGGGTAATAATTGTGACTGTGTTTGTGGCGCCAACAGCTGTTGGCTAGGATTGTGTTTGTGTGCCATGTTAAGTGGCTTAGAATCCCTATCAGTTTCTTTGTATCTTTTCCCCCTCGCCCAGGTCTAGGCTTTGGTCCTATAGTTTGTTTGTTGACTGACTGACTTTTTACCCCACTTGGACATCAGACAAGCGATAAACACCCGATAACACAAAGTGCCACTATGTGGATGAGGATCACCCGTGGAGAGGTCCCAGAAACCGCATTCAGACAATTGGCCATTTTATGGCCTGCCTATATTGCGGCCCCTGGCAAAAGCCAGGGTGGGGCTTCAAATAACAAAAGATTTCGTCCTAAAAAGGACGAAGCACGTACAATTTGTTTGTTTTTCTACCTCAGCACACCTCCTGTTGTTTAGCATTTTGAGTCTTGGTTGTAATGATTTGGGACTTGGATCTTCGTTTGACAAGTTTTTAAAAACATGCAACGTTCCCAATGTGATTCTTACAGTCTGCCCAAACTATCGGCAGAAGTCGTAGCTGTAAGGCAACCTCTACTCGGAAGTTATAAGTGACAGACGAATAAGAGGCCAGGTAAGATAAATGCCGTCTTGATCAAAGAAGAGGATAAAAATTATGGAAGGAAACGCAAGCAGGTAATGATAATAAAAACAATTTAAAATGTGCTTGACAACAAACGGCAATAAATTTGGCGGGAAATAATTATTGAAGATAAGAAAAGAATGAAGGAAGTAAAGCCTTCATGCTTATTTAGGTAAAGTGGATCAGGCAGGAAAACGAAACAGGAAATTGTAATCTTCTCTGTCTTAAGGTAAAGAGATTCTACCAGAAAAACAAAATGGAAACCCGCTGACCCCTAAGGATGTCAAGGTCACGTCCGTAAAGAATATTGTAGCTGTTCACCCGGAAACACATTTTTTTACCGGTGTTTTCTTGGGCAGAGAATGACAGACATTGACATGCGCTTCCTTGAGATCTGATGTTGACATGGTCAACGTTTTCAGTCTCCTGTCTTGTATCCTAGAGGTGCCGACTCAAGGAAAACATTGGTAGTGGGAGATTGAGGAGTGGGAGGGGGGAGGCTGCTAAGAAGGGAGAGTACCTTGGAACTTTTTTATGGATGAGGCTCGAGGGAACTATACCTTATTAACATGCATAATAATAATAAAAACAATAATAACAATAATAATAAAAAATACTAATAATGTGATGAGCAACTTACTTACTTAGTCGCTCCTCTCTTCCATTGGGGTCTAGAGGTTGTGATGAGCAACAACAAAATAGAATCTTCTCTTTCGTCCGACTGCTTATGCCGTAAAGCATCACAAAGAGGAGTTAGATGTGTTAATACTTATCTAGTTATCTCCTTGTGAGATGCCATTTTTCGTTATTTAAAGCTCCACTCTAGCTCTTGCCAAGGGCCGCAATATAGCCCGGCCATAAATGTGGTCTAATGGCTGAATGCGGTTTCTGGGACCTCTCCACGTGTGATCCTCATCCACATGGTGGCACTTTGTGTCATTTGGTGTTTATCGCTTGTGTGATGTCCCAGTGGGGTAAATAAGATAGATAGATAGATAGATAGATAGATAGATAGATAGATAGATAGATGATAGATAGATAGATAGATAGATAGATAGATAGATAGATAGATAGATAGATAGATAGATAGATAGATAGATAGATAGATAGATAGATAGATAGATAGATAGATAGATAGATAGATAGATAGATAGATAGATAGATAGATAGATAGATAGATAGATAGATAGATAGATAGATTAGATAGATAGATAGATAGATAGATAGATAGATAGATAGATAGATAGATAGATAGATAGATAGATAGATAGATAGATAGATAGATAGATAGATAGATAGATAGATAGATAGATAGATAGATAGATAGATAGATAGATAGATAGATAGATAGATAGATTAGATAGATAGATAGATAGATAGATAGATAGATAGATAGATAGATAGATAGATAGATAGATAGATAGATAGATAGATAGATAGATAGATAGATAGATAGATAGATAGATAGATAGATAGATAGATAGATAGATAGATAGATAGATAGATAGATAGATAGATAGATTAGATAGACAGACAGACAGACAGACAGACAGACAGACAGACAGACAGACAGACAGACAGACAGACAGACAGACAGACAGACAGACAGACAGACAGACAGACAGACAGACAGATAGATAGATAGATAGATAGATAGATAGATAGATAGATAGATAGATAGATAGATAGATAGATAGATAGATAGATAGATAGATAGATAGATAGATAGATAGATAGATAGATAGATAGATAGATAGATAGATAGATAGATAGATAGATAGATAGATAGATAGATAGATAGATAGATAGATAGATAGATAGATAGATAGATAGATAGATAGATAGATAGATAGATAGATAGATAGATAGATAGATAGATAGATAGATAGATAGATAGATAGATAGATAGATAGATAGATAGATAGATAGATGTAGTTCTGACGTTTTCTGATGTAAAGAAAAGTTACCCCGTGGATAGCATGAAATTCAAAAGTTTTTTCCACACACACACACACAGACTCTCTCTCTCTCTCTATCTCTCTCTCTCTCTCTCTCTCTCTCTCTCTCTCTCTCTCTCCCTCTCTCTCTCTCTCTCTCTCTCTCTCATTGTTTGCTGTGTAGCTGCACATTTGCAGGCTATATTGTCCATTTCATGATATCACATTCAGGAACATTCTAATCGTTCTTACAACTACCCAAGATCACTTTAGCTACTTGGTCAGACAAAACAGCAGCTTGTTCTCTCCCCGTACAGTAAGCAGACTTGAGCTTGGCCCATGCTAGCTCGTACCTTTCATTCCTTTCTGAGAAGGTACGACAGACAATGAGCTCGCCTATGTAATCACCTTTCTTTACCAGAGGCTTTCTAATACCGAGCACTGTGGATAAAATGGTTTCTTTGTCTTCCGCTTCGCGCTTACCGGCTGTAATTATGATTGTTCGTCCACTTCTGGACTGATGTCCTGTTCAAAACCTGAATGTTTGGTGCATGTGAATCCGTTTTATAGACGTGATATTTGTATGCAGACTGTTGGTTCCTTGCCTCCTAGGCTGATGCGCTTCGACTTCGAGGGCAGCTTTCAATTAGTCGACTCCTACGACATGGGTTTGGGGAGGCAGTGGTTCTATTCTTGTTTTCCATTTAATAGGGCAACGGAACCCACACGGGAATAATGCTGACAATCAAATGTCTTTGCAGCTAAGCCGTTAAGCCATTTTTACTGGCGCTCTGAAGGTCATGGCGTCGTGTCCGGACTGCGTCGTTCTGTAAATTAGTGCACATTGTACGAGATTTCTGACGACTGTTGCTTGAGCTACGGTATTCGAACTTTTTACAACTCATTTGGCAAGTAGAGAGCTGTTCTTCGGAAAGAGACTGTGCTGTTTCCTTAGACATAGACTGTGCTGTATTCTCAGAAGAGAGACTGTGCTGTATTCTTCGGAAAGAGACTGTGTTGTATTCTTCGGAGAGAGACTGTGCAGTATTCTTCGGAGAGAGACTGTATTTTTCGGAGGGAGTCTGTGCTGCATTCCTCGGAGAGAGACTGTGCTGTATTCTTTGGAGAGAGACTTTGCTTTACTCCTCAGATATAGACTGTGCTGTATTCTTCGAAGGGAGACTGTGCTGTATTCTCCGAAGGGAGATTGTGCTGTATTCTTTGGAGAGAGACTGTGCTGTATTCTTTTGAGAGAGACTGTGCTGTATTCTTTATAGAGAGACTTTGCTGTATTCTTTGAAGAGAGACTGTGCTGTATTCTTTGGAGAGAGACTGTGCTGTATTCTTTGAAGGGAGACTGTGCTGTATTCTTCGAAGGGAGACTGTGCTGTATTCTTCGAAGGGAGACTGTGCTGTATTCTTCGAAAGAGACTGTGCTGTATTCTTCGGAAAGAGACTGTGCTGTATTATTCAAAGGGAGACTGTGCTGTATTCTTCGAAGGGAGACTGTGCTGTATTCTTCGAAAGAGACTGTGCTGTATTCTTCGGTAAGAGATTGTTGTATTCTGCAGACGGAGACTGAGCTGTATTCTTTTGGAAAGAGTCTGTTGTATTCTTGGGACACAAACTGTGCTGTATTCTTTGGCGAGAGACTGCCCTCTCTTCTCTTTATTGAACAAAAACCTGGTGCTATGAAGTCGAGTCTCTCAATTATAAATTCCAACGCAAATATTGAGATACTTTTGCATCCACAATGGAAAATGACAAAATGTACACAAAGAAATTGAATTTTTGTTTGCGCGGGTTTTTAGACTCAGTAGTTGCAGTTTAAGAGGAGCGAAGAAATAAGAGAAATGTATGGGCAACCGGTAGATATGGCATTCTACGTTACGAGTTGCGAGCGACGAGCACTATTTTAAATGTTGTCAGCGACCGGCACTGTGTGTGTGTGTGTTACTTGTGTTGTGTGTTCCTCATTCATCGCTATCACTGTAGCTTCACTTTGTGACTTGATCTTTGCCATGAATTTCCTTCAACTGTCAGCATTGCTGAGCGTCACGCACAGTAGTGTTGCTATTCTGTAGCCCAACCCCTCCTCTCCCCCCCCCGCCCCGCCCCCCCCCCAGACAGCCCTTTTCAGGGCTGTCCAAAAAGCGTCACCAGTTCTCAAACCAGTGACAGTTGCTGAAGAGACGTAGTTGAGAGAGAAAAGAAAACTAGTCAAAGCCTCGCTTGCGGACACACACACACACACACACACACACACACACACAAACCCCACACACCCACTCACTCACCCACACACACCACACACACGCCCACCCCCACCACTACACACACACACACACACCACATACACGCGCAGCCCTCCCCACACATACACACACCACACGCACATAAACACGCACACACACCACACACACGTACACCTACACACACACCACACATACACATACCACAAGCACACACACACACACACACACAAACACACACACATATATACACACAAACATATATATACACGCATACACACAAACCTCGCTCAATATCGCCTGCCAAGAAAGAGAGCAGCACCCTTTTGTGTCGGGCATCGAACGATCGGTAGCCGCTTTTCCGTGTGTAAAGACCGCGGAGGCGAAGGAATACATATCCTAACACCCCTAAAACATAGCACATCCAATGGGAACAGACCACGGCATGAATTGGAGCCAACACGAAATCTCGCACCCTGTGAGATTTTGTTTCGTGATATGTACCGGGTAACCACTAGCAACAACAGTTATAAGACAAAGATGGCGGCGCTATGTTGGACACATCCTGGGAAAAATAGGTAGAGAATAACCAAACGGTCACTAGAATGAGAAAAAAAAGAAGTGAGAAAGCGAGGACATCCAAAGGTTACCTTAAAACAAACATTGACATAATATAACATAAACTATGGTCGTAGGCAGTAACCTTATTGAAAGAAGCACTAGAACATAAAACCTGCCATCTTTCTCTGTCTTCTGCTTGATGAATAAGTGTGTATAACTTAGTCCTGTCCATTTCTTGGTGTTGCCATTCCAGGTTCTTCTTTGTCCTCCTTTTCTTCGAATACCACCCAGTGTTCCTTGAAGTACAGTCTTTGCAATCGAATCATGTCTCACCACGTGCCCAAATCAAGCTAGCTTGCGACATTTCACCACTGCCAAGAGGTGCTCCTTTTTGTTTTTGTTTTTTGTGGTTCTATGACATATTTATAAGTTTTGTGTTCTAAATAACTAATTCGTAAAATGCGTCTATAACATTTACATTCGAAAGCCTGAATCCTACTTTCCATTTCCACAGTGAGAGTCCAACTCTCACGTCCGTATAATAAAACAGACAACATCAATGATTTGTAAATATTGACCTTCACTGAAATGCTGATTTTGCTCTTCCACGTCATATTCAACTGCGACATCGCGGCTGTTGCCATATCGAGTCTTGTCTTGATCTCTTTGGTACAGCTGCCATCGTTGCATATGTGGAAGCTAGTGTATTTAAAGGTTTCAACTTCTTCTAGTTTTCCCTTATCTGTATGTTGGCAGGTACATGATTATTGTGATTGTTTACCAGAACCTTGCTTTTCGCTGCAATACTTTCCATTGATAAGGGAGACTTACGGAGCTGGACCGAATTCCACCTATGATATTGAAGAGATTGTACGTTACAGAAGAGAGTAGAGGGATAGACTGTGAGATATAAGGAACAGGACAATGATGATGAAGCGATCTCTCACAAAGTAGGCTTAATGTATCTTGCATTGGTACACACAACGTTAATCTCCCCCACGGCCTGCCCATATACACATTAGGTCACTTCTGATTGGTAGCTCCCAAACCTGTCACCTTGGCACAAGGTTACGGGGGTGTTCCATGATGCCATTAATATGGCGTATTGTATTTTTCAGCACGCACTGCTTTTAACGCTCCAATAACATGGAGCAACTGGTCCTAACACAAACAGCTAGATAGTGCTGCAACCTATGTCACAGGAATTCTCTTTCTCGGATTTAAAATGTAAATGTAAGACACCACAGAAAGCAAACAATAAAGCCAGAAACACCTGTAACCTTCAGGAAAGTCGACTAGCCCAACTAACTTATGAATGAAAAGTGACCTACTTTGTTTGGGGAGATTTGGATGAACCTAACCCTTGCATCTTATTTCGTGCGTGGAGTTGTCTGAAATTTCACCAGTGAAGTCCACATAAACACAAATATTTATACGAATTCATCTTCAACGAAAGAGGGAAAAATTAAACAGAGAAAATTAGTCACATCTACATACACTACAGGGAAAACTAAACATTCCAAAGGTACCCCCACATCTAGAATGGAAAAACGAATATTAAACAACGCTGTAAAACACATTGCCAGTCATATCTGGAAAATGAATAAAAATTAACATAATAATCGGTCTTTACATTTTATATTCGAAATGATAAATCTACAAAAGTTACAACGAAAGACGTTTTCTCCCACATCAGTACAGCACCCAACAGACGCAATTTTATCATGTATGGGAAATCCCGTACCCCTAAGAGAAAAAGCTAGGACTTCAAGCCTTGATTGTGTAAGCAATTGTTTGTGATTGTTGGAGTGATTTTGGCTCCTTTAGCGTCTTTGATATTCAGAGAATTACTTGTTTACCATTAGAGGTCCTGGGCTGTCAAGTGCGATTAGTGTCAATCAATCGCTAGGAAGCGAGTTCATGTCCGGTGCCTGGGAACGGCTGTTTTTTCTTTTCCTCCCTGTTTGCTTGGTTTGTTTACTTCTTGACGTTTGTGTTCACTTTGTTGTGTAAGTAAAGTTAAGGTCCCTTGTCCACGCCTTAAGGCGTATAAGGCATATAGGGCTAGACATATATTTTTTATCGACCAATCGGCACAAGTTGGGTAATGTGGTCAGCGTGTCGGCCGTCTTTACTTCCCGGGACTGCACCCGGTAACCACTCAAGGCTGGGTCGACCTGGGAGTTAAAGTCATTTTTGAAAAACTTTGATGTGAGGCGGACTTTTTTTTTAATCCTTTCAAAAAATGACATGGCTTCCAAGTCGCCCCAACCTTAACCTGGTACCAGGTAAAGTAATAGGAAGTAAAAGCGGCCGGTATGATGTTGAACACATCACCCACTAAGTGCTGATTGGTCTATAAAACATAGGTCTAGCCCACTATGCCCAATACCCACCAGGGCACGGTAAAGGGTCCTTTACACAGAGATTGGGTACTTTGCATGTTTGTGTGACCTGACAAATGTTAATTAGTTGCGTATCCTTTACAGGACGTTGCAGAACCATCCCCAGCATTTGTTGACTGTTGTGGTTTTTCTAGGCAAGTTTTTGTCTAGCAGTTTGCCTTTGCCTGCTGGACGGTCGGCTTCTCGATTTCGCATTAAGAATCACCCCAAGGCGCTCGGCTGCCAAATTGTCCGCAGCCGGGATTGAACGGATGACCTCGGAATTACGAAAGGCGTTGGCAACGACTAAGACGAGGACGCAGAAGTTTTTCTGGGTACATAAAGGTTAAAGGTTAGTTTAAAATCCGTTACGAGACGTCACGTCAAAACCCTCACTCGTTGGTTGTTTGTGGTTTTACACGCACACACACACACACACAAATATACATATATATATATAACGCACTTAAACAAGGCTACGTGGCTTTGAGCCTCTTTTGTCCTAAACAAATTACAAATATGTGAAGGAGCTCAGCGCCCTCTCACACACCTTAGCCCCAAATAGTCTCTTTGTGTCGGCATTTTTGCATAGAACATACTTGAAGCCACATGTTCTATCATCTCTTGAGGTCGCGCAAGATGAAAATGAGGAATTTAATCACACGTTGCGGTGTGCTAATGTCCCCAGAAAGTTAATCTGGGCTGCTTCGAGGCTATTGCTTTGTTTGTTGCGGGAAATACTCTCGTAAATAGTAGGGACATTTTTCTGACAATTAATTGGGAAAAAATCCCCATCATTAAATTAATGGGTGGAAATGTCCTAGCAGTTAGCACGGGGTGTATAATTGTGATTATTCGATGGAGGTGCCCCAGTAATAATATTCGAAATGGCCAGGTAATTAGAGCAGATTTAAAAATTGTGACATCTTCAAATGGAAGATGTTTAAAAAAAGTTACTTCCGTCTCCTTTACAAAACGTTGCAGAATCAACCCCAGGATTTATTGGCAGGTGTGGTTTGTTTTGACAAAAGTTACGTTCAGTAGTCTGCCATTGTAGAGTGAACGGTCAGCTCTCGGTACCACTGTCGAAACAAAAGCAAGACAATTGTTTTGCAGCTGTGATTTAACCTGGCACTCCGGTATTACATAGCGCCTTCGCAACGCCTAAACCATAGACGCTGCTATCTTTAGGTATATTACACGGAGAGGTCCCAGTTTCTTCCTCGGTGTAACTCTTGTACCACTATCGGAAAGCCACGAAAAATGTCATTTTTTTAACCACTAAGCATGAACCACAAAACCATACTACATCGAGGACTGGACTGTGAAACGATTTCACTAATCGCTAAACCACAGAACACAGCGAGTAGCCTTGTAATCAGGGGCGGGTTGTGTTAGGTATGTCTACAGGTTAAGTCTTCTTCTTCTCCTTCTTGTATATATTTCTGCCAGTGGTTTCAAGATGGGAAGCCTACATGCGTCTATGAAACCTGTAAAAACAGCAGCGTGTCTCGTTGATTCACAAAGCTTAGTTTCCATTGGAATGCGACCCGGCTAAACTTAGGATCACTATACTGTATTTAGGGATGTTTTTTAGCATGTGTTTAGAAGTCTGTGGTGTCTGTTCACACGGGTAACGTTCCTAATCCCCTGTCTTGAATAAGAAGGGAGGAGAAAACGGGGAAGGCCAAGAGTGACCCTGTATAGAGCCATCATCGGGGAAGGCTCAACCATGGGCCTAACAAACATCCAAGACCTAAAACAGGTGGCAACGAACCGCCAGACATGGAGAGCTATGACCTCTGCCCTGTGCGCTGCCCTAGGCTTAAGAGGAAAGATTGACTAACTATAACTTATCCCTTGACTATCTTGTACATATGGCTGCAGGGTCTGGTGTGTCCAGTAAAGGACCCTTTTCCCCACCATCAGGCGTATTGACCACAATGGGCTGGACTTATATTTTATAGACCAGTTGGCGCTTGAAGGGTGATGTGGACAGCATCGTGCCGGCCGCCAATACTTCCCATTTTACCATACATACATTTTCTAAGCGAGAGAGGGAGG
>CAJHNH020004387.1:27500-40263 GCA_905116865.2 Candidula unifasciata
CGGGAAGACTTTTGTGTTTTTAGTATAGATCGGAAACCTTAAACATTGATAATAAAACGCTTTCATTAATTTACAGAAGAAGAAAACAAAAGTACTGGCAGTTCGTAAAGTCCTTTTGTGTCCCCCCCCCCCCCCCTACATAAACTGCTTGAAATGTAAAATATCCAATGTTTCACCCTTTCACAACATTTGATGCTGACCGAAAGGCAATATAAATAAAATGAGTGGCCCTGTCTATCTTGTCCGTCTCCTCCCTCTCACCCGTTCCCCGCCCTGTCCGCCTGCTATGTTTTCGTGCCCCCTCTTGCCTCTTTGTTTATATGTTCGCAGTCACGCATAAACATGCAACATAAATACAAACACGAAGCAACGCTCTGTAAATATTACTGCACAAAGATACGCACACCGCAGACGCTTGTAAATATAACACGTACAATACAGTTGACACGCATTTATTGTATACAGACGTTTTACAGACAAATAAACTTATTGAACGTCAAAAAAAAAAAAAGGCAGCAAGAAGCAGCTATAACAATTGACAACCGAGGAGGAACTTTCCAAATCATTTACACGCCTGGGTTTAGGAACCCAAATTTGGTGGAAAGCTAATAGACTTTCTGTATCTTAGCATGTCGTAGGGAGTGAATAATTTATATGGTCTCTTTCAAGGTCGGAGTGCACAAGCTTGAGAGCAAGGAGCCAACAGTCTGTATACAAATAAGCCTATTGTGTGCGCGCAGATTGAGTGAGACCCACAAGATGGCAAAGCTTCTATGTTCCGGTGCGCTGAAACATTAACACTAATTTTTTTTTTTAACTAAACCAAAATTAATAAAAGCTTCTAAGAACAGTAAAGAACTGGCCGAACAGCAAACACCTACTCAAAAAACACGCCAACAGCAACACAAAACGCGTAGTTGCCAAAGAACGCCAAGTCTTTGCGAAATTTGTTACTTAGCTATAGCACGACCGGGCTGTGACAGACGGGACAGTATCGATCCTATCAACAACTAAGATTATGTGTGAATGGACGTGAAATGTGACACTGTACACATTTGGTAATCTTCACGTCTATCAGTCTGTATTCGCCGCCAGCAATATTACCATGTCTCTGCGTGTGTTCTACTATACATGTTGGTAAAATTTATGTCGATCAATCTGTATTCGGATACCAGCAACATTGTCATGACTCGGTGCGTAGTGGAGCCTTCTGCAGTACGTATTCCGTTAAACCTGGATTAGATTTGTGTTTTTAAAAATGCACCTTTTATTTGATCGAGTCAAACCCGAGAAATACTTTTAGACTTAACACGACAAGCGGGCTCCGCGTTAGTTTGTTTTCCATTAGAACTGCGCAACGATCCTCCAACTTTAATGTTTAATTGTTTGTGTATGCCATCCATTAAATGTATCTTATTTCTACTGTCCTTAAAATACATAGAGCTGCCTGATAAAAATCCTATCGATCTGAACACTGTTCAATATAAATACAGCATCAGTATTGTAGCACAAATTGATGAAACCTAAGAGCAAAGTAACAAGTAGGGATTACATTGGAGCCCACTGGGGTATAGAAACAAAAACAGACCCAAAACATGTTCTTCCAACCGAGAAGGCACCAGAGAGTGAAGAAAAGAGAAGGTGTGAAAGAATAGGAGTGATCATCGTGTGATAGGAAAGGAGAGAACGAAATGGCGAGAGTTGGTTGTAGCCTATACTACACTGCGAGATGAAGGTAAAAGAAGGAGGAGGACGAAGAGGAAACAATCAAGAAGAAAAAGAAGGAAAAGGTTGGCGATTAGGTGGAAGAGGAGCAGGAGTGAGTAAGGCGGTGGTGGAGGAGGGAAAAGCAGAGTGGTGAAGGAGGAGAGGAGGAGAAGGAAGAAGAACAGAAAAGAAAAAAAAGAAGAAGAAGAAGAAAAGAAGAAGGAGGAGGAGAAGAAGAAGAAGAAAAATAAGAAGAAGAAGAAGAAGAAGAAGAAGAAGAAGAAGAAGAAGAAGAAGAAGAAGAAGAAGAAGAAGAAGAAGAAGAAGAAGAAGAAGAAGAAGAAGAAGAAGAAGAAGAAGAAGAAGAAGAAGAAGAAGAAGAAGAAGAAGAAGAAGAAGAAGAAGAAGAAGAAGAAGAAAAAAAAGAAGAAGAAGAGAAGAAGAAGAAGAAGAAGAAGAAGAAGAAGAAGAAGAAGAAGAAGAAGAAGAAGAAGAAGAAGAAGAAGAAGAAGAAGAAGAAGAAGAGGAAGAAGAGGAAGAAGAAGAAGAAGAAGAAGAAGAAGAAGAAGAAGAAGAAGAAGAAGAAGAAGAAGAAGAAGAAGAAGAAGAAGAAGAAGAAGAAGAAGAAGAAGAAGAAGAAGAAGAAGAAGAAGAAGAAGAAGAAGAAAGAAGACGAAGAAGAAGAAAAGAAAAAGAAGAAGTATAAAGCCATAGTGTTGTGTAGCTAAACATCAAACAAATGTGTTGGTGTACGAATAGGGATGTTAGTAAGTAGGTTCTTGTCTATTAGATAGATGCAGATGTAAGTTTGTCTTTCTTTTGACGAACCATGGCGGTATGTAGGTAGCGTGACAACCCCCCCCCCCCCAACCTCCCTTCGCCACTCCCCCCCCCCCCCTTTCTCTTTTCTTCTTTTTCCTAATGATGCACCGAAGAGCACTCCACGCGGGAAAAATCGATTAGATTCAGATCATGCTGGTTTATGCTTGGGATAAGCTCTAGAAACTAGATACATTTTAATTGAAGGTCAATGCGAACAATTACACATTCAATGTTAATTAAAAATGTTGTTTCGCAATTCTACTCATTTAAAATTAAAACAGCAGGTTGGAGTTGGAATTGTGAAGCAAGATTCTGGAGCTTTTGCCTTGGCTACATGTAGTCTCGCGGATTCCTTGACTTAGGCGTTGCGAGTAGGACTCGTAATTCCAACGTACAGCGATCGAAACCCACTGCTGGCTGCGTGGATTTGTATATTTGTATGGGGCGTGGCAGGTCGACCCAGTCTAAAATGGGTACCAGGGTGGTTGTCCTGGGGAAGTAAAAACAGTCGGCGTAATGCTGACCACATTACCCACCCAGTGCCGATTTGTCTTGAAAAATTTGGGTACTCTTGCCATATGCCAGATGCGCCTAAGGCGTAAAAAGGGATCTTTACTTGCTTACATGTAGTCTGACTATGGGGGTCAAGGCAGTGACCAAAGCAGTACTAAGGCTGGAGACACAGACCTTCACTTGTACAGGTTTTCTCAGTGACTCGATGAGTATGCTCAGGAAGAAAGAGATGGGCTGGGTCCGGAGTCAGTTGTTGAAGTCTCTGAGGCGGCTTGGGCTAACACACATCAGTTTTATACTCGTGCCAGGATATACAGGCGTGCATGGAAATGAGCAAGCTGATAGGTGTGCAGGTAAAGCTACTGTGGAGGGCGGAGGTGCCATGGACCATTATGTTTTACACTACCATGCTATTATTTTATCGCGTCAAATCCAGGCTTCTTTTCCTGGAAGTGGAAATAGACAGAGTTAAAAGAATTACAACTGGGACTTGATGGTTGATTACAGAACCGACATCACAGCACTAGAGGCTTTCCAATAAACGCCCCATCACCATCTTGAACAGTTTGAGCAGAGTTCCAATACCACCTTTGCCAGTATCATTATGATTATACGTCCGTCATGCCTTTCCTATGAGTGTGAAGTATCGGCCAGAACCCTCGTCACTCCCCGCTGCATGACTCTCACTAGACTGTGGTGATCCATTTTCTCCTCTGAACTGTACACGATCTCCCACAAGGTCCCAACCACGTCTGAAAGAGTGAAACTGATAATTTAATGAAATTATAAATAACTAAAACAACTATCGTTAATATATACATTTTTCTCCACAGATTTGTTCACGATGAGTATCTACTTCTGAAATGTTTGAATGGACACTTTTCATGACCTGTCTTGAAGAAGTGAGTGCTATTTCCGAGATCCTAAATGTCCACGAAACGTTTGAGAAAACTGACCAGTTTAAAATGCTGCCATTATAACAATTTAGATAAAACTTGTTATGCTAACAAAATGTGTTGAGTAACGTTATTTTTGTCTTCTTTATTTTAACCACAGTAATTGTATAGTTGTTATTAAAACACAACTTGTGAATATTTTGGAAATTTATTGAGGGACTGCAAGAAGCAGCGTTATCACGGAAAGTTTCCAGAAGCTGTTAATCTAGCTGTTCAGCGTTATCAAGAAAGTTCCAGAAGCTGTCAGTCTAGCTGTTCAGCGTTATCAAGGAAAGTTCCAGAAGCTGTCAGTCTAGCTGTTCAGGGTTATCAAGGAAAGTTTCCAGAAGCTGTTAGTCTAGTTGTTCAGGATTAAGATGGGAGGTGGCATGAGCGCACATGAAATGGAGCAGGCTGCAAGGAGACGCTCTAAAACTATTGACGATGGTCTGCAAGCTGAAAGGGTTCGAGAAGCTCGGACTGTCAGAGTCCTGATGCTGGGTAAGTTGACTTCAATTTTTCTATCGGTATATGTAATCTGTCTCCTCCACAGTCAATCTCTCTTGTGCAGATTCAACACTGACTCTGTTGTCTCGGTGTTATGTCACAGTTTATTCTAGCCAGACGGCACTTCTCTCCATGGCCACACAACTTTAAATGACGGTCGACAACAGCTGACGCATTTCACAGGTTTATTGTCAATGTAACACACGCGACAAGAATCAACAGATGAACTAACTTATGCCATTAGGGCAATCTCGCCTTGCTCACGTTCTGAGTCTCTAGCCATGCTCCAGACGATGGACACTGGCATGTACATGGCTGGCACAACAATCATACCGTGAAACACAACTGGTGGCCTAAACGATCATTCAACACCGCTGCATGTCTTGTCGTTCAGAACTAACATTCACTCGACTCTAATCCAAATCCACGTGTGCACTTCTCACTCTGGATTCAGCTTCACGTATTCAGAATCACAGATTCAGCTTCACATCCTTCCAATCTGGGGCCAAGTCACCGAATGACCACCTCATTCACAACCCCCCAGATCTCGCATTCACACGTGACTTACTCACTTTTGTCTTTTCACCATATCTCCGTGAAACCCATGCTATCAAGGACTTACCCAATTCTGTCAGTTATACCCTGACGTTATCCCTATTTATAGCACCATTACATTAGGGCATATAGGGTTAGACCTGTAGTTTTATAGACCAATCGGCACAAGATAGGGGATGTATTTCACGGGCCAGCTTTAGTTCCCGGGACTGCAACCGGAAACCACTCAAGGCTTGGTCGACCTAGGAGTCAAGGTCATTTTTGTAAAAAGTCTGGCTCCGCCAGGAAGCGAACCCGCGACCTTCCGATCCGCGCGCCAAAATGGTGCATACAGTATATTAAACTGCAACGAAGTCTGAACTCGTTGCTGGCTGCTGAAGACACGGAAGGACATAGTATGGGAATATCATAGTGCTGAAATGTTGATTCGTAACTCAACTTAACTCAGCTCATTTATTACTTCATTGTGGAATGTAACAGAACAGGTAGTCAACGAAGTGAGAAAGCTTAGGCTCGAATGTCTTGGTCGTATACAAAGAAATACAGAAGTTCTAGAGCACATTGATCCTTGACTTGCTGACGTTCACCTCCACCAGGACTTCACACCGAGCGATAACACCCAGTGACACAAGGTGTCACCATTCGGATGAGGATCCCCCGAGGACAGGACCCTGAAACCGCGTTCAACCCGTAGGAGTTGTTATATTAGGTCGTGGCTTTGAAACTACAACAAAACTGCGTCCAAAACTGGGATGAAGTAATAAGGGTATACACACTGATCCTTGTCCATAGTTAGTTACATGACTATCTTCAATACACATCAGACATACCATAAGTGAATAATGGATGTTCAATGTTTAATTACGAATCAACATCACAGTAATTAGGGCATTCACATAACCTCACCGTACCCACCTTCAGCAGCAAGCACAGAGTTCCAGTTCTGATGGCACCAGAAACAGCCTGATTGTATATCTTTTTCGCTTATCCCTTGAATGCTGAGTGTTGGTCAAATCTTCCGGTAACTCCTCGAAGCATCAATTCCCTCTTTCCCCCCCCCCCCCTCCCATACCGTGATGATTTAATTGTGCCTCGGCTCCGTTCCCTCGCTCTGAATGAACCCTCAACACAGTGGTTATCAACCTTTTTTTAATGTAGCGATCTTTTAATACAGTCCCTCTGTTATTTTGACCCCGCAAACATACAATTAAAATTGTTACTACTTCATAACTTCAATTAATGTGTTTTTAAGATTAGTGTATAAACCAATCGACATTTTATTGATGATCTGGTCAACATCCCATCTGCCGTGTAAACTCCCGAAACAATATCAGGTATACATTTAAGCTGGATCGATTTGTTAGCTTTAAACCCATAATTGCTCCGATCTTCTCCCAGTTGTGTTGTTTTGTTTATGATTGTCTTTTTCTTGTTTGCTCACCGGCTGTCAGCTCCCGCTTCATGAGAGAGTTTGATTTTTGCGTGTACGTCCGTTTAACTGGCTTCTTTGTGTGCAGTTGGTTCAATCCTCTGATGCCGCAGCCACTCCAATGTAATTTTACAAATTATACCCATGACAGGTTGGTTATAATGTCTATTATCTCAGCTTTGAACTCGGCGTAGACGGGCTTTACCATGCTTTACTCCCAAAACTTGCACTCGTGTTAGTGTCAGAGATTCGTCCTTATCCACTAGCCTAGTCAGTACAGGGTTAATAATATCTGCTCTGCCCATTCATTACCCTTTACGCCTGCATAACAAGGTATGTAGATCCAGATACGGAAGGTTAAGTTCGATTGTCAAATGCTATCTACCCATTCAGAGCACATACCGCATGTTGCTAACTTCTGAAACATGTTCACAGAGTCTGATACAACTACTGACTGTGTGGGTGTTTGCCCTGTTGCCCATGATAGTGCTCTAGAAAGCAGCAGCCATCCCCATGGTCATGCTTGACGTAGTTGCCTGGTAAGCGATCTGCTCTTTGCGGATTCTTTTGTGTAGATGTCGGTGTTTTCCGTGTGTGAATGTTGATCTATCAGTGCCGTTACCTCTGTGTCTACTGCCACAAGAATCTGATCCTGCCTTTCCAGTGTAATGACAACCTTAGAGATGCCATGCATGTCTGCTGGTGTATTCGTCCATTCTTTTCCGTGGCTGATCTCGTCTAGGTTATATAGCTGCTGGATAAAATCTTCAGCCTTGGTCATCTCTTTCGAGGCGCATTCCTTTTGTGTTGTGGGATATTTGATAATTTCCATTGCAATGAAGAAGAGAATCTATTCGTTAGAAAATTTAGTTAGTACCCGTCCTACATTAAATTCATTCCAGGTCAGCGGTTGGCTTCCAGATCGACCCAGCCTTACATGGGTGCCAGGTAAAGTCATAGGAAGTAAAGGCGGATCCAAAGGTCTTGGCAGATACAGATTTGTTTTTAAATTATATTTTTAACGAAAATGACCTCGTCTCCCAGGTCAACCCAGCCTCAAATGAGTACCAAGTAAAGTCTTGGGAAGTAAAGGCGGCCGGTGTGATGTTTGCCACATCACCTAGTTAGTGCCGATTGGTCTATAAAATATAGAGCTATCCCTATCTACCATATACGCCTGAAGGGGTGGAAAAGGGTTTATTTTTCAGTAATTTTTGTGAAAACTCCCTTAAACTACTGGGAATTCATGCGCCGATTGTCTTAGAACCCCAGTGGACGAAATGCTGCAGCATCGCGACTCCCTTCTTCTCAACACTGACACAATAATATCCTATTTAATTAAAAATGACAAAAGCTTGTCTCACGTAACCATGATATGGAAACTTTAGACAAGGGAAGTAAGTACACTATTATGAAACACCAGACAAGGGAAGTAAGTACACTTGTATAAAACACCAGATTCGTTTCTAATGTGTAAGAAATACATAATTCGCACCTGCACCTTGCTCTCAGCTGCTAAAGTAGCGGTTGTCAACCTGTAGGTTGCAACCCTTTAGGAGTCGAACAACCTTTCACAGGGGTCGACAAAGAAAATCGAAAACCAAATATTCACTGAAGTTATAAGTAGCAAGCAAAACAGTTTTACATTTGGTGGTCGCCACAAAGAGAGGAACTGAATGTATTACTTCACCGCTGGGCGCCATTGGGCTAAAGTGTGTATTATCGATCATGCGGTTTTAATTCAGCTCTGAGTTTGAGTTCAGGAAGAATATAAACTGCAGCAGGCATCATCAGTCAAATGTTGAATTAAGAATCGACAACACAGCGTTTGGGACACTCCTATGAGTGCTTAGTCCCCCATCTTCAGCAGCAAGCGAAGAGTTCCAAATCCGATAGTACCAGTACCCCGTCTGACTGTATATCCGTCTCCTCCTTCCACTGATTGTTAAGCGTCGGCCAGACCCCCTGGTAACTCTTCGCAGCGCCATTCTCCTTAGACCGTCATGATCTATCTGCGTCTCCGCACTGTTCATCTGCTCTTAAAGGGCCATCACAATATCTAACTTGTCATACATCAATTTCCAACAGTCAAATGAAAACTACGTAGGTGTCGTGAATTTGAAATTAGCTACCGCTTTTGCGGGTGAGAATGACGCAATGGACACTTATGTTGATATGTCTTGGCGTGGGACAACATCTTTTGATATTACAGTCCCATGACTGCTGGGCATCAGGTTACTTCAAAGAGTGCATAGGCATTTACAGCTCGCTCTTCAAGCAGAAGAGTTCAAGAAGCCAGCGGTGCCGTCTCCATGACTACCAGCAGCATAACGAAGGAGGTGATGGCGGTGACATAGGCTTTCCTGTGGCTGGGATGACAGTACTATTCCCTCATGTGTGTGCTGAGTGATTCTTTAAGCATGATCTGGTGGGTGGAGGTAGGCTGGTTACGCAGACAGTGGTTTGAGTCATTGCAAAACTCTCCTGTGTGTGCAGTTACTTTCATATTTGTCCTAGGGCATGCAGGTGTTGTTGGTAATAAAAAAGCTGATGGACTGGCAGGAGCCGCATTAATTGAAAATGGCCGGCCTATGGATCACGCAGACATTGTCATTGCCCTTAGAGAGATGGGACGTTCTGAGGATTTTGAAAGCAACGTGTCCTCATCACTGCTAAGAATAGGAGAATTGGGAGTAAAGATTGGCACAGCCAAGCTTGAGAAGCACATCGGAATCACACGAAGTTTTGTTAACCAACATAGGACTGGCACTATTAACCGCGCGACGCTGATGAATATGTTGATAGGGTAATCTTAGCGCCTACTGATGTGTCCGGAGTGATCTGAAGATATTCTAATTCAGAACTCATTCGTAATATAACCATATGGTTAAATGTGGTTTCTGGAACTTGACCTGCGGGATTCCTAACCGAGTAATGACGTACTGAACTTTGCATCTCAGGGTGCTAATCGCCTAGTGTGCGATCCTGGTTGTGTTTGATTTCGCTTACTCAGCGACGAAACTGATCATACTAATAAACTCACGCACACTAGGCTACGGGTTACAGTGTAACCGTTCTGCGATGCTCCGGCATAATGGTGCTACACGGCTATACGATTGAACAAGGTTTGTCACAGTTGTACGTGTTTAATTCTCGTCCTTGAGATGTCAGTCCCACAGACTCCAATCCAGGAGGGAAAACACTTACAAAATCGACGAATTACAGTAAATTATCCATTGCATGCACGATACTACATGTTTTTTTCGATTATTGAAGTCTTTACAATAGCTCTGGTTGAAATTTATCTTCAGGTTAAAAGAGATAGCTGGACCTTACCCTGTTGGTCTGCAATCAGGACTGAGATCTTTCAATCTTGGGGTGCTAAACCTTTAGTTAGCTGCCAGGAAAAGGTGGGGAAAGGGGGAGGGGAATGGCCACGCTTACGGCTTGTTGTTATCGATCCAGCGGCGCATAAGCTTTCGCCCTCTGGTCCATTGCAATGTAATGAAATTTGCATGTTTATACAAGCTTACTTTTCCTACGTACAAAGTGTTCCACTTGTCTGGTTTTGGAGGGAGTGGCATTCTTCTAGTCCTACTGAGTTTTGGACACTCAAAGAGATGGTGGTCAAAAGTTTCGTAGGTGTAGTTACATAGCTGGCACTCTGGGGAGTGTTGTGGCTGTATTCTGTTTAGATGTCCACTGAGTGAAGTATGTTGTGTTCTAAGTCTGACGATGGTGGCCTGGTCCCTTGTTGTGAGATGGTTAATGCTGTCGTTAGGATTAGGGCTAGCCATGTATCTTTAGACCTGGCTTCCAATATCTCCAATAACCTATCTGTTCAGACAAGTCTCTTTTTTTTTTATAGCTCTTTGCTGTCTAAGGTTATCGCTGTAGGTGGTTTGTTCTTGTGCTGCTTCTCACTTTGCCAGTCTGTCAGCTCAGTCATTACCTGTTGTGTCGGAGTGGCCTGGAATCCACTGCATCAATATTCTGATGTTGTATGAGGTAATGAGCTGATCAGCATCCAGAATTATACTAGCTATATCAGTTCTGCAGCGTTCACTGCCCTCCAGACCTTGAAGAGCAGACACTGAATCGGTGAAGATGAAAATATGCTATGCCTTTTAAGGGCAAACATCTATTACAATCTTGTTGTGGTATATTGCTGTTTTCAGTGCAATTGTTTTGACTTCATAATTTGAGCGGAAATCTCGCGTGCATTACTAATCTCCTCAACAGATAAATCAGGATAACCTATATAGATTTCGTAACCTGCTTTAATGGTAGCTTTAAATGCAGATCCATCCGTATAAATATGTATCGATTCTTCAATCGTATTTAGCGATGAGTTCATAAGGGCGATTGGGTCGGACTGTTTGATTTCTTCGTCTACCAATTTCATTCGGAGTTCTGGAGCTTTAAAGCGAGCATGTGGGGGTAGGTTTCTGGCAACATTCTGAATGCCTTGACGTTTTTCTGGGAGGTGGTTTCTGTCATGTTTTTCATGTACACAGTGTAAAACTGATTTGTGCTTTATTCTTTGTTTGGATTCCCAGTTTTCTGCGAGGTCTCTATTAAGATGGTTACAATTTATTCTAGTGCACCTATCATAAATTTCAAATGCGGCTTTTGCTCTCCACAACCTGAAGGAATCCACATTTGTATGGATTTCACAGACAGCAGTTGGAGTAGACCGCACAGCTCCGCTGATTAACCGGGGGGCATTATTGTGTACTCTGTCAAGAGTCTCTAAGTTAGTTTTGTAGAAGGTTGTATGCAGTGAGTTGTTCTACTCTATCACAAAGCGAAGCGGTAGGTCCTTACAGATCCGTTTTTTTTTTTTTAGTTACAAAAATTACCATGGCTCCTAGGTTAATCCAGCCTTAAATGGGTGCCGGGTAAAGTCTTGAAAAGTAAAGGCGTCGGGTGTGATGTTGACCCCAGCAATCGGCGAGTGCCAATTGGTCTATAGTATACAGCTCTAGCTCCCTATATTCGGTGTGAAGATTGTTATTGTCAAGAAGAAGCAACTAGATAGATGGCTAGAATATTAGCAAGAGGCTACTCTAAAAGATGGTATTCTAAATGTCATAAGACACCATTATTCTTGACGACACATTTCCAATAACTGTAGGAGTTAGGAATGCTATTGATGAACTGGCTGCGGGTATGGTCCCAGACAAAGGTGGATTTCCTATTGAGATCATCAGGAGTGGAAAAGACATTCATCAGCTAACAACGCTCTGCTGAAATGAAGTGCATGTTGGGCAAGAGCTCAATCTATAGCATTATAATTATGTACAAGAACCAGGGTGATCGGAGTGACTGCAAGCGACTGTGTGGTCTCGAGGCATGGTGTCCGGCTCGAGAGCTAAAGGTTCCGAGTTCAATCCCCGGTAAAGGCTGGAATTTTTTCACGTGGACTTGGACTTTTAGTAATTTTCCCTGGTCTCTGGGTAGTGAGATCAAACGCCCGTGTGCATTGTTTAAAAATCCCTTGGCGGATGGAAATCGAAAAAAGTAGCACAACAGCGCTGCCGGGCAAAATTTGGAGTTACAAATCTACATAAAATATTTCAGTGCTACACAGTCTGTGCACTGTGATGAGCTTTTTCGGACTCAGACTTAAGTTAGAAGAAGAACGGAGCACTTATTAATTTACTACCCATGCGCTTTAATGCTGATCCGTTGTTCAAACCTAAACGTAGTGACTGCAATAACTACTGGGTAATATCGTCGTCCTATTAAGAGGCATGAGACTCAGAGCCCGTGGCGATACCGAGTGCGACTAGCAGGATCCGTGCGCACTAAGAGAGGTTTCTCACAATCAAAGAATGACGTTTTAGGACCGTTGTTGTCAACAGTTATATTTAGTGTTTTTCTTCTCTAACGCTCATCTCTCATCATTTTTTGCAGCAATTTCTTCCATCAGTCTAATTTGTCTTCCTAATGTGCCCACTCCACACAACAAGATCAATGGTATTTTGTTTTCACGAGTCCGCCTCTATACCTGTATCATTCATGTCCCGCTTGCACACATCTTTATATCGTCGTAGAGGTTGGCCTAGACATCTTCTACCCATCTTTAATTCACCATAGAGGAGGTCACTAGGTACTCTGCGATCCTCCATTCTCCAGGTGTGACCCAGCAAACCTTAGCCTTTTTACTGAGCATTGACCTGCTCTTTTCAGTACCTCCATGTTTGTGATCTTGTCCTGTCACTTAATGCCAAGTTTTTATTCTTAGCAATCGCACGTGAACTCCTGGTGCATACTAGTTTCAGATGTATGT
>CAJHNH020004388.1:0-40249 GCA_905116865.2 Candidula unifasciata
CAGTATGTTGTGTTGTGAGTAGAGGCTAGGTCATGTATCAGTATGTTGTGTTGTGAGTAGAGGCTAGGTCATGTGTCACTATGTAGTGTTGTGAGTAGAGGTTAGGTCATGTGTCAGTATGTGTTGTGAGTAGAGGCTTGGTCATGTGTCAGTATGTTGTGTTGCGAGTAGAGGTTAGGTCATGTGTCAGTATGTTGTGTTGTGAGTAGAGGCTAGGTCATGTGTCAGTATGTTGTGTGTGAGTAGAGGCTAGGTCATGTGTCAGTATGTGTTGTGAGTAGAGGCTAGGTCGTGTGTCAATATGTTTTGTGAATAGAGGCTAGGTCATGTGTCAGTATGTGTTTGTGAGTAGAGGCTTGGTCATGTGTCAGTATGTTGTGTTGTGAGTAGAGGCTAGGTCATGTGTCAGTATGTTGTGTGTGAGTAGAGGCTAGGTCATATGTCAGTATGTTGTGTGTGAGTAGAGGCTAGGTCATGTGTTAGTATGTTGTGTTGTGAGTAGAGGCTAGGTCATGTGTCAGTATGTTGTGTGTGAGTAGAGGCTAAGTCATATGTCAGTATGTTGTGTGTGAGTAGAGGCTAGGTCATGTGTTAGTATGTTGTTTGTGATGTGTGAGTAGAGGCTAGGTCATGTGTTAGTATGTTGTATGTGATGTGTGAGTAGAGGCTAGGTCATGTGTCAGTATGTTGTGTTGTGAGTAGAGGCTAGGTCATGTGTCAGTATGTGTTGTGAGTAGAGGCTAGGTCATGTGTCAGTATGTTGAGTTGTGCATTTAGGCTTGGTCATGCATTAGTATGTTGTGTTGTGAGTAGAGGCTAGGTCGTGTGTCAATATGTTGTGTTGTGAATAGAGGCTAGGTCATGTGTCAGTATGTGTTGTAAGTAGAGGCTAGGTCGTGTGTCAATATGTTGTGAGTAAATGCTAGGCCATGTGTCAGTATGTTGTGTTGTGAGTAGAGGCTAGGTCATGTGTCAGTATGTTGTGTTGTGAGTAGAGTCTTGGTCATATGTGAGTATATTGTGGTGTGAATAGAGGTTAGGTCATGTGTCAGTATGTTGTGTTGTGAGTAGAGGCTAGGTCATGTATCAGTATGTTGTGTTGTGAGTAGAGGCTAGGTCATGTGTCAGTATGTTGTGTTGTGAGTAGAGGCTAGGTCATGTGTCAGTATGTGTTGTGAGTAGAGGCTAGGTCATGTGTCAGTATGTTGTGTTGTGAGTAGAGGCTATGTCATGTGTCAGTATGTTGTGTTGTGAGTAGAGGCTATGTCATGTGTCAGTATGTTGTGTTGTGAGTAGAGGCTATGTCATGTGTCAGTATGTGTGTGGTGTAGAGGACTAGGTCGTGTGTCAATATGTTTGTGAATAGAGGCTTAGGTTGTCAGTATGTGTGTAAGTAGAGGCTATGTCATGTGTCAGTATGTTGTGTTGTGAGTAGAGGCTATGTCATGTGTCAGTATGTTGTGTTGTGAGTAGAGGCTAGGTCATGTGTCAGTATGTTGTGTGAGTAGAGGCTAGGTCATGTGTCAGTATGTTGTATGTGATGTGTGACTAGAGGCTAAGTCATGTGTCAGTATCTTGTGTGTAAGTAGAGGCTAAGTCATGTATCAGTATGTTGTGTTGTGAGTAGAGGCTAGGTCATGTGTCAGTATGTTGTGTGTGATGTGTGAGTAGAGGCTAAGTCATGTGTCAGTATGTTGTGTGTGATGTGTGAGTAGAGGCTAGGTCATGTGTCAGTATCTTGTGTGTGATGTGTGAGTAGAGGCTAAGTCATGTGTCAGTATCTTGTGTGAGTAGAGGCTAAGTCATGTGTCAGTATCTTGTGTGTGATTTAGGCTTGGTCATGCAGTAGTAATGTCATGTGTGTGAGTAGAGGCTAGGTCGTGTGTGATGTGTGAGTAGTGGAATAGAGGCTAGGTCATGTGTCAGTATGTGTTGTGTGAGTAGAGGCTAGGTCGTGTGTCAGTATGTTGTGAGTAAAGGCTATGTCATGTGTCAGTATGTTGTGTTGTGAGTAGAGGCAGTAGAGGTGTCATGTGTGTCAGTTGTGTGAGTAGAGGCTAAGTCAATGTGTCAGTATGTTGTGTTGTGAGTAGAGGCTAGGTCATGTGTCCAGTATGTTTGTGATGTGAGTAGAGGCTAAGTCATGTGTCAGTATGTTGTGTGTGTGAGTAGAGGCTAGGTCTGTTGTCAGTATGTTTATGTTGTGGAGTAGAGGACTATGTCATGTGTCAGTATGTTGTGTTGTAGTAGAGGCTATGTCATGTTGTCAGTATGTTGTGTGTTGTGAGTAGAGGCTATGTCATGTGTCAGTATGTTGTGTTTGTGAGTAGAGGCTAGGTCATGTGTCAGTATGTTGTGTCAGTAGCTTGTGTGTATGGATGTTGTGTGTGACTTAGAGGCTATGTCATGTGTCAGTATCTTGTGTTGGTGTTGTGAGTAGAGGCTATGTCATGTGTCAGTATGTTGTGTTGTGAGTAGAGGCTATTGTCATGTGTCAGTATGTTGTGTGTGAGTAGAGGCTATGGTCATGTGTCTTGTGTGAAGTATGTTGTGTTGTGAGTAGAGGCTAGGTGGATGTGACAGTAGGGGGACTGCCTGCCAACCACTGGGTGACGTGCTGTGAGTAGAGGCTAGGTCATGTGCCAACAGTACGTTGTGTGTGATGTAGCAGTCTTGTAGAGTTGTCTGGGGAATGTGGATGGCCAGCTGGCTTGTCGCATGTGTTCAAGAGCTGTTTCTCTAATATCTTGTACTTTCTGTTTACAGTTTTGTTTTCGAGTAGCTACACCCATCACTTTCTGTTTACAGCTGTTTGTGATGTAGGCATCACTCAACACTTTTTGTTACTACAGCTGTTCTGAATCTCAGCTACACTCAACACTTTTTGTTTAACAGCTGTTTCTGATGTAGCTACACTCCATCACTTCTGTGTTAAAGCGTGTCTGATTTAGCTCACCCCTCATTCACTTCCTGTTTAACAGCTGTTTCTAAAGTAAGGCCTACACCCATCACTTTACTGTTTTACAGCTATTTCTGATGTGGCTACACCCATCACTTTCTGTTTACAAGCTGGGTTTCTGTGATGTAGCTGCATCCATCACTTTCTGTTACAGCTGTTTTCTGATGTAGCTACACTTATCACTTTCTGTTTTAAGCTGTTTTGGATGTAGCTAACACCCATTACTTTCTGTTTACAGCTAATCCACATCCTAGAGCTTAGGTGAATAAAAGGCAGTAGATATAGATGGTCAGAAATCCCTAGAGATACACCACAAGTTCCTAGAGATTGGTAACTTGACTTTTAAAGATGCATGTTACTTGCCTGTGGTAAATCTGGAGTTTATGGCATCTCAGAATCTGGATTCTTCAGTTAGATCAGGTTGTCTTAATCCCTCCCTCTCTCTTTGTCTCCCCCCCCCCTTTCCAACCTCCTCTCTCTCCCTCCACCTTTCTACCCTCCTCCCTCTCTGTCTCCCTGCCCCTTCCCACCCTCCTCCCTCCTGTCTCACACACACCTGCATACACCTAGTTGTAGAGTCTTACCAACATAACATTAGTTTTACCAAATCTGTGTGGATAGTTGCAACTGGTGAGGTAAAACCATAACTAGGAAATAGTTGTACAGATAATGATAAATAGGATGCTTTTCAAAATTGTTTGGTGAAAGATTGAAGCCAGTTTTAAAAAATAAATGATTTTTACCAAACAAACAACTCTTGTGAAGTTGTGTATTTAAAGATTAGACTGTGTTTGTTGTAATCACTGAAGCGTTAGAAGTGTGCATTTGTGGGTTCTGCCTTTCACATTGTTGGCAGTAGTTGCTGGTTAATGTGCAATGTGCTAACACCAACAGTTGTGTAAATGAGCAACATGTCAGTACTAACAGAGGCAAGGAACCAGCAGTCTGCATACAAATGAGTCAGATCTGTAAAACTGATGCACACGCAACACTCAGGTTCTGAAACAGGACTGCAGTCCAGAAGTGGATGAACAACCAGAACTTTCTGCCAGAGTTTACAGCTGGTGAACCGGAGTTTACAGCTGGTGAACCGGAGTTTACAGCTGGTGAACTGGAGTTTACAGCTTTTCAACCGGAGTTTACAACTGGTGAACCGGAGTTTACAGCTGGTGAACCGGAGTTTACAGCTGGTGAACTGGAGTTTAAAGCTTTTCAACTGGAGTTTACAACTGGTGAACCAGAGTTTACAGCTTGTCAACTGGAGTTTACAACTGGTGAACCAGAGTTTACAACTGGTGAACTGGAGTTTACAACTGGTGAACCAGAGTTTACAACTGGTGAACGCGAAGAAGAAGAATATTACTGAAATATTCATCAGTTATTAAGGTGCCCCTCCACAGTCAAGGTTGGCCGTATTATAGATCTTCAGCCCTCTGTCTCTGACTGTCATTGTATAATCTGATAGACTGCTGTTCTTCCATCTCTAGATGTTGACATCCGTCTTGTATCACTATCTATTGCTTGCCTGGATGTTTCTTTATTCGTAAGCCTGCCATCAGTTTCTATGTTATCCAGTGTTTCTATAGTGTCTTAAATGTTCTTACTGTTGTTTCCATGGAGTGTCACAGCATCTTGTCTAGATCTATGATTTTAGGGCCTTGGTGAATTCACAGACATGGCCAAATCTTTCACATGCTTAGCAAGTACATCTTGTTAGGCCTGCCAGATTTTATGGGGAACAGTCAGTCTTCATATGAGTGATTGATAAAGCTGCACCTTTTCTTGGGTTGAAAAAATCATATTTAATTACATATAAAATGAACATGGAACATAACTTTTAGACTTAGGTCTAAAATTTTCATAAACTTAATGTTTAATAGTTGCATGTCATCATACCTTCAAGACACCATAATGCCTGTCATTTAATTATCTAACACCACATGATCTTTACTTGTCACCGTGTCATCATTATCTTATGCACATGATGTTTATTTGTCACTGTATGATCATCATCATCTTATGTCACAGGATGTTTACCTGTCACTGTGTCATCGTCACCTTATGTCACATGATGTTTACTTGTCACTGTGTCATCATCATCTTGTGTCACATGATGTTTACTTGTCACTGTGTCATCATCACCTTATGTCACATGATGTTTACCTGTCACTATGTCATCATCTTGTGTCACATGATGTTTACCTGTCACTATGTCATCATCATCTTGTGTCACATGATGTTTACCTGTCACTATGTCATCATCATCTTGTGTCACATGATGTTTACTTGTCACTGTGTCATCATCATCTTGTGTCACAGGATGTTTACTTGTCACTGTGTCATCATCATCTTGTGTCACATGATGTTTACCTGTCACTGTGTCATCATCATCTTGTGTCACATGATGTTTACCTGTCTCTGTGTCATCGTCATCTTGTGTCACATGATGTTTACTTGTCACTGTGTCATCATCATCTTGTGTCACATGATGTTTACTTGTCACTGTGTCATCATCATCTTGTGTCACATGATGTTTACTTGTCACCGTGATGTCAGGACAGTCACCTCTCACATATGCCCAGGTAATGTCAGGACTGTCACCTCTCACATATGCCCAGGTAATATCAGGACAGTCACCTCTCACATATGCCCAGGTAATGTCAGGACAGTCACCTCTCACATATGCCCAGGTAATGTCAGGACAGTCACCTCTCACATATGCCCAGGTAATGTCAGGACTGTCACCTGTCACCTCTCACATATGCCCAGGTAATGTCAGGACAGTCACCTCTCACATGTGCCCAGGTAATGTCAGGACAGTCACCTCTCACATATGCCCAGGTAATGTCAGGACAGTCACCTCTCACATATGCCCAGGTGATTGCTGCAGGTGAGAATATTAGTGCACCACACACCTGTTGATTGCAACACATGAGAATATTATTGCACCACACACCTGGTGATTGCTGTGGGTGAGAACAGTGCACCACACACCTGGTGATTTCTGTGGGTGAGAATATTAGTGCACCACACACCTGTTGATTGCTGCAGGTGAGAATATTAGTGCACCACACACCTGGTGATTGCTGTGGGTGAGAACAGTGCACCACACACCTGGTCATTGCTGTGGGTGAGAACAGTGCACCACACACCTGGTCATTGCCATAGTATCTTCACTTCTCTGTCACCTGTTTGTGAGGTGTGATATATTGTAACTTTATAGTTAGTCAAAGGTAATGTGAGGAATCATAGACTGCATCTTTATAGTCAGTGATTTAAATGTGAGGAGTGAAAGATTGTAACTTTATAGTGAGTCGATGGTAATGTGAGGTGTGATAGATTGTAACTTTATAGTGAGTCAATAGTAATGTGAGGAGTGAAGGATTGCAACTTTATAGTGAGTCGATAGTAATGTGAGGTGTCATAGATTGTAAATATATGGTGAGTCGTGGTAATGTGAGGTGTGATAGATTGTAACTTTATAGTGAGTTGATGGTAATGTGAGGTGTGATAGATTGTAACTTTATAGTTAGTTGATGGTAATGTGAGGTGTGATAGATTGTAACTTTATAGCCATTCGATAGTAATGTGAGGTGTGATAGATTGTAACTTTATAGTGAGTTGATGGTAATAAAAGGTGTGATAGTTTGTAACTGTTTAGTTAGCTGGCCATAGTGTGGGTCGGATGGATTTTAAGAAAAGGAAATTTTGATAAATATAACTGAACTACCTCTATGTGTAGACTTGAAATGGTGGTGATCATGTCTTTCCATTTTTGTAGATAACTAAGGTTGAGGCTTCCCATGCTCCATAGTGCCCTAAACTGTCCCATTGCCATGTAAGCTTATGCTCTGTCCCATTGACATGTAAGGTTATGCTCTGTCCCATTGCCATGTAAGCTTATGCTCTGTCCCATTGACATGTAAGGTTATGCTCTGTCCCATTGCCATGTAAGCTTATGCTCTGTCCCATTGCCATGTAAGGTTATGCTCTGTCCCATTGACATGTAAGGTTATGCTCTGTCCCATTGACATGTAAGGTTATGCTCTGTCCCATTGACATGTAAGGTTATGCTCTGTCCCATTGACATGTAAGGTTATGCTCTGTCCCATTGTCATGTGAGGTTATGCTCTGTCCCATTGACATGTAAGGTTATGCTCTGTCCCATTGACATGTAAGGTTATGCTCTGTCCCATTGTCATGTGAGGTTATGCTCTGTCCCATTGACATGTAAGGTTATGCTCTGTCCCATTGTCATGTGAGGTTATGCTCTGTCCCATTGACATGTAAGGCCTGTCTGTGCCCCACTGCTCCATAGGGCCCTGTATCGGCTGACTGAGGCCCACTGCTCAATTGGACCCTTTATCGGCTGACTGAAGCCCACTGCTCCATAAGGCTCTGTTTCCGCTGACTGAAGCCCGTAGTTTTTCAAGGCCCTCTGTGAGCTGACTGCGGCACGTTGCTCCATAGGGCCCTGTATCGGCTGACTGTTGAAATAAACCCTGTATCTTAAGTTCACATTGAAGTAAAATTACAACACAATCATGTTACCAGAATCTTAGCTGTAATAACCGTGGCGTAGGTAGCACAGTGGCGTAGGCAGCACAGTGGTTGCTACACGACCTTACATTCCAGTAGTGTAGTGTTCAAGGCCTACTTGTATGGTTGGAGTTTAGGATAACCACTTGGCTCCTGGCTGATGTGGCTCAGAAATATCACTATAACATATTCTGAAATATGGTGGTCATTGTGGCACTGACTGCATCACTAACCATATCACAGACTGCATCACTGACCACATGACTAACCCCAGCACTGACCACAAAACACTGGCTACATCACTGACCATATCACTGACCATTTCACTAACTGCCTTACTGACCATATCACTGACCACATCACTAACCCCAGCACTGACCACAAAACACTGACTACATCACTAACCCCAGCACTGACCACAAAACACTGACTACATCACTGACCATACCACTGACTGAATCATTGACTGCATCACTGACCACATGACTAACCCCAGCACTGACCACAAAACACTGGCTACATCACTGACCATATCACTGACCATTTCACTGACTGCCTTACTGACCATATCACTGACCACATCACTAACCCCAGCACTGACCACAAAACACTGACTACATCACTAACCCCAGCACTGACCACAAAACACTGACTACATCACTGACCATACCACTGACTGAATCATTGACTGCATCACTGACCACATGACTTGTTGCATCACTAACCACATCACTGACCATTTCACTGACCACATCACTAACTCCAGCAATGACCACATCACTAACCACATCACTGACCATTTCACTGACCACATCACTAACTCCAGCAATGACCACATCACTAACTCCAGCAATGACCCCATCACTGACCCCATCACTGACCACATCACTGACCACATCACTTACCACATCACTAACTCCAGCAATGACCCCATCACTGACCACATGACTTGTTGCATCACTAACCACATCACTGACCATTTCACTGACTGCCTTACTGACCATATCAAAGACCATGTCACTAACTCCAGCAATGACCACATCACTTACCACATCACTGACTCCAGCAATGACCACATCACTGACCACATCACTGACTCCAGCAATGACCACATCACTGACCACATCACTGACTCCAGCACTGACCACATCACTGACAACTACACTGATCATATTACTGATTACAACACTGCCTCACTGACCACATCACTGACCATACCACTGCACTGACCATATCATACTGACTGCATCTGTGACCACAACAGTGACCATACTACGGATGACAACACTGACCACTACACTGACCACATTACTAACCCTTGTACTGACCACAACACTGATGTCATTGACCACATCACTGACCACTAGACTGACCAAAACACTGAACATACCATCTAGTAATTTCCATTTGAAATATTGAAAAATCTGTACCTGAACCTTATGTCCAGTCAGTTTATTAGGTACGACAGTAGAAGCCATGGACCCACACTTACAACCAGGGATCCACATGCAGTCAGTTTCCTAGGTATGACAGTAGAAGCCATGGACCCACACTTACGGCTTCAGGGATCCACATGCAGTCAGTTTCCTAGGTACGACAGTAGAAGCCATGGACCCACACTTACAACCAGGGATCCACATGCATTCAGTTTCCTAGGTACGGCAGTAGAAGCCCTAGACCCACAAAATAGCACCTAGAGTTGTCCAGCTTGCTCTCTGTACATGCGAGAGTCTCTTGTAAAGTTTCTGATACGTGCTTGCTTAGCCCAGGGTCCCTGTCAGATTTATGTCATGTGCTGATGAAGGATTTGTAGCCACAACGTTCACTTTCCATTTGTGTTTTGTTAACTGTGAAGCTCACTGGTCCACTTTTCCTTTAGTTTTATATCCGTCAGAATCTAGCACAGACTTATTAATAGGTCTAGTGTTGTATGAACTTCTTCTTCTTCTTTTGTCAAAATCTGCTTGTGCCGCTAGGCGTCGCAGTCTATCAGATGATCGGCAACCGAGCCAAGGCACGCTCAGTCGCTACATATGCCGTGATGTTATGAAGTCTCAAGTTGTCCGTGATTCCTTCAATCCATCTTCTTCTTGGTCTTCCCCTGCCTCTTGGTGTTTCGATTTTCATGTTGTATGCACTTGACATGTTGTATGAAAATAGCAGATATTTATGATTACAGCGTATGCAAAAGACATATTTCTGGACTGGTCTACCTCGGCTGGTGTCATCTGTGTTATACACTGTCAGTGTTTATGGACACCAGATCACTGTCAGTGTTTATGGACAACAAATCACTGTCAGTGTTTATGGACACCAGATCACTGTCAGTGTTTATGGACACCAGATCACTGTCAGTGTTTGTGGACACCAGATCACTGTCAGTGTTTGATGTTGTGGCTTGATGTTTGCACTGTTTGATGTCTGGCACACTGCCAGCTTGCTGTCAGCCAACTGGCAGTTTCACACATGTTCTTTTACATATCTGAGTTTTAAACATGTTCCCCTGTCTTACAAATCTGAGTTTCACACATATACTCCTGTCTTACATATCTGAGTTTAACACAAATAGTTTGTGTGTGTGTGTGTATGTCTGTGTGTGCATGTGTGTGTCCATGTGTGTGTGTGCCTGCATGTGTGTGTACATGCATGTGTGTATGCGTGCATGTATGTGCATGTGCACTTGTGCCTGAAAATTGAAACAAGATAATATAGTACATGTACACTCCAGTATACACAAAAAACAATCCAATATACAAGAAGAAACAATCCAGTATGCTAGAGGAAACAGTCCAGTATACAGGAGAAAACAATCCAGTATAGAGGAAGAAACAATCCAGTATGCAGGAGGAAACAATCCAGTATGCAGGAGGAAACAATCCAGTATGCAGGAGGAAACAATCCAGTATAGAGGAGGAAACAATCCAGTATGCAGGAGAAAACAATCCAGTATGCAGGAGGAAACAATCCAGTATAAAGGAAAAAACAATCCATTATGCAGGAGGAAACAATCCAGTATAGAGGAGAAAACAATCCAGTATGCAGGAGGAAACAATCCAGTATACAGGAGGAAACAATCCAGTATGCAGGAGGAAACAATCCAGTATACAGGAGGAAACAATCCAGTATGCAGGAGGAAACAATCCAGTATAGAGGAAAAAACAATCCAGTATGCAGGAGGAAACAATCCAGGAGGAAAGGAGGAGTGAATGGTTAGGAAAACATCAAATGTATCTCATCAATATTGTACCATGAGCTCTGAGGTTTTGTACCAAATGAATGCAGCTGTGTATCTATGTTGTGCTGACTTTATGTTAGTACCCGCACATATTCACAAATCAGCCATCATACAGTTTGTTCACTTTGTTACCTAACTTGTAGCCATCTATCGATGTTCTTTAGTCTGTCTGTACTCACTTTTGTACTGAACCTGTACTCATCTATGTTCTTTAGTCTGTCTGTACTCACCTTTGTACCTAAGGTGTACTCATCTATGTTCTTTAGTCTGTCTGTGCTCACTTTTGTACCAAACCTGTACTCATCTATGTTCTTTAGTCTGTCTGTACTCACTTTGTACCTAACATGTACTTATCTATGTTCTTTAGTCTGTCTGTACTCACTTTGTATCTAAGGTGTACTCATCAATGTTCTTTAGTCTGTACTCACTTTGTACCTAAGGTGCACTCATCAATGTTCTTTAGTCGGTCTGTACTCACTTGGTATCTAAGGTGTACTCATCTATGTTCTTTAGTCTGTCTGTACTCACTTTGTACCTAAGGTGTACTCATCTATGTTCTTTAGTCTGTCTGTGCTCACTTTTGTACTGAACCTGTACTCATCTATGTTCTTTAGTCTGTCTGTACTCACCTTTGTACCTAAGGTGTACTCATCTATGTTCTTTAGTCTGGCTGTACTCACTTTTGTACCGAACCTGTACTCATCTATGTTCTTTAGTCTGTCTGTACTCACTTTGTACCTAACATGTACTCATCTATGTTCTTTAGTCTGTCTGTACTCACTTTGTACCTAAGGTGTACTCATCTATGTTCTTTAGTCTGTCTGTACTCACTTTTGTACCGAACCTGTACTCATCTATGTTCTTTAGTCTGTCTGTACTCACTTTGTACCTAACATGTACTCATCTATGTTCTTTAGTCTGTCTGTACTCACTTTGTACCTAAGGTGCACTAATCAATGTTCTTTAGTCTGTCTGTACTCACTTTGTACCTAAGGTGCACTCATCAATGTTCTTTAGTCTGTCTGTACTCACTTTGTACCTAAGGTGTACTCATCTATGTTCTTTAGTCTGTCTGTACTCACTTTGTACCTAAGGTGTACTCATCTATGTTCTTTAGTCTGTCTGTACTCATTTTGTACCTAACGTGTACTCATCTATGTTCTTTAGTCTGTCTATACTCACTTTTGTACCCAACCTGTACTCATCTATGTTCTTTAGTCTGTACTCACTTTGTATCTAACGTGTACTCATCTATGTTCTTTAGTCTGTTTGTACTCACTTTGTACCTAACCTATATTTATCTATGTTCTTTAGTCTGTCTTTACTCACTTTTGTACAGAACCTGTACTCATCTATGTTCTTTAGTATGTCTGTATTCACTTTTGTACTGAACCTGTACTCATCTTTGTTTTTTTTTTTTTTTTTTGGTTTGTCTGTACTTTTTTGTACCAAACCGGCTCTCATCTATGTTCTTCAGTCAACAATAATTATTGGTCGAATTTTTACAGTTTTGTGTCAGTTCAAATATGGTCGCATTTTTCTTTGTGCTTGACTTTTTGGTTTTGCTGGACTCATTAATCTGGTGTGCCTCCGTACTTCATTAATCTGGTGTGTCTCCGTACTTCATTAATCTGGTGTGTCTCCGTACTTCATTAAAGTTCTCAGGACAAAACCGCAGCGCCTTGAGTTGTTGTCTCCTTGTCAGGTGTGCAGATGTGTTGTATGTCTGTTGACTCGGGATTTTATATCGGTGGCGATTAGTGCTGCAGTGTGAGACATGACCTGTGACAGCTCATGTACGTTTTTGTCACTGATTTGGTGACAAATGTTGTTGATTCATTCCTGAGATTTAATGTGTGGCAACTTGTGCTTTGATGATGATATTTTTTGACAGCTCTCAGCTAACAGTGTGTCATATATCTCCCCCCCCCCCCCCCTGCTCTCCCATCGATCCAGTCATTTCTCCCTCCCTGAAGGATTAAAAAATCTTCCCTGGCGAAATGATTTTTAAAAAAAAATAGTCAAGAAATAAGAACTTTAAAATAATGTTTTAAGCTTTCTCAGTAAATAGTGTCTGGCATCAACCCCCCTTACCCCCTCCCCCCACTAATCATATCACCCTCTCCGAAGGATGGGAAAGTCATCATCTGACGAAATATTGTAACTAAATTAAGCTTGGCATCCGTGTCCACCCAGACTAAAATGGGTAGCATTAATTTGTATTGAGAAGTACGTGTGGCCACTGTAACAGCTACCACATCACCCATGCAGTGCCAGACTACTGCTAGCACTACCACAATCACCATCACAACAACAATAACAACAAAAACTGTCACTACAGTATATGCAGGTCAGTGTAGTCAGAGGAGTTAGCGCCGCATGCTGTCGCCACGGACTGTTTAGTTTAATTTTGCCCCCGACATGAAAAAAAAACTGCATCACCAAACCAGTGATGGAACCCACAATAAAAACTACACTATACTAACAAGCAGTGGAGAAAAATACCCCGTACGCATCACCTCTTCCTCTCTGAAGGGAGATTTTTTACTGACTTTGGCATCTGTGTCCTCCCAAACTAAACTGGACTGTAAGCCGTCTTAGTTAACAGTTTCTGTCATCGCCGAATAGTTTTTGACCAAGAAGCGTCGCGGGGAGGCTAATTGAGACTTTATTGAAATCGGATGTCTTTGGGCGAAAGGCGCAGATATCGCAGTCTAGCTGTAAACTACAACACAACGTGGCAACCACCCTTTTAAGGGAAAAAGAACAATTATCACCCAGCGGGAAATCGAACACCGGTCATCCACGTGAAGGGTAGAATACTTACAACTATACTACCGAACACTGAAGAGTTTAGGTCAGATATCGCAGCTTAGCTGTAAACCCCAACACAAAGTGCCAACGGCCCTCTAGAGGGCGAACGAAAATTACCCGTGACACGACCATTGAGCATCACGTTGCCGCTATCGCAGGCTAGCTGTAAACCCCAAAACTGAAAAAAGGCATAGATATCGCAGCCTAGCCATACACCACAACACAATGTGCCAGCCGCCCAGTTAAGGGCCTAAAAAAAAGAAATTATCTCACCTAGCGGGGAATCGAGCGCGAGTCACCCCCATGATAGGCAGATATCGCAGTCTAGCTATAAACCACATCACAACGTGGCAACTACCCTCTTAGGGAAAAAGAACAATTATAACCCAGCGGGGAATCGAACAACGATCACCCGCGTGAAGGGTAGAATACTTCCAATTATACTACTAAAGACTGAAGAGTTTAGGTCAGATATCGCAGCCTAGCTGTAAACCCAAACACAAATGCCAAAACTCTCGAGGGCGAACGAAGATTACCCGTGACACAACCATTACGTCGCCGCTATCGCAGGCTAGCTGTAAACCCCAAAACCGAAAAAAGGTGTAGATATCGCAGCCTAGCCATAAACCCCAACACAACGTGCCAGCCGCCCAGAAAAGGGCTAAAAAATTTATATCACCTAGCGAGGAATCGAACGCGGGTCACCCGAATGATAGGCAGATTATATACAACTATGCTACTAAACACTCAAGCAGTTTGTGGAAATGAAATTATATAGCAATGCGAAGTTCAATAAGAGCTTAGCCAACTGCCAATCAACTAAAAACAAATCCGGGCAGGCAACGAAACAATGATTTGACCGTTGCTGGAGCTATGTCGTTCGTGGTTTGTGCGATTTTCTGACAAAAAAATCACGGTTTGAGTCAAAGGCAAAGTTGTGTGAAAAATTGAAAGCAATCGGTTCAGTAGTGTGTGTCTATAGTTAACAAACTTGGAAAATTTAAATTTTTTATAAATATAGATTGTTTGACAGTTTCTGTCTTTCATTTATTGTCTGAAGTAGTGTGCCATGATTGTTTCAGTTATATGTGTGTCATGATTGTTTCAGTTATATGTGTGTCATGATTGTCTCAGTTATATGTGTGTCATGATTGTTTCAGTTATATGTGTGTCATGACTGTCTCAGTTATATGTGTGTCATGATTGTCTCAGTTATATGTGTGTCATGATTGTTTCAGTTATATGTGTGTCATGATTGTTTCAGTTATATGTGTGTCATGATTGTCTCAGTTATATGTGTGTCATGATTGTTTCAGTTATATGTGTGTCATGACTGTCTCAGTTATATGTGTGTCATGATTGTCTCAGTTATATGTGTGTCATGATTGTTTCAGTTTATATGTGTGTCATGATTGTTTCAGTTATATGTGTGTCATGATTGTCTCAGTTATATGTGTGTCATGATTGTTTCAGTTATATGTGTGTCATGACTGTCTCAGTTATATGTGTGTCATGATTGTCTCAGTTATATGTGTGTCATGATTGTCTCAGTTATATGTGTGTTATGATTGTCTCAGTTATGTGTGTGTCATGATTGTCTCAGTTATATGTGTGTCATGACTGTCTCAGTTATATGTGTGTTATGATTGTCTCAGTTATATGTGTGTCATGATTGTCTCAGTTATATTTGTGTCATGATTGTCTCAGTTATATGTGTGTCATGATTGTTTCAGTTATATGTGTGTCATGATTGTCTCAGTTATATGTGTGTCATGATTGTTTCAGTTATATGTGTGTCATGACTGTCTCAGTTATATGTGTGTCATGACTGTCTCAGTTATATGTGTGTCATGATTGTCTCAGTTATATGTGTGTCATGATTGTCTCAGTTATATGTGTGCCATGATTGTCTCAGTTATATGTGTGTCATGATTGTCTCAGTTATATGTGTGCCATTATTGTCTCAGTTATATGTGTGTCATGATTGTCTCAGTTATATGTGTGCCATGATTGTCTCAGTTATATGTGTGCCATGATTGTCTCAGTTATATGTGTGTCATGATTGTCTCAGTTATATGTGTGCCTTGATTGTCTCAGTTATATGTGTGCCATGATTGTCTCAGTTATATGTGTGTCATGACTGTTTCAGTTATATGTGTGTCATGATTGTCTCAGTTATATTTGTGCCATGATTGTCTTAGTTTTATGTGTGCCATGATTGTCTGTTATGTGTGTGTCATGATTGTCTCAGTTATATGTGTGCCATGATTGTCTCAGTTATATGTGTGTCATGATTGTTTCAGTTATATGTGTGTCATGATTGTCTCAGTTATATGTGTGTCATGATTGTCTCAGTTATATGTGTGTCATGATTGTCTCAGTTATATGCTGTTTAGATTTTTTGGGGGTCAGATCTGTCTTTATAATTGTATTTTGTAAACAGATTCAAACGCAACGAAACTGTGAGATGTGCCGCCCACATTTTCCAAAGTCACAAAATAGACATTAGACAACTAGACATTTCGAAATCTGGCATGACCACCGTGTGCAGCAGGCATTCGAGACGCACAAGGGTCCCAAGAGTATCCTGAGAAAGATGTTTGTCATTCCTGAAACATAAATGTAGTCGCAATGTATCATCCAATGGCAGGGAGTGATTTGTTGACAGTCCTTGACCAAGGACATCCCAGGGGTGCTCAGTTAGAGAAAACTCAGGTGAATGAGCTAAACACGCCTTCCTGATGAATCCCTGTTGCTGAATAAAGTCATTCACCACACAAGTTCCACTGGGTCAGGCCTCAACACTTGGGCGATGACCTAGAGCCTCCAGGAGAGACTAAACAATTGATCTCAAGATTTCACTCTGGTATCTTGGCCCGTCATGTTTCCTAGAGTGATGTAGAGTGGGGTCCTGTCATGTTTCCTTGAGTGATGTAGAGTGGGGTCCTCTCATGTTTCCTTGAGTGATGTAGAGTGGGGTCCTCTCATGTTTCCTTGAGTGATGTAGAGTGGGGTCCTGTCATGTTTCCTTGAGTGATGTAGAGTGGGGTCCTCTCATGTTTCCTTGAGTGATGTAGAGTGGGGTCCTGTCATGTTTCCTAGAGTGATGTAGAGTGGGGTCCTGTCATGTTTCCTAGAGTGATGTAGAATGGGGTCCTGTCGTGTCTTTGTACGTAATCATTCTATGTACTTCTACAAAAGTATATCGAAAAATATAGGATGGCACTTGGCTTTTAAAAAGTAATATCAATTATTGTGTGACAACAGAATGTATTGTGAGACAACGGCATGTATTGTGTGACAACAGCATGTATTGTGTGACAACATCGTGTATTGTGTGACAACATCGTGTATTGTGTGACAACAGCGTGTATTGTGTGAGAACAGAGTTTATTGTGTGACAACAGCGTGTATTGTGAGACAACGGCATGTATTGTGTGACAACATCATGTATTGTGTGACAACAGCGTGTATTGTGTGACAACAGCGTGTATTGTGTGACAACAGCGTGTATCGTGTGACAACATCATGTATTGTGTGACTCCAGCTTGTGCGCTTGTCAGGGACAACATGGCAGCAGTTGTTTGTTTGTCGTCTGGAGGTCACTAGACTGTCTGACAGGACCTATTGTTGGCCTTTAGTCTCTGACAGGACCTATTGTTGGCCTTTAGTCTCTGACTGGACCTATTGTTGGCCTTTAGTCTCTGACTGGAGTGGTCAGGATAGGAACCAGGATATCATCATAGAGTTTGTACTATAGTGGTCAGGATAGGAACCAGGATATCATCATAGAGTTTGTACTAGAGTGGTCAGGATAGGAACCAGGATATCATCATAGAGTTTGTACTAGAGTAGGCTACTTCGATTTCGAGCAGGATATGACAATACAATATAAAATTATTTAGATAACCGGAATAGAAACCGGATACGGTGGATAACCGAAGGGATGATCAATGTCTTGTTGTGGTTTCTACTTAACAGCAAATGTCTGTCTGTCGTCTTCCCGCAGGCAGACAATGTCTAAGGGACAACATAAGAGGGAACTGGCTGACATGGGAGGATATTGTTGCACATATAATGACAAGACAGAAGGAAACTGGCTAACATAGGAGGATATTGCACACATCATGACAAGACAGGAGGAAACCGGCTGACATGGGATATTGTTGCACACATCATGGCAAGACAGGAGGAAACAGGCTGACATGGGAGGATATTGTTGCACACATCATGGCAAGACAGGAGGAAACAGGCTGACCTGAGAGGATATTATTGCACACATCATGGCAAGACAGGAGGAAACAGGCTGACATGGGAGGATATTGTTGCACACATCATGGCAAGACAGGAGGAAACAGGCTGACCTGAGAGGATATTATTGCACACATCATGGCAAGACAGGAGGAAACAGGCTGACATGGGAGGATATTGTTGCACACATCATGGCAAGACAGGAGGAAACAGGCTGACCTGAGAGGATATTATTGCACACATCATGACAAGAAAGGAGGAAACGGGCTGATATGGGAGGATATTGTTGCACAAGACAGGAGGAAACAGGCTGACCTGAGAGGATATTGTTGCACAAATCATGACAAGAAAGGAGGAAACAGGCTGACCTGAGAGGATATTGTTGCACACATCATGACAAGAAAGGAGGAAACGGGCTGTCATGGGAGGATATTGTTGCACAAGACAGGAGGAAACAGGCTAACATAGGAGGATATTGTTGCACAAGACAGGAGGAAACAGGCTGACATGGTAGGATATTGTTGCACAAGACAGGAGGAAACGGGCTGACATAGGAGGATATTGTTGCACAAGACAGGAGATGATGTCAGACTTGAACCTCGTGGCCGAAGTAGAAATGTCATTTCGGGAATACCCGAGCAAGAACGTCAGGAAACCCGACGGCCGGCCTGGTTTGTGTGTGGTAACCTATTATTGGCAGAAAATAACGGAATATCACACGGATAAATCTTGGTCTGTGAAATCTTGGCTAGACTTTAGTCTGCCTTCCTGACTCAGCTGCGTCTCGTGTGTGTCCCAGGGATAATCTGGCAGACATGTATGTTACATATGTTGTAGTGTAACTGTTATACAACAGTTAGATAAGACAGTTATTCGCGTAAGAATGTGTAAGCTTTGTTATCTGGTTGAAGGGTATCAAGTGGGGGCAGATAATATTCTAACACGGGTGTGACATCAAGATAGTTGCCGAATGTTCGTGTGAGGCCGCTGTGTTGCAGCAAATCTGTGTGTTGTCGTACTTAAGGAGGTTAGATCGGACGTCACAGTGGATACAAGTGACAGATGAATTCTTTAAACACAAACCCCCTACATTTCTATGCCGACCAGGGGTGTGTGCGCACCGTGAGAGCCCTGCTGGAGGCTGGTGAAAACGTCAACGCTCAAACTGTGAGTAAACTGACTCCGTTACATTGTTGTGCAGGGAAAGGTCACCGGGAAATTGTAGAAATTCTTCTTGAAAATGGAGCCATAGTTGATGCTAAAACTTACAGCGGAGAAACGGCCTTACATTACAGTGTGTGGAACAACCACATAGAGATTGTTGAACTTCTGCTGCAGGCTCAAGCAGACGTCAACGCTGTCAGCTGTAGTGGGGACACCCCATTACACTGTAGTGCCAGGATCGGGAACGAGGAAATCACCAAATGTCTGCTTCAACATGGAGCGAGACGTGGTGTGAAGAATGAGAGCGGATATACAGCTGAAGATTATAGCATTGATCTTGGCCACACGGAGATTACCAGACTTCTGACAGCTGAGGAAAACGTTAACACGTTACTCTTCACAGCTGAGGAAGGTCGTACAGAAGCCGTTAGAGCTTTGATCGAAGCTGGAGAAAACGTCAACTCCGCATCGAACAGTAAATTAACTCCGCTACATTATTGTTCCCTCAATGGTCGTGCAGACATCGTGGTGGCTCTTCTAGATGCTGGAGCCAGAGTAAACGCAGAGACCAGCACTAGAGACACACCATTACATTATAGCGCCTGGAATGGTCATGCGGACATCGTCAGAATTCTTCTCCAACGGGGAGCAAACGTAGATGCTCAGAGAAACACTGGGGACACTCCGTTACACTACAGTGTCCGGAGAGGACATTTAGAAGTTGTTGACCTGCTGCTCGAGGCTGGAGCAGACGTCAATATCAAGGATGAACGTGGATGTACTCCGGAAGAACTCTGTGAGCTAACTGAGCATGATGAACTCGTTGAACCTCTTCGTGAAGCTTTAGCCCGAGTGGAAGTTGAAACGGATAACAGAGAAAGCCAGGTTAGCGACAACACGGAGGACAAGCACGAAGACTGTGACAGATCAGATCCGGGTAGAATTGAAGATATAGTCGGTAAGTACACGCAGTCGTCCATTTCAACACGCACATCACACATACATTCACACACCACACATAGATATCACATCCATACATACATACACACATGCATACACACACCACACATAGATATCACATATATACATACACACACCACACATGCATACACACACCACACATACATACACACACCACACACGCATACACACACCACACATGCACACACACACACGTCTATACTATATTTATCTTAACACGCACGACCACAAGGTCTATCCCAGACACTATCACTAGAAGTGTGAGTGACAAGCTTAGTGGTACGGTCATACGTGTGACTAAAAAGCTCAGCGTACAGTCAAACATGTGACTAAAAAGCCCAGCGTACAGTCAAACATGTGACTAAAAAGCTCAGCGGTACAGTCAAACATGTGACTAAAAATCTCAGCGGCACAGTCATACATGTGAGTGACTAGCTTAGTGGTACAGTCAAACATGTGACTAAAAACCTCAGCGGCACAGTCATACATGTGAGTGACTAGCTTAGTGGTACAGTCAAACTTGTGACTAAAAAGCTCAGTGGTACAGTCAAACATGTGACTAAAAAGCTCAACAGTACAGTCAAACATGTGACTAAAAAGCTCAACAGTACAGTCAAACATGTGACTAAAAGGCTTAGCGGTACAGTCAAACATGTGACTAAAAGGCTCAGCGGTACAGTCAAACATGTGACTAAAAGGCTCTGCGGTACAGTCAAACATGTGACTAAAAGGCTCAGCGGTACAGTCAAACATGTGACTAAAAAGCTCAACAGTACAGTCAAACATGTGACTAAAAGGCTCAGCGGTACAGTCAAACATGTGACTTATATAGGTGTATCGTCTCTGTTCAAGGGGAGGCTTGTGTGTATCGTTCACTGGGAGTGGTTTGTGTGTATCGTTCACTGAGTGGTGTGTGTATTGTTCACTGAGTGGCGTATGTATTGTTCACTGAGTGGCGTATGTATTGTTCACTGAGTGGCGTATGTATTGTTCACTGAGTGGCGTATGTATTGTTCACTGAGTGGCGTATGTATTGTTCACTGAGTGGCGTATGTATTGTTCACTGAGTGGTGTATGTATTGTTCACTGAGTGGCGTATGTATTGTTCACTGAGTGGTGTATGTATTGTTCACTGAGTGGTGTATGTATTGTTCACTGAGTGGCGTATGTATTGTTCACTGAGTGGTGTATGTATTATTCACTGAGTGGTGTATGTATTGTTCACTGAGTGGTGTATGTATTGTTCACTGAGTGGTGTGTGTATTGTACACTGAGTGGTGTATGTATTGTTCACTAAGTGGTGTATGTATTGTACACTGAGTGGTGTATGTATTGTACACTGAGTGGCGTATGTATTGTACACTGAGTGGTGTATGTATTGTTCACTGAGTGGTGTATGTATTGTTCACTGAGTGGTGTATGTATTGTACACTGAGTGGTGTGTGTATTGTACACTGAGTGGTGTATGTATTATTCACTGAGTGGTGTGTGTATTGTACACTGAGTGGTGTATGTATTGTTCACTGAGTGGCGTATCTATTGTTCACTGAGTGGTGTATGTATTGTACACTGAGTGGTGTATGTATTGTTCACTGAGTGGTGTATGTATTGTTCACTGAGTGGTGTATGTATTGTACACTGAGTGGTGTGTGTATTGTACACTGAGTGGTGTATGTATTGTACACTGAGTGGTGTATGTATTGTACACTGAGTGGTGTGTGTATTGTACACTGAGTGGTGTATGTATTGTTCAGTCAAATTATCTCAGAGCGAGGATATGCAACAGAAATCTACGCTAGACATGCCTTTCTATAAATTTATGTTTTCCGGTTTGGTCAGATTTTCGTTCGCCCGCATCCTAATCAAAATTATTGAACATGCGTTGGCCACCGGGATACACTATATATATATATATATATATATATATATATATATATATATATATATATATATATATATATATATATATATATATATATATATATATATATACATTCACATGCACTCATACACACCTGATCATACATTCACATACACACTCAAACGTACATACGTGTATACAAACATCTGTACACGTGCACACACTCTTATATCCACACACACTCATACATACACATATACTCATACAAACTAATACATATACCCACTCTCTTATATCCAATAAATACACACACAAACATACATACTCATGCACAAATACATGTATGCTAAAGAAGCTCATAAATATACACAGACACTTATACATTAATTTAAGCACGCACACATAAATACTATGTCGGTGTACAAGGAGATGAACAAGCTGATAGGCTTGCAGGAAAGGCTACTGTGAAAGCCGGACAAGCCATGGACCAGGCTGATATACTGAATGCTCTAAGAGAGTTGAGACGTTCGCGTGAACCAACTGAGAACTGTGAATCTGCAACCATGGTCAGACTGCAGGAACGGCAAGTTAAACGGGGTGTCGCCAAACAATAACAAAGCGCGGGTAGCCAAAGAAGAAGAATAAACAAACACAGAACTGGTGTTAGCCACCACCCGCTGCGGAATTTACCTAGGAGGGGATCCGAACACTCATGGACTGAATGGTTATATGTGCAATGAGGATAATCTGTCGACTAACACACACATACCCACACACTCATAAGTTGAAACACATTGATACACACATACCCACACACTCATAAGTTGAAACACATTGATACACACATACCCACACACCCATAAGTTGAAACACATTGATACACACATACCCACACACTCATAAGTTGAAACACATTGATACACACATACCCACACACTCATAAGTTGAAACACATTGATACACACATACCCACACACTCATAAGTTGAAACACATTGATACACACATACCCACACACTCATAAGTTGAAACACATTGATACACACATACCCACACACTCATAAGTTGAAACACATTGATACAAAAACACACAAACTTATTTTTACACACATAAACATACGCTCATATGTACACACACATATGTTCACGCACTCAAGCCTACACACAAACACCCACACTCATATTTAGACATACGTATAAACACAAGTGCATATACATCCATATAATATACACACTCACTCGTGTATTCACACACACCTCATACATACAAACACATACATATTCATAAACACGCGCTCATACATTCCCATTCATAAGCCGACACTAATTTGTGCACACTCATATATACGCTACTTATACTTACCTACATACACTCAAACATACACACACAGATATAAACATCTGTATACCACCATCTTTGTGTCTCACTTACATCTTATAATGATCAAGATGATGATGATAATAATGCATTACAATTTTGTTGACTGAATTATGAGGGTCGCGACCCATAGGCAGAGAACCGCCGATGTAGAGGACGGTTCAATAAATAGGGTGACCATAATATCTTGAGCTCAGAAATGGACATCGACAAGCGAGTCAGTTTACTTCACCCTCCAGGTCATAGGGATAAAAAGGTGTTACTGGCTGGTCAAACCCGAGCTAAAATCCCGATGACATAAGCGAAACCCAGATGTTTTGAAAGAGGCAAATGTTGGAAGACAACTGAACATACACACCAGAAAGGAAAGAGACAATCAACATTTGTTGGTCATGTTACGAGGAGATGGAAACTTGAATATTTTATGGCCACTGGGAGTATCTATGGAGAGAGACACAGAAGGACAGCGGGAGAAGATTCTTGACAGCCCTTCGTCATGGAACGGAGGGGCGTCAACACCCGAACTGACACAGTTACGGATCAAAGATTATGCAGAGGCTTTATCGCCCAAGCCCGCCGGCAAGGCACTTGATAATAATATTCTCGGCCTAGGGGAGATGTCATGAACTTGGTCGTTTGCTGTTGGAACACTGGACTGAATCAATTAGAATTGGGAATATTTTGTAATAGGCTTGTATGCACAAATCTGGCTTTGTTAAAAATTTAGCGTTTGCTGAATGACAGACATTTTGTTAGTTAAGGCGACAAAGAGAATTCTTAAAATCTGTGTAAATCCTATGTTGATTTACGGAAGTGAATCATGTATAGTTAATAGATTGGTGAGAAATTATTTGGAAGCTGCGGAGATGTGGTTTTATAGACGAGTGATGAGAATACCGTGGACAGATGAAAATTAAAAATAAAAAGTAAAGAGAATGTCTTGAAAGAAACTGACTGAGAGCAATAATTGCCCGTATCAGAAAGAGACAATCTACATTCTTTGGTCATGTGATGAGAATGAGAAAACTGGAGTACATCGTGACGGTAGGAAAGATGAAGGGGAGGAGAGGCAGAGGGGGACCGAGAGAACAGATGCTGGACAGTCTGACCTTATGGTATGGAGGATCATCTGTTTCTGAGTTGATTGAAAGTACTTAAGAAAAATATTTTCATACAGAAAGTGATAAACTCTGGCAAGTCGATAAACACTTTTTTCTACTTTTTCTTTTCTTTATTAATGACGCGAACATGAGACTCAAGATAAACAATAACAAGACAGCGAAAGAAAAATTGAAGCATTAACTGAACATATAAAGCTACACTAAAAACTGATTGACAAAAAGTTCAACTGACAACTGAATCAATACTGCTGCTATAACAATTGTCTGGGACAACCAGTTTCCTGTAACCATCAAAAGGACAGTTGCTATGACAACTGATTGAGACAGTTACCATGACAACTGATCGGGGAAGTTTCTATGACAACTGATAGGGACAGTTGCTATATCCACCAGTACACCCATAATGGGTTTCTTGACAACCGAGTGGGTTGAAGCAAACATAGGGTGGAATAGTTGGGTTCGATTCTTTGCTTTACTCCAGATAGTATTAACCGCTGCGCATATAAAAGCACTACACACACTGATTCAAATGATTTTCCCTTCGTATTTCTCACGATTTACTGTATTCACCAAGAACCACTAAGTGCGCTGCACCCAACGTCTGTGACAGCCCCACATGAGCCCGTGTTGATCAGCTCAACTGGCACCACCCGACAACCGTCGGATGCAGAACTTCCAGGGGACCTGGGTCTCAGTGTCCAGGAGTACGCCAACATAGGGAAGCTGGTCTTTGATTACTGCAGGCAAATGTCTGTGCATCACCACACTGCTGCCTCCCAGGGCGTGACATACTCACCTGGGAACGGGAACATGTAAGTGTGTCTAGCGTTCATTAACAGGTAACGGGAACATGTAAGTGTGTCTGGCGTTCATTAACAGGAAACAGGAACATGTAAGTGTGTATGGCGTTCATTAACAGGGAACAGAAACATGTAAGTGTGTCTAGTGTTCATCAACATTGGAACGGGAACATGTAAGTGTATCTGGTGTTCATTAACAGGGAACAGAAATAGGTAAGTGTGTCTGGTGTTCATCAACAGGGAACGGAAATAGGTGAGTGTATCTGGTGTTCATTAACAGGGAACGGAAATAGGTAAGTGTGTCTGGTGTTCATCAACAGTGAACGGAAATAGGTAAGTGTATCTGGTGTACAGGGAACAGAAACATTAAGGTGTTCATCAACAGAGAACGGAAACATGTAAGTGTATCTGGTGTTTATCAATGTCTGGCCGGTTGGTGTCTGGAAACATATGACACATCGCATGTGTTTTGTTTCACTCGAGATGGAAAGTTTAATCCTCTCACACCCTGCTCGCTTTCTTCATGCCAAGTATATCCATGCACTAGCCTATACATTCTCTCTTCCCTTCTACATATTGTCTATGTACTAGCCTATACATTCTCTCTCCCCTTCTACATATTGTCTATGTACTAGCCTATACATTCTCTCTCCCCGTCTACATATTGTCTATGTACCAATACATACTCTCTTCCTCCCCATATACTGTCTGTGTAATGTAGTAGTACATATAATTATCCCTTCCCCCCCCCCCCCCCCACATATGTGTGGTAGTACATATAATTATCCCTTCCCCCTCCACATATGTGTGGTAGAACATATAATTATCTCTTCCCCTCCATATGTGTGGTAGTACATATAATTATCCCTTCTCCTCCGCATATGTGTGGTAGAACATATAATTATCCCTTCCCCTCCACATATGTGCGTGGTAGTACATATAATTATCCCTTTCCCTCCACATGTGTGTGTTAGTACATATAATTATCCCTTTCCTCTCCACATGTGTGTGTTAGTACATATAATTATCCCTTTCCTCTCCACATGTGTGTAGTAGTACATATAATTATCTCTTTCCTCTCCACATATGTGTGGTAGTACATATAATTATCCCTTCCCCTCCACATATGTGTGTGGTAGTACATATAATTATCCCTTTCCCCTCCATATGTGTGTGGTAGTACATATAGTTATCTATTTCTCTTTAAATATTGTCTTGTGTGGAAGTAACTAGCCTGGTGCAAATAACACACATCCTAGAATGTGTCTGTAACAAACTCAGTTAGTCAGAAATCATAAACCAATCATACATGACCTGAGATGTGATTCTCTAACAGCTTTCACCAACAGTAATGAGCCATACTAACTGTCCTTACAGGTCAATCCATATTGAGCACGCTGATGTAGTCAGTTTCAACGGTATGGTCAACGTATTTCCAGCTGGACACCAGGGCCACCATGACGAGACGGACACGCATGACTGAAGGTCATCTGGGGCAAACCATACCGGTCATGCATGTTTCACTGGAACGTTCTCATACATCACATAGGTTTGGTAATGTGTGCTCAACAATGAAATGTAATACGTCTTATATAGATCTAGTAATGTGTGCTCAACCGTGACATGTAATACGTCACATATAGATCTAGTAATGTGTGCTCAACCGTGACATGTAATACCTTACTGAGAGAACCACTAGTCAATCTTCCTGTAACCCACAAGAAGACAACTACTAGTCAACCTTCCTGGAACCCACAAACTGACAAGTACAACCACCAGTCAACCGTCCTGGAACCCACAAATGACAACAAATATAACCACTAGTCAACCTTCCCGGAACCCACGAACTGACAACAAATACAACCACTAGTTAACCTTCCTAGAACCCACAAACTAACAACCACTAGCCAATCTCCCTGGTATTCACAAACTGACAACAAATACAACTACTAGTCAATCTTCCTGTAACTAACAACAAGACAACAAACACAACCACTAGTCAATCTCCCTGGCTAGTGGTTGTACTTGATACAATACACTTATGTAATGGAACAGCAACAGACACACAATAATTTACAACAAAATGCTCAAGAATGGTCAATGAAATTTAATTGTGAAATTGCAAAGTCTATACACAGATGGAGCCAGGCAGTACAGACAGCTGAATTCAATGTTTTGTGACACTTCTGTACTCGTACATGACAGACATGAGTGGAGCAGCTTCAGTAGAAGCTCTAGAATGGCAGTTACAATGTGGTGTGTGTGTACATGGTGGTAATGAATCCAGGTGTTCAAGTTAAAAAAAAAAGAGAAATCTTAAATCTAGACTACATACAATATGAGAAATGAGGTTAGACAAATGACAACATCAAAGATGAAACAAAACCAGATGTGCTTATGCTGCCTTCTGTGATCCCTTCTTTCCTATCAGAGATTTGTGAATGTGGGGGATGACACCTGGGGACACACAAGAGAAAACATGAGCAACTGAACTTGTTTTGTAGACATTACCTCAAATACTCTATGACAATAACTGAGATGTTCTGACAGCAGAGATATTTACAACTGTATGCAAGTGCAGACACTGATAGCTGTATCATTTTCCTAGGCTGCTGTTTAAGTACTGCACTTACCATCATGTAGCAGAACATAGCTCTCATCACAGTCTGCCTGAAAGAAAATCGGTCTCTCGCCAGTTTTCCCGGCTCATGTACTTTCATACTCAAGGAGTCACTTATATTCTGTGCCCATCTTCGTGTCGGTCAGCCCCTGCCTCTACTTCCTGGTACAATGCCTTCAGCTATAACTTTTTCCAATCCATCGTGGTGCTTGATATGACCAAAATATTTCAGCTCCCAAGAAAGGATGCAGTTTATTAGCCAATCTTCCTTGATGTTCAGATCTTTTAAGATGTCAGTATTTCTCCTCTTCTTTGTCCAAGATATTCTGAGAATCTTTCTATAGCATTTCAGCTCAAAAGCCCCTTTTCTCTTCCTTAAGGACTGAGAGATAGTCCACGACTCACATCCGTATGTAGCCACAGGAAAGATGCATGCTCTCAAAATTCTAATTTTGATCTCCTTGCTGGTGCTTAACCATAGACTTTTAAGGCTGTTCAATCTTTGCATTGCCATGGCCATCCTCCTTTTAATTTCTGTCGAACAGCCTCCATTGTTGTTTATTATAGAGCCTAGATATTCAAAGTTTGTGACATTTTCAATTTCTTCATCATTTATTGTCATTTTTGGGTGACAGCCAGTTTTTATCTGTGGACATTAATTTTGTTTTCTTTAAAATAAAGAACAGATTTTGATTTTCACTGTGCTTTTGGACAGACAATTACATTTTCTGAAGTACTTCACTATGGCAGATTGACAAGTGAAAACAATATAATTTTCTCCAGTTGTGCTTGAAGTACTGAAAAATTGGCAAACACGACCAGGTATTCCTGCTACATTGCTACGATGAGGGCAAAAAGGTTACCATCTCTACTCTATACTATAAATAATATTCAGCAATTGAGTTTTTGTATAAGGCAAAGCACTATTCCTGCTAACTGTGTGCTCTCTGTCAGTGTCAGACTGGGACAGCCTTCAACAAAACAACAACTTTGTGCTATCTGTCAGTGTCAGACTGGGACAGTCCTGTGGCAGGGAAAAACACACAAACAAGAAACCCACGAAGAACAACAGAAACTTTGGTCGTCTGATCAGAACCAGCCTGCAGCTAGAGCACTTCATCAGAACCAGCCTGCAGCTAGAGCACTTCATCAGAATCAGCCTGCAGCTAGAGCACTTCATCAGAACCAGCCTGCAGCTAGAGCACTTCATCAGAACCAGCCTGCAGCTAGAGCACTTTATCAGAACCAGCCTGCAGCTAGAGCACTTCATCAGAATCAGCCTGCAGCTAGAGCACTTCATCAGAATCAGCCTGCAGCTAGAGCACTTTATCAGAACAGCCTGCAGCTAGAGCACTTCATCAGAACCAGCCTGCAGCTAGAGCACTTCATCAGAACCAGCCTGCAGCTAGAGCACTTCATCAGAACCAGCCTGCAGCTAGAGCACTTTATCAGAATCAGCCTGCAGCTAGAGCACTTCATCAGAACCAGCCTGCAGCTAGAGCACTTCATCAGAACCAGCCTGCAGCTAGAGCACTTCATCAGAACCAGCCTACAGCTAGAGCACTTCATCAGAACCAGCCTGCAGCTAGAGCACTTCATCAGAACAGCCTGCAGCTAGAGCACTTCATCAGAATCAGCCTGCAGCTAGAGCACTTCATCAGAACAGCCTGCAGCTAGAGCACTTCATCAGAATCAGCCTGCAGCTAGAGCACTTCATCAGAACCAGCCTGCAGCTAGAGCACTTCATCAGAACAGCAGGCTACAAGGCAAAAGCTACACAGCACTCATCTACGAGGCCTAATGGCAGTAATATAACAGAAAATGTTAACGCTAACGGCAGGTAGGAACAGGGGTATGAAGTGTTACAGAATTGAACCACTGTCACATGACAAGCATGCCCCAAAAGCTGAAGTGTTACAGAACAGAACCACTGTCATATGACAAGCATGCCACAAAAGCTGAAATGTTACAGAACAGAACTACTGTCACATGAAAAGCATGCCACAAAAGCTGAAGTGATACAGAATAGAACCAACCACTGTCATGTGAAAAAAGCTGAAGTATTACAGAACAGAACTGCTATCAGGTGACAAGCATGTCACAAAAAGTAAAGTGTTACAGAACATAAATACTGTCATGTAACAAGCACGCCACAAAAGGTAAAGTGTTACAGAACATAAATACTGTCACGTAACAAGCACGCCACAAAAAGTAAAGTGTTACAAAACATAAATACTGTCATGTAACAAGCACGCCACAAAAAGCCAGTAATTATGCATTTGCTGAAAATGAATGTGTTGGAGCCAAAAGATTTTCGTAAACCACAAGATGGCAACTTCCCATTGAAGCAAGAACACAGAAGAAGAAACTAGTTCTACCCTACCCTATACACCAAGACAATGGACACAGCTACAACAAGTGGTCTGAGACTGTGTGCCACTACATGTGGTCTGAAACTGTGTGCTACAACAAGTGGTCTGAAACTGTGTGCCACTACAAGTGGTCTGAAACTGTGTGCCACTACATGTGGTCTGAAACTGTGTGCTACTACAAGTGGTCTGAAACTGTGTGCCACTACATGTGGTCTGAAACTGTGTGCCACTACAAGTGGTCTGAAACTGTGTGCCACTACAAGTGGTCTGAAACTGTGTGCCACTACAAGAGAACTGGTGTACTCACCACCTCCAGCAATGGTTGCCTTGATCAGGGAGTCCAGTTCTTCATCACCTCTAATAGCCAGCTGCAAGTGACGGGGCGTAATACGTTTGACCTTCAGATCTTTGCTAGCATTGCCTGCCAACTCCAACACCTGACAATGATGGAGACGTGTGTTCTAGACACAGGCAGGCATATGTAGGGCACATGCAAACAAAAACACATTCACTCTTTCAACCAAGACAATGCTTTATGTGCTTTTGGCTACTCTCCACATCTCATCAAGTGTCTTCTTATATTTAAATTTTAGTCACTATATGCTTAAAAAATCTGGTAATCACATGGGTATTTTTCATTGATTCCTACAACACAGCAAGTGCTTAAGAGTTTTCATGAGAAAATTTAATTTTAAAAATTAAAGATTTTGTACAAGAGTTTAGGTAGGTATCAATGAGATATGACTGAACTATCATGAGAGCAGTCGGTGCTAGCTGTTGTCTATTATATTACTAAAGGTAGACCAGTATAGACTGCTTAGTGTTCAGCAGCTCTGGTGGCAAGTTCTGGACTTGAGCCTAGTTCCCCAAGCTGGTTCTGGACTTGAGCCTAGTTCCCCAAGCTGGTTCTGGACTTGAGCCTAGTTCCCCAAGCTGGTTCTGGACTTGAGCCTAGTTCCCCAAGCTGGTTCCTCTCCCTGTCTATACAAATATGTTTGGGACAGAAGTCAGCCTCCAGCTGGACTGACTATGATTCCTCTCTCTCTGTCTTTAAAACAAATAGTTGGTATTCAGGAGCGTTTATAAAGATTGTATTGTCACAAACGAGCGTGCTCAGGCACTCAGGGAATCCGGTCTGAGATAAATGTGTGTCAAAGAAATGTTGTTAATGTGCCCAAGTCATTGCTGTACACAATTATTCAATGGTTCACAATCTATTATTTTTATTCTAATTTTCTACCTTTATTTCTGAACAATAATGTTCCAGCAAATCAATGAAATAACTTGACAAGCCAGTCTTGTCTAATACATGTGTTACTGCTGCCTACTACAACTGATACAAGTATAACAGGATATCATACGTTACTGCTGCTTACTACAACTGATACAAGTATAACATTATATCAGACGTTACTGCTGCCTACTACAACTGATACAGGTATAACAGGATATCATACGTTACTGCCTACTACAACTGATACAAGTATAACAAGATATCAATCATATTAACTCTTTGAGTCCCAAGGAACATATCATGTGTTACTGCCTACTACAACTGATACAAGTATCACAAGATATCAATCATATTAACTCTTTGAGTCCCAAGGAACATATCATGTGTTACTGCCTACTACAACTGATACAAGTATAACAAGATTTCAATCATATTAACTCTTTGAGTCCTTAGGAACATATCATGTGTTACTGCCTACTACAACTGATACAAGTATAACAAGATATTAATCATATTAACTCTTTGAGTCCCAAGGAACATATCATAGGTTACTGCCTAGAAGCCCAATGAATGCATGATGCGCCGATTTTAGTCTCTTTTGAATACCCCTTGGGCCTGTGATGCTAAACCCTCTGGAACTCAAAGAGTTAAAACTCTCGACTAAGATCTGGCAGTTTGTTGCATTTTCTAGAGTTTAGAGTCAGTAAAGTCCTTATGCATTGCTGGATGTTTTATGGGATAAACCATTCAAGAATTTCACAATAATCAGCTCTTAAAAATAATCTGACTTTGTTGGGACTGTCACGAGAGAACAAATTGTGAGGTTAGCATACAAGCAGAGCAACAAAAGTACTTACTTCAGTTGAATGATAGTACTAATATTGGTTCTTTTCTGTTAAGTCACCACATCACCTGAGAATTAGGGAAATCCCATAGTATAGGAATCTATCCTAACTGAAAGTGAAAGGAAGGGTGTGGTGGGGGAAGAAAAGTGTGGGGGTGTGGCCTTTGCCCGCCATATTTAAACCTGAACAGTTATATTTCTAAACCTGGATACACAAGTCTCAACATTAGTCAGATAATGGGTCAATTTTAAGTTAAGGAAAGAAGTCTACAGAGCTGGGTCACATCAGCCAGTAGTAAGAGTGAAACAATATTCAACACAAGGCAGTTGACCTGACGAGGCTGGAGTATTATATATTATCATGTATAATAACTGCCTCCTATACCTGGACGTTGGTCTGTTGTCATTGTTCTACGTCAACCGGTGCGGCATGTTTTACTATTTTATGGAGTGATATCTATAAGTGGCAGCTCACAAGTGAACAAACATTAAAGAACCCACCTCAGCTGTCAGGTATTCGAGGATGGCAGCGCTGTAGACTGCAGCAGTGGCCCCCACCCGTCCATGGCTTGTGGTTCGTGTCTTCAGATGACGGTGGATACGTCCGACAGGAAACTGAAAATCGGACACGGGTTACCGTCAACGAAAGTTATCAAAATTGAGAAATAAAGGTATAATATAATCAATAACAAAATACAACACATACAAGCCCACATAAACACTTACCTGAAGACCAGCTCGTGCAGAACGAGAGACGGCTTTCGCTTTCGCTTTTCCAGAATCCTTTCCAGCTTTACCTCCGGGCTGTGAATAAATAATCAAACATCGGTGTGAAAATATTATATAAACTGGCGCCAGTATAAGTAAAAACATGCAATAACCTCATACAACGAATCTAGGTATCGGATGGCTAATCCTGGTTACGATATTGATGGATTTCTGTACCATGTTGGCGGGTAATTCCTTGGTTCAACCAGACGATCAGACAGAATCAACGACAATCTTCCGCCAGCTTCCTTCGGCGTCGGTTTGAATACCACGTGACATATTCAACCAATGAGGTTACCCACACGTTTCCGGCTTGATACCACTGTCTGGCCTGACATACAAGTCACTTAAACCCAAGTGGTTCTCTCCGCAAGCCTCCAGACATCCCATGTTGTTACATGTGGAAGACACATTTAAGTTCAACACAAGAAGATTTACCTCTACAAGACATATATTCATGAAATACGTTACAAGTGCAATATAAAGACAAGGATAATAACCCATCTCTAGCCATGTTGTAGAAAAGTAAAGACAGAGTTGCCTCGCCTGTACTATGAGGAACCTTTCCAACAATGTCTAGAAGTTACACAAAGCATCATAAGACACAGATCGATTTTAGAGACGGCCGTGATTCAGCTTAAGAACACAAACCGTTTCTTTGTGTGCTGACGTGAAAGATTGTCTTGTAAACCCACATGCACTTTATGTGGGATTTGTCTACTGCCAGTTTCAACACAGCAATGACAACTTCTGATACAAAGAAGTGTCAGCGACTTCTTCTACTTCTGCTGCTGCTACTACCCAGTTAAATACCAATGGCGTTGTGATTTTGAAGTGGGGGGGGGGGGGGGGGGGGTGGCTGAGCTGACAAAAAGCCTGCATCTCTGTTTTTATTCAAGCTCCTTACTTACTTAATTATCCCCATCGCACATCAGACGAGTCCGTAAGCGCAGAGATCCCATCTTCAGCATGTCCCTTAGTGTGACCACTGGTAACAGCAATATCTCTATTGTAGTATTTGAATGAACAAGCCACAGGAAGGCAAACGAAGCACATTTTATCGTATAGCAAAGTCACTAGAATGCTGACTGGAGGTGGGAGCGGGGGAGATGGGACTCATTCAGATCTAAATAAAAACTGCACAGCTTCTGTTATGTAAACGACCCTGGGCCAAAATCATCAAAGTCATATCCCTAAATAGCTACAAATTAGACAAGCTAAAACCGACATCGAGGACATGATCACCAGTCAGTACTTCACAGAAAACAATCCTGCATATTCTCTATTGCAGACGTACCTCGGGTCAGGAACTTAATTCATCCTTTGACTCCGTTCGCGAATCAAAACAATTGTTCTCTTTCAAACTAATGCAGATCCAATGAATCCATTTTCCTGCCCCAGAAACATGCGGTTCCAGCTAGTTAGCGTACTTTGATTATTTTCCCCAGGAAATGGCGGCTATTAGGAAATGAACTGGCAGATAGACTGGCTGGTTCTGTGCAGCTTTGTGATAAACAGATGCACTACAAGCTAGTATTGGCAAAGGGTGCTGAGTGCTGCACGGCACTGCTATTTGAGTGCTGCACCGCACTGCCATCTGAGTGCTGCACCGCCCTACCATCTGAGTGCTGCACCGCCCTACCATCTGAGTGCTGCACCGCCCTACCATCTGAGTGCTGCACGGCACTGCAATCTGAGTGCTGCACCGCCCTACCATCTGAGTGCTGCACCGCTCTACCATCTGAGTGTTGCACCGCACTGCTATCTGAGTGCTGCACCGCACTGCTATCTGAGTGCTGCACCGCACTGCTATCTGAGTGCTGCACCGCCCTACCATCTGAGTGCTGCACCGCCCTACCATCTGAGTGCTGCAGCGCCCCACCATCTAAGTGCTGCACCGCCCTACCATCTGAGTGCTGCACCGCCCTACCATCTGAGTGCTGCACCGCCCTACCATCTGAGTGCTGCACCGTCCTACCATCTAAGTGCTGCACCGCCCTACCATCTGAGTGCTACACCGCCCTACCATCTGAGTGCTGCAGCGCCCTACCATCTGAGTGCTGCACCGCCCTACCATCTGAGTGCTGCAGCACCCTACCATCTCAGTGCTGCACCGCCCTACCATATGAGTGCTGCAGCGCCCTACCATCTGAGTGCTGCACCGCCCTACCATCTGAGTGCTGCACCGCCTTACCATCTTAGTGCTGCACCGCCCTACCATCTGAGTGCTGCACCACCCTACCATCTAAGTGCTGCACCGCCCTACCATCTGAGTGCTGCACCGCCCTACCATCTGAGTTCTGCACCGCCCTACCATCTGAGTGCTGCACCGCCCTACCATCTGAGTGCTGCACCGCCCTACCATCTGAGTGCTGCAGCGCCCTACCATCTGAGTGCTGCACCGCCCTACCATCTGAGTGCTGCACAGCCCTACCATCTGAGTGCTGCACCGCCTTACCATCTGAGTGCTGCACCGCCCTACCATCTGAGTGCTGCACCGCCCTACCATCTGAGTGCTGCACCGCCCTACCATCTGAGTGCTGCACCGCCCTACCATCTGAGTGCTGCACCGCCCTACCATCTGAGTGCTGCAGCGCCCTACCATCTGAGTTTACCTTTCCAATACAGACGAATTCTAACAAATAAATGCATAAATCAAAAGAATTATTATTAACACACTGAACGAAACAAAAATTCTACAGCAATGATGTCATAGACACAGCATTTCTAAAAATATTTAAATTAAATAAACATAAGGTAAGCCACACACTTTGGCAACTACGAAGAGTAACTACAGTGAAGAGGCGAAACATGCAATGGTATGGACATGTCATAAGATCTAACGGCCTCTAAAAAACAGTACTAGAGAGCTCAGTTAAGGGGAAGAGGAGAAGAGGCAGACCAAGAAAGATCTTGTTACAGAACCTGACTGACTGAACAGGCCTCAGGCATGCAACCACGAAGTCCATCGCAACTGACCACCAAAGGTGGAGAGAGCTGACCAGACAGTCAACAGAAACTGGTGACCCAACGACACAAAGTGTTACGGGATTATGATGATGAAGCCACACACAAATATACACATACACGCATACACACGCGCTCACTCCCACACACGCACACCCACATACACGATGACATGGAGCCTTGGGGGCCGACTCAGCCATGCATGCAGCAGAACCCGAACCCAGTTTCTCAGACATGACGCCTTAAAGTTGAAGAAAAAAGTCGAGAGGGTCGACTTCATTGCACCGGGTTCTATCCCATAAAGCTCGGTCTCTCTAAGCAGAAAGGCTGGTTTGTGCACGAACTCCGTAGCTCCGGCGATGATTTACAGGGATCTCAGTCAAAATTGCACCCGTGAACAGAAAGTGGTGCTGTCTGTCAGCCTGAGTGATTAATTTCTCCAAAATGTCTCCAATATATGTGACTTGTAGCAAATGATGACAAGATTTCAGTTTCACATTGATAAAACTGCTGAACTGTCCACAAGCCATTTTGCCATGAGCGTGTTCTAAAGCAATGGCACGTAACCGGAACTCATTCTTTCGTTCGCTTGAAACAGTTGATCTATATCTGCCCTGTTGTCTCTAGTCTGAACTTTGTCTTTTGTAATTCACTCAGCGACCCGTAAAGTTTGGCTTGTACCAGTGTCTCTTTTGACCCGAAGTGCTGCTTTGATATGTTGCATTTGGGACAATCTAGGAGGACGTCGTCTGTTCTCAGGTGCCATTCCGATTGTACATATGGCTGCATCGACGTGAGTAAATGTTGTGTACATATAGATGTCTGGACGTTAGTAAATGTTGTGTACATATAGCTGCCAAATCGATTGTGCCCAGCTGATAACTGTATTTGTGACATCAGATTTCACAACTAAATTGCTATCTGCAGAAACTCTGAAATATTTCCCGAGTGCAAACAAGTTGAAGAAAACAGCTTTAAAGACCTGAGAAAACTGTTGTGCTCCGACATATAACAGCCAGTAGTTTCTCGACATTCCGTGGCTCATTTTAAATCATTGTGACAACACTTCAGTGTCGGTGATGTTAATTTCCTTGTGTTTGTGACTTCTGTAAGTTAGAAGGAAATCGGTTAAAGAAAGGAAACTCATGGATGACACCAGTGGAAGACACCATGGGGCACTAGTGGAAGATACAATGGGGCACAAGTGGAAGATATCATGGGACACTAGTGGAAGATACCATGGGGCACTAGTGGAAGATACCATGGGGCACTAGTGGAAGATATCATGGGACACTAGTGGGAGATACCATGGGGCATTAGTGGAAGATATCATGGGGCACTACTGGAAGATATCATGGGGCACTAGTGGAAGATATCATGGGGCACTAGTGGAAGATACCATGGGGCACTAGTGGAAGATACCATGGGACACTAGTGGAGGATAACATGGGGCACTAGTGGAATATACAATGGGGCACTAGTCGAAGATACCATGGGGCACTAGTGGAATATACAATGGGGCACTAGTCGAAGATACCATGGGGCACTAGTGGAAGATATCATTGGGCACAAGTGGAAGATATCATGGGGCACTAGTGGAAGGTACACTGGGGCACTAGTGGAAGATATCATGGGGCACTAGTGGAAGATATCATGGGGCACTAGTGGAAGGTACACTGGGGCACTAGTGGAAGATATCATGGGGCATAAGTGGAAGATATCATGGGGCACTAGTGGAAGACACCATGGGGCACAAGTGGAAGATACCATTGGGCACAAGTGGAAGATATCATGGGGCACTAGTGGAAGGTACACTGGGGCACTAGTGGAAGATATCATGGGGCATAAGTGGAAGATATCATGGGGCACAAGTGGAAGATATCATGGGGCACTAGTGGAAGGTATCATGGGGCACTAGTGGAGGATATCATGGGGCACAAGTGGAAGATATCATTTGGCACAAGTGGAAGATATCATGGGGCACTAGTGGAAGGTACACTGGGGCACTAGTGGAAGATATCATGGGGCACAAGTGGAAGGTACCATGGGGCACTAGTGGAAGATATCATGGGGCACAAGTGGAAGATATCATGGGGCACTAGTGGAAGATATCATTGGGCACAAGTGGAAGATATCATGGGGCACTAGTGGAAGGTACACTGGGGCACTAGTGGAAGATATCATGGGGCACTAGTGGAAGATATCATGGGGCACTAGTGGAAGGTACACTGGGGCACTAGTGGAAGATATCATGGGGCATAAGTGGAAGATATCATGGGGCACTAGTGGAAGGTACACTGGGGCACAAGTGGAAGATATCATGGGGCATAAGTGGAAGATATCATGGGGCACTAGTGGAAGGTACACTGGGGCACTAGTGGAAGATATCATGGGGCATAAGTGGAAGATATCATGGGGCATAAGTGGAAGATATCATGGGGCACAAGTGGAAGATATCATGGGGCATAAGTGGAAGATAATCATGGGGCACTAGTGGAAGTTAAACACTGGGGCACAAGTGGAAGATTATCATGGGGCATAAGTGGAAGATATCATGGGCACTAGTGGGAAGGTACACTGGGGCACTAGTGGTAAAGATATCATGGGGCATAAGTTGGAAGATATCATGGGGCACTAGTGGAAGGTACAACTGGGGCACAAGTGGGGAAGATATCATGGGGCACTAGTGGAAGATATCATAGGGCACAAGTAAGGAGGGCACTAGAGGTATCATGGGGCACTAGTGGCCTAAGGGAGTATCATGGCGTGGCACTAGTGGTACAATGGGGCAACTAGGGAAGGATATCATGGGGCATAAGTGGAGAGATCATGGGGCACTAGTGGAAGATACCATGGGGCAAGGAACTAGTGGCACAAGTAGATAACTGGGGCACTAGTGGGAAGATATCAGGGGCACCAGTGGAAGATATCATGGGGCACTAGTGGAAGATACCATGGGGCACAAGTGGAAGATATCATGGGGCACAAGTGAAGATATCATGCACTAGGGAAGAAATAAGATATCATGGGGCACTCCACAGTGGAAGAATCAAGGGCAATAGTGGAGATACCATTGGGCGAAATACTGGGGCACATGGAAGATACAGGGGCACTAGTGGAAAACAAAGGGGCCTAGTGGAAGAAACAAAGGGGGACAGGGGAAATACATGGGGGGCAGTGGAAATCCAAAGGGGATAGTGGAAAATACATGGGCACAAATGGAAGATATAATAGGGGACAGTGGAAGTACCTGGGGCATAGTGGAAGATCCCGGGGGGACTATGCAGGAACAATGGGGACTAGGGAAAATTCTTGAGGACCCCGGGAGATACCCGGGGGGACTAGTGGAGTACATGGGGGACTATTTTAGGAACCAAAAGGGGGCCCAGTGGAAGACAATGGGGGCCCAGTGGAAGATCCGGGGGACAGTGGAAATACCCGGGGCACTAATGAAAAAAAACTGGAGCCTGTGGGGAGTACCATGGGCACTAGGGGAAGAACCCGGGGCTAGTAAAGATTCCATGGGCACTAGGGAAAATACCAGGGGCACTAGGGGGGAAAAAATACCTGGGGGCACAGGGAAACACCCCTGGGCACAGTGGAAGAACCCGGGCACTAGTGGAAGATACCATGAACAATTGGATGTGGAAAATACAGGGGCACTTTTAAGATACCCGGGGCACTAGGGAAGAACCCGGCACTAGTGGAAGATTATGGGGGAATATGAAAGAACCACGGGCATAGGGAAGATACCCGGGGACTAGTGGAAGAACCATGGGGCACTAGTTGAAGATACCAGGGGCCCACTGGGGGAAGTACCACCGGGCACAGGGAAGATACCCTAGGGGAAATAGGGGGAAAAACCCGGGGGCTAGTGGGAAGATACCATGGGCACTAGTGGAAAATACCCCGGGGACTAGGGAAGATACCATCGGGCAGTGGAAGATACCCCGGGGAAAAGTTAAAATACCCCGGGCACTTCCTTTTTTTTCTTTTTCTTTTTTTTTTTTCCTTTTCCCTACCCGGGTGTAAAACCGGAGGGAAAGTGAAAAAAGGGGATCGGAAAAAGGGGGGGGGGGGGGGGGGGCTGGTTTTTATACTTGGATTTAAAACTTTTCCGGTTTAGTGTTTCGTGCCATCCCTTTTAAAATCGGCTTTTTGTAAAAAAGAATATGTTTTCATGCGTTGCCCCAAAGGATAGAAGTTAAATCTTACGAAGGGGGAAAAAAAGAAAACCCCGGCCAGGTAGATGAGGCAAAAAATTAAGCTGGGCTTGTCAAGCAGGGGGTAACTACACAAATGTTACAACGGAATGCCGCGGACAAGGTCACATGAAAACCAG
>CAJHNH020004389.1:0-40248 GCA_905116865.2 Candidula unifasciata
GTGGTTTATCTCAACAAGACAAAACACACACACACACACACACACACACACACACAAACACACTTTTACACATAAATACATACATGCGCGCGCTCCCAGGTCAAACAATGCTTACCCTACACGTACATAAGGTGTACATACTCATATACACTCTACACTCTACGAAACCAAACATACCACACTTCTAAACACACCATGGAACTAGACACACCACACTTTCAAGCACACAATTCACCAAAACAACACTCAGTTAACAACCGCCAACATTTCTCCTTATACACCACACATATCACATATCCAGACACGACACACGTCCAGACACACCACACGTCCAGACACACCACACGCCCAGACACACCACACGCCCAGACACACCACACGCCCAGACACCACACGTCCAGACACCACACGTCCAGACACCACACGTCCAGACATCACATTTCCAGACACCACACGTCAAGACACCACACGTCCAGACACCACACGCCCAGACACCACACGCCCAGACACCACACGTCCAGACACACCACACGTCCAGACACACCACACGTCCAGACACACCACACGCCCAGACACCACGCGTCCAGACACACCACACCACCAGACACACCACACATCCAGACACATCACATATCCAGACACACCACACATCCAGACACATCACATATCCAGACACACCACACGTCCAGACACTCCACACGTCCAGACACATCACACCACCAGACACACCACACATCCAGACACACCACACCACCAGACACACCACACATCCAGACACATCACATATCCAGACACACCACACGTCCAGACACTCCACACCACCAGACACACCACACGTCCAGACACCAGACACACCACACGTCCAGACACCAGACACACCACACGTCCAGACACTCCACACGCCCAGACACCAGACACACCACACGTCCAGACACTCCACACGCCCAGACACCAGACACACCACACGTCCAGACACATCACATATCCAGACACACCACACGTCCAGACACATCACATATCCAGACACACCACACGTCCAGACACATCACATATCCAGACACACCACACGTCCAGACACATCACATATCCAGACACACCACACGTCCAGACACATCACATATCCAGACACACCACACGTCCAGACACTCCACACGCCCAGACACCAGACACTCCACACGTCCAGACACACCAAACGTCTAGACACACCACACGTCCAGACACATCACACGTCCAGACACATCACACGTCCAGACACACCACACGTCCAGACACATCACATATCCAGACACACCAAACGTCCAGACACACCAAACGTCCAGACACACCACACGTCCAGACACAGCACACGTCCAGACTCACTCCAAGACAAGAAACACCGCACACTCAGGTACATCAAAGATCCATACACACCACACAGCCAGATACTTCAACGATCTAGACACATCACACACCCAGACACAACACACATCCAGACACACCACATACCCAGACACACCACACACCCAGACATACCACACACCCAGACACACCATACACAACACACTCACACACACCACACACCCACACACACCCTGAAGCATCAACAATTCAGGCACGCCACTTCGCGCCAACATTCCTTGTTTGTTCACTCCTTATTATTATTAATATTTTTCGGACATTTTCCTGATCCTTTTTACACTCCCACAGCTCTCCTGTGGTCATTTCATTTTAATTTTTTTCTATAGATGCAATAATACTGCAACTCTTCGTATCTTGTTTGTCGCAGTATTAGAGTTATTTCAACTTAGTATCTATTACTGAATCGTTGAATACAGAAACGTTGTCAGTTTATTAGAGCTAGTTCACTGAGTGTGTTGTGTTTTATATATACAACTATAAGAAAGAGGTAGCCATTGTTACTGGGTTATGTGATAAGAAGACAGGCATTGCTTCGTGATGACTGGAAATATCAACGATAGAAGACGCTGAAGCAGATAAACAGAACGAACGAACGAACGAACTTTATTTTCAAAGGGTTAAGAAATGGGCACACAGGCCCGTCTTACATGCTGCCCTTCTGGCCTCACGCCATGCATACATTGTTAATGCACACATTGTTTTAGCAGATAGTAATAATAATAATAATAATATTAATAGGCATCATCAACAACATCTTTGAAACAATGTACTCTAAGTATGCCTACATTGTAACAATGTACTCTAAGTATGCCTACATTGTAACAATGTACTCTAAGTATGCCTACATTGTCACAATGAACTCTAAGTATGCCTACATTGTAACAATGTACTCTAAGTATGCCTACATTGTAACAATGTACTCTAAGTATGCCTACATTGTAACAATGTACTCTAAGTATGCCTACATTGTAACAATGTACTCTAAGTATGCCTACATTGTAACAATGAACTCTAAGTATGCCTACATTGTAACAATGTACTCTAAGTATGCCTACATTGTAACAATGTACTCTAAGTATGCCTACATTGTAACAATGTACTCTAAGTATGCCTACATTGTAACAATGTACTCTAAGTATGCCTACATTGTAACAATGAACTCTAAGTATGAATACATTGTAACAATGAACTCTAAGTATGCCTACATTGTAACAATGTACTCTAAGTATGCCCACATTGTAACAATGTACTCTACGTATGCCTATATTGTAACAATGTACTCTACGTATGCCTACATTGTAACAATGTACCCTAAGTATGCCCACATTGTAACAATGTACTCTACGTATGCCTACATTGTAACAATGTACTCTAAGTATGCCCACATTGTAACAATGTACTCTAAGTATGCCTACATTGTAACAATGTACTCTAAGTATGCCTACATTGTAACAATGTACTCTAAGTATGCCTACATTGTAACAATGTACTCTAAGTATGTCTACATTTTAAAACAATTATAATACTAAATATTATAAATCTTGGTGGAAATCAACAGAATTAGAAACTATTATCTTCTAAGGGAGCATGTAGTCTCAAGTGAGATAATTTTAAACAAACTTCCATTTGTATTTAAAGGGGTTTAAGATATTTCTCATTGGTTGTGGAAGTTGGTTCCACAGATGAGCTGCAGAGTAAGCCAAGCTTGTTTTGTACAAATCTAATCTAGGTTTAGGGATGTGTAATATGTTTAGGCGTTTGCTATGTCGCCCATTATACTAGAAGAATGCCTAAAGATAATCTGGAGCATTTTTTGATAGGATTTTGTTAATAACTTTGGCCTTTTGGAAAAGTAGTCGTTAATGGAAGGGTAGTAACTTAAGATCTTTAGGTAAACTGAAACTGTCTCTTCCATGATTATTACTTACTAAGCGTACAGCTCTTTTTTGAAGTACTTTTTTTTTAAAAGAGACGATTCTTGACGGCCTGAGCGATTCCATGGTGGAAAATTATCAGTGGAACTGATCCAAAATAACCGGGACAGAGATGCGCGGAGTGAAATGAGCACCTTTTCTTCTGGACTGGATACATGATGGTTATAATGATTTGTTTCTCGTCTTTCGCTCGCAGAAAAGTGCTGATGGCCGCAACGTCCTTTGTTTGTTTATTTCCATTGACTCTGTAAAGCCGACTTGCATAAAATCTCTCTCTCTCTCTCTCTCTCTCTCTCTCTCTCTCTCTCTCTCTCTCTCTCTCTCTCTCTCTCTCCCCACTTCCTTTCTCATTACAATAGGGACACCCTACCGATTTAGAAACACCACACACAGATGATTGATCAACAATGAACATATTCTCTCTCTCTGTCTGTCTCTCTCTCTCTCTCTCTCTCTCTCTCTCTCTCTCTCTCTCTCTCTCATTTACAGAAACAATGTTGTCTTGTGTTTGTAATTCATTTACTCGATGGATTTATATTACTACGAGCACAATGTTGTCTTGTGTTTGTAAACCTTTATCTTCAGTTTCTAATCAAAGGTCTGGTTACAAACAATTTTGAGAATGCTATGGGTGTTCCAATTTACCCTTGTTTGTGCCGTAAATGCATATTGTACCTCTTTTGTTTCTTTTGTTGAGGTGCACCCATGAGTGCAAAAATAAGAGAGAGAATTCTCAAGAGCGGGCGGGGAAGTTGGGATTTAATAGACAAATGATGAGAATACCCTGGACAAATAAAACGAGTAGTCTTGAAATAAACTAACTCACCAAAAGAATTCATTTCTCACATCAAAAAGGAGACAACCTACATTATTTTATCAACTCATGAGAATAAAAATACCAAAGTACATCGTGGATTTGGAAGGGAAAAGACGTAGAGAGAGAGAGAGAAAGAGAGACCGAGAGAAATGATGTTGGACAGTTTGTCATTGTGACATGGAAAAGACAAGTTATCATAATCGTCAGAAAAACACAGAAAGAATAAGCAGCTAGAATTATCAGAAACGTCAAAATGAGAAAGTCAAAATGTTTAACACACCATAAGAGATGATGAGCTGAAACACGAAGTATATTCTAACAGCTGGCGAGTTTAATTAAAATAAATATAATGAAATACAATACAAGAAAAATCTAGATGACACTTCAAAATTAGCGGAAAGGCTGAGACGATGAGACGTTCAGATGCAAAACAAGAATCAGGGGATTTTTTAAAAACACTTTTCCTTTCTAGGATTGCAGACTATACGATTAACATCTCAAAGATGAAAATCAAACGGCTACAAATCCCGGAAACCGAGTTCAACCGAACAGCCATATAGCATAGACATTTTGTGTTATTATACTCCTAGGCTGAAGACCAAAACCAGGATAAAAAAGCCACTTATTAAAGAGCTGCTGTTGCAGATGATGCAGCAGTTATCACCCTGCATTTACTGACTAACAATATGCAAAAAAGGAGACAAAGATTATGGTGCAGGGTCTTATTGATAGACCTGCAGTCTGGATTGATGTTGAAGAGTTGAAGACAGATGGCAATTTTACCTATCTGAGATCCACAGTGAATAAACTATCGCTGGTCCGAGAAATCAACATCAGAATTGGTAAGGCAGCATCGACAATGAGCAGATTACCAAAAAAAAATTTGAGAGAACAGAAAGCTCATTATATATAAAAAAAATAAACCTTGTCCATCAGGCTTGCGTTCTCAGCACCCTGCTTTATGACAGTAAAACAAGGTCAACATATTTACATCAGGAGAGACGGCTAAATAGCTTTCATATGCGATATCAACGAAGAATATCTGGCATTAGGTGGCAGGACAAGATCACAAGCACTGAGGTATTGGAACGGACAAGAACAAGTTTTCCTAATGATCAGTCTACGAAGGCTCAGGAGACTGGTCACACCTGGGGAATAGAGGATGGCAGGGTCCCTTAGGACTTCCTCAATGGTGAATTAAGATGGGTAGAAAATGTCAGGACCGACCACTACTACGATGTAAAGATGGTTGTGGTTCTTGCTCTCTTTGTTGACGTTTCTACCATCTATTGTAATAAATGCGACATAAGTTCTAATAATCCTGTTATCCAAAGAACGCCATAAAATCGACGCCTTTTTGTACACCACTCAATCACATTGTCTACTGTCGCCTGTAGCTCTTGTGTTGATTGTTCCCTATCTCTCACCTGCCTGTCCTTTATAGGACTTTGCAGAACCAACCCCAACAGCCCCTGGCTGTTGTGTGGTTTTTCTAGGCAATTTACGTCCAGTAGTTTGCCATGGCTACTAAACGGTCTGCTTTCTTCATACCACTGCCTAAACCAACGCAAGGCCCATGGCACGCAGCTGGGATCGAACCCGGTATCCCGGCATTACGAAGCGTTCGCATCGACTTATCCACAGAGCCGACGAACAAAATATATGTGATATTAGCCCTGCACGATGTAGACCGATGTTTACTCGCTAGGTAACGTGGTCAACATCACACCGACTGGAGGAAGGAAAAGGGGGTGTTAACGGACGATGTCTTCAGAATCACCGTGGTGTTTATTCAGCTGTGTGATCTTTAAGAATTCCCATGACTGAACATTTTAGAGTATATCAGAAGAAGCTGTCACATTATTGAAGTGACTGGGTGCGATGTCAGCAGTGGGAGAAAAAGAGAGAGAGGTGGAGAGAGAGAGAGAGGGAGAGAGAGGGAGAGAGAGAGAGAGTCAGAGAGAGTAAGCGAGAGCGTGAGTGAGAGAGAGTGAGTGAGAGTATGTGAGAGAGAGAAAGTGAGTGAGAGAGAGAATGAGAGAGTGAGAGAGTCAGAGAGAGTCAGAGAGAGAGAGTGAAAGACAGTGGGAGAAAGAGTGAAAGACAGTGAGAGAGAGTTAAAGACGGAGTAAAAGCGAGTAAGAGAGAGAGTGAGAAAGACAGAGAGAGAATGAGAGAGATAGAGGAAAACAGAGAGAGTGAGAAAGACAGAGAGAGATAGGGAAAATGTATGGAAAGCTGACGTGTTAGGCAGCAAGCAATATTAGCAAGGGAGGCCGGTGCGATGTAGCGGCTAGAAGCTCGCCTGAGGAGCTTAAGGTCGTGGCTTCAGGCCCTGACAGAGCCCGACTATTTTGTCAGAAATGACTTTGCCTTCCAAGTGGACTTAGCCCTAAATGTGTACCAACTGAAGTCTCGGAAAGTAGAGGCGGCCTGCAGGATGCTGACCACATCACCCACTTAGTGCCGATTGGTCTGTAAAATACAGGTCTAGCCCTATATACCCATTGTGCATGAGGACATGGAAAAGGGTTCTTTACTTAATATTAAGCTAGGCTGACATATAGTGTCACCTCGGCTAATGAAGATATTTCGGTTCCCGAATAACGTTCGTTAGCCAAAATGTGATTTCCCGTAAGTCTCTAAAGTAAATCGTTGATTCGTTCTGGATGCGACCCACAATTTAAAGATAGGTCTTGTCTTGTCTTGTCCATAATTGCCTCACAGCGTAGTGGGGAGTCGCAGTTTTCTATCCTGGGCCAGGTGTGTTGCACGTGTTGTTGTTAGTCCGTGTTGCTTCATGATCTCTGAAATATTGTCTATCCATCGTACTCTCGGTCTGCCTCTTGCTCTAGGGCAGTAGTGCTGTTCGTTGTATGCTCGTAGAGGCAGTTGGTCGGTTTGCATTCGCATCAAGTGGCCAAACCACTCTATTTGTTGCTTCTTTATGTATTGCAGGCATGGTGTGGTTCCTACAATTGCTCTAATGTTCTCGTTTCGATCTCTGTCTCTCCTTGTGACATTGGCAGCCTTACGTAAGCATCTCATTTCGCACGTCGTGATCTTTTTCTCCTGTGCTCTTGTTAGGGACCAGGTTTGGCATTGGTAGCAGAGGGTTGGTATAAACATGCAATTTATCAGTTGTCGTTTTAGTGCCATAGTGATGCTTGGGTGTTTTAGCAGTGGGTAGAGTTGGTAAGTTACTGCGTTCGCCTTTTGACATTTAAAGATAGGTTATATAGAATAATAAGAAGCATATTATAAAGGGTCACAAACTGACCAGAGGATGAGATAAACAGCGGTGGAACTGGATGTAGGAGAATGGAAAATAGAATACAAAACTGACGATCTTTCTACTTTACGCTATGTACAAACGATTTTACAGTTCTTCGTAAACATTTTCCAAGTTCATTGAAGCTAGGTATCCTTGTCTTCATCAGCCGACCTCTGTCTCTTTGCTGGAGGACAGGTTTAAAAATAATCCAAAGTTGATTAAACATCCCCCCCCCCCCCCCTTTAACCCAATCAACCAGAATGTCTGTAAAGTGATTGAAAGTCATTCAGGCACACAGTTGTTGTTTTTATTTCAGCTTTCTTGGAACACTATTTTGTAGACAAAGACTGAAACTCCTCCCAGTAAAGCAGCATTTTATCAAGTCACCTGTTGGCATGATTCCCTCCAGAGAGAGAGGGAAGGGGGAAAACAAGTTACAGAGATGGGAAAGGTGATAAGAGGAGGGAGAGAAGAAGAAAGAGAAAGAGATGAGAGGAAAAAGAGATGAAAAAATTAGAAGAAAAAAACGCGAGAAAGAATTAGAGATAACAAGAAGAGAGTTTAGATAGATTGACAGACAGACAGACAGACAGACAGACAGACAGACAGACAGACAGACAGACAGACAGACAGACAGACAGACAGACAGACAGACAGACAGACAGACAGACAGACAGACAGACAGACAGACAGACAGACAGATAGACAGATAGATAGATAGATAGATAGATAGATAGATAGATAGATAGATAGATAGATAGATAGATAGATAGATAGATAGATAGATAGATAGATAGATAGATAGATAGATAGATAGATAGATAGATAGATAGATAGATAGATAGATAGATAGATAGATAGATAGATAGATAGATAGATAGATAGATAGATAGATAGATAGATAGATAGATAGATAGATAGATAGATAGATAGATAGATAGATAGATAGATAGATAGATAGATAGATAGATAGATAGATAGATAGATAGATAGATAGATAGATAGATAGATAGATAGATAGATAGATAGATAGATAGATAGATAGATAGATAGATAGATAGATAGATAGATAGATAGAGATAGATAGATAGATAGATAGATAGATAGATAGATAGATAGATAGATAGATAGATAGATAGATAGATAGATAGATAGATAGATAGATAGATAGATAGATAGATAGATAGATAGATAGATAGATAGATAGATAGATAGATAGATAGATAGATAGATAGATAGATAGATAGATAGATAGATAGATAGATAGATAGATAGATAGATAGATAGATAGATAGATAGATAGATAGATAGATAGATAGATAGATAGATAGATAGATAGATAGATAGATAGATAGATAGATAGATAGATAGATAGATAGATAGATAGATAGATAGATAGATAGATAGATAGATAGATAGATAGATAGATAGATAGATAGATAGATAGATAGATAGATAGATAGATAGATAGATAGATAGATAGATAGATAGATAGATAGATAGATAGTGAGACAGAATGTTAGCAAAATGTGGCTTCTAACCTAGACACACGACAGGTCATTGTGGCTTGGGCAGCGAAATTGTTTCTTGTTGAAACGTTTGTGTACTCTACAAAGGAAGGTTACTTCTTTCAGTGGCAGTTAATCACTAGTTTAGCTACTTCTGTCGTAATAAGTTTTATTTTGAAGTAATGAATGCTTGGTGAAACAAGTTTGAAAAAACAAACATATACTTTACGGATAGAATGAAAATCTACCTACTGTTTGTGATACAGGAGCTTTGAGTTAAGAACAGACAGGATTTGAGCAAGAAGGATCTGGGCCACGTGGCTAGTGCATTCACCAAGGACTGTGCACGTTAAGATTATGGTTTTGCCCTCAACAGAATTAAAATACATCTACTATCTATATCTATTAACTTATATGTTCCAAGATATTACCTTATATTTTCTAAAATATTACATTATATTTTCAGAGGTACTACCCTATATTTTCCTAGTCATTGCCTTATATTTTCCGAGGTATTACATTATATTTTCCAAGATAATACCTTATATTTTCCAAGATTTTACCTTATATTTTCAAGATATTGCCTTACATTTTCCAAGATATTAACTTCTTTTTTCCAAGATATTACCTTAAATTTTCCTAGATATTACATTATATTTTCCAAGGAATTAACCTTATATTTTTCAACACATTACCTTATATTTTCAAGATATTTCCTTATATTTTCCAAGATTTTACCTTATATTTTCAAGATATTGCCTTATATTTTCAAAGACATTACCTTATATTTTCAAGATTTTACCTTATATTTCCCAAGATATTACCATCAGGCAAGCTTCAATCAATTATATTTTTCACTCAACGATATAATAACACATCGAATGCCTCTCTATATTTGTCTAGTCGTCTTCCACGATAGACTATGTTCCTAACTCGTTAAATGATACTGACGCTTTACCAGTTCGAATTGACTACTTTTATTAATTCGATATGTACGTTATTGATCTGCGTTTTCTGTTTTTCTCTCGAAAACTGGTTTCTCCGTAACAGTTTTATTTGTAACCTTTACAGTCCCAGACGGTTGTTATTTTAATACTGTCTGTTCTAAAGTGTGTGGACGTTAAAGCGACAGTTCTGGGGTTATAGGGAGATTAACTAGAGGACTAAAGTGTTATAATAGTAACTGGAATAGAATGGATCATAGTTACAGAATAACGAAAGAGAATATGTTAAGAAAATGTATATTGCGCTTTGATTAATCAGTTTGTTTGTTTGTTTGTTTTAGTATCCAGAAGCCATGAGTTGTTAACCCTTAGGCTCTTTATTATGGATATCGCAACCTTTCGGCCTTGATTCCTTTGTAAATACCGTAAATCTGGGAGAAACTGTGGCTTTCCCGCCTACCTCAGGGATTGAACCCGGACCACAAGGAGTTCGTCACCCGGTCTCCGCGCAATCCGGTTTAGCCAACTACGCTGAAGAGCCGGGCTGATTAATCAGTTAACGTAGGGTGAGATGCTTGGTATTGAAAACATTACTATAATTCTGTCTACGCGCATATGCTGAAAGCTGTTTATATATATATATATATATATATATATATATATATATATATATATATATATATATTGGGGGTGGGGGGTCAACTAAAAAAAATTAATATTTGTTCAACCCAATGAATTAATTAATAGAGTACTGACATCGCTCCACTCGGGGCATTCCCATACGTGCTCCGTCTTCATCAGTAGCCACGGAAGAGTTGACATACCAACAGTACTGTTGCAACACGATTGAAAGCCCGACTATATTTTCCTCTATGTGTTAAACATCTTTCTTCACCAACCCCTTTACCCACAGCCACGTTTCCGTTGAATAATTCTTTTAATGTGTGGATTCTAAATGTGTTCTACTGCACTGTCGCTTTGTTCCCCGTACAAGGGAACTCGCCTAATCCTTCTTGATTGATCCATATAAGACGAATGAGTGATTTCAACCCCACTAGGACTGTACTACGAGCAATTAACATCCAGTGACCCAATGTGCCACCCTTCGGATATGAATCCCCCGGGTGTAAGTCCTAGAAATCGCGTTCAAGCGTTAGGTTATATCAGGGCTCACGATTACAGCTGCGGTGGGGGTTTAAAAATAACGAAAAATTGCGTCCCGCCCGGGACAGGAATGTCTTTTAAACATACCCTCTTCATAGTTGTTGTCAGTGGGGTAAACGTTGCCAAAGCGCTTCGTAATCGGAAAATAGCATCATCGATTTCGATTTCCGCTGCAGATCATTTGGCAAAAAATAGTTTTTATGTTGTGTCGACAATGGTACGGAGAACGACCGTGCAGTAAGCAATGGCAAACTGATAGCATAAAATTACCTAACTATACCAAACATCCAGGACATGAAACAACTAACTAAATGCTTATTAACAAAACCTGCGTCACCAAGCTGATTCATAAACACATTCTACACAGTCTATTGCTTGAACTGGCTTGTGTTGCAAAGGTTGTGAGTTCGTTTCCCGTACTGTGTCTTTCGGTTCACGAATGCAGTTCTCATGTAGACTCCGGAGTTCGTCTTTGGAACTACAGAGCTCGTGGTTTGTTCAACGAGTTCCTTGGTCGGCTAGATATTTTTCAGAGAGAGAGAGAGAGAGAGAGAGAGAGAGAGAGAGAGAGACAGACAGACAGACAGACAGACAGAGAGGGGGAGAGACAGCGAGACATAGAGAGAGAGAGAAAGAGAGAGAGCGGAACCACATGGAATAAACAAAGTGCAATGTAGTCGAACATCTCAACGACCTTGTTAGGGTTGATGCGCAATAGAAAAGTAAAGTAAATGACCCTTTTCCTCACCTTGAGGCTTTGGGAAAATAGGGCTAGATCTTAATTTTATAGAACAATCGTCACTCAGTGGATGATGTGGTAAGCATCACGTGGCAGTCTTTACTTCCCAGGACTGTACCTGGTACCCACTCAAGGCTGGGTCGACCTAAAGCCAAGTCATTTAAAAAAAATAGTACTGACTGTTGTTGATGTATTTTGTTTAAACTGTCTCCCTCTTTCACTTTATCCTTTAAACAAATCTTTACCCACTCCTCCTATCTGACACACCCGCCTCTATTTACTCTTTCCACACTCTCCTTTCTCGTGCTTTTATTCGTTATATTTCTCCTCCGCCCTCTTCTGCTCTTCCTTATACGTCTTATTTCTTAGTATCACATTCCTCCTCATTCTCTCCTTTCCTTTTCCCCACTCCTCCTCTTTGTATTGCTCCTATTCCTCGACTTTCTGTTTCTTTCCTTTCTTTTTACTACTCCTCTTCCTTTCATCTCTCCACCGTCTCCTCCTCCCTTTTCTTCAACTTCCCCAATCCTAAACTTCCACTTGCTCATCTTCTCTACGCTCCCTATCCTATTGCTCTTTAAAAATAAATCGGCACAGATTTCTGCACTCGCTCCTGCTCCTCCTTTTCCCGCTGCTTTCTGTTTCTTTAGAGCGTAGGCTACTTGTTGGTGTCAATCCCTTTGTTAGACACATTCATGTTTTCATTTCGTTGTTTTTTGCAATGAAGCAATGAAGTCGATCGTCTCAATTTGAAATCTTTAAACCTTTCGAGGCGTGTATTTAGAGGTTCTAGAGACGTCAAAGGACTCTGATACACTATATGTTTAATGTTTAATTAGAAATCGACATCATGGCACCACATGCACTTATTCCCAACTTCAGTAGCAGAAGCAGAGTACAAATCCCCATGATACAGTCTGACTGTACATCCGTCTCGCCTTTCCTTTGAGTGTTGATCATTGGTCAGAGCCTGTGGTCACTCCTTGCAGCACAGTTCTTATCAGGCCGTGATGATTCATTTGGGCCTCCGCACAGTTCATTCTTCCCCCCCCCTACCCGCCCCCCCCCCAAGGGCCCTTACGACATCTGGCATGTCAAGTATCACTTTCTGATCCACCAAAACACTAAAAAAAAAAAAAAATATGCCGGAACAGGTCTTGGAAGGTATAGTTTTGACCTCTGGCATAGTAACTATAGCTTTAGATTTTTATTTTGTCTGGCGTGTCCTCCTATCTTTCTACTTCTTTCTGTGAATGTCGACTGAGTGACTGACATTTAACCCAACTAGGACCTCACACAGAGCGACAAACACCCGGTGACACAAAGTGTCACTATTTGGATAAGAATCACCCGGAGAGAGGGCCTAGAAACCCCGTTAAACCCATAGGTTGGGTTATATAAGGGCCCCAGGCAAAAGCGAAGGTGGGGCTTTAAAACAAAAAAAAAAAAAATATTGCGACCTACATTAGTACCCAATGTGTATTAGTTTATTGTATAAACGCTGGTCAATACATGTTTGTCTGTTTATTATCCACGTATACCATTTCTGACTCACCAATCATGTATTCCAGATTAGTGTATTCAGAATATTAATTATTCCCATCGGATAAATTAACTACAACCAAACTTCCTGTTACCGTTTCACTTGCTTAATTATGGATTCTATTTGAATTCCACTGGGATGTTTGGGTGATAAGTATAATCCACCAGAAAACTGGAGATTAATGGATAGGATGGCGGTTTCGAAGCTCACGTTGTGGAATATCAAGTAGGTATGTTTTTTCCTCAGTGAAAGAATTCCTCGTTTTACGTTGACCATTGGGGGAAAGAGAGGGGTGGGGGGTTGAGGATTCGTAATAAGCAAAGGTAACTGGTTTTATTATTAATTATTTCTGCTACTTTTTACCTCGTCATGTTTTTTTTTTTCATTCTCCTCACCATATTCTCTCTTCCTCTTCATCCCAATTCTTCTATTTCATTTTAGGTATTCTTTCTTTATCTCGCATTCTTCTCCTCCTCTCCTCTATCTTCTCCACTCCTCTTCCTCTTATTTCTTCACATACGCCTTTCCTTCCTTATTATCCACCTGGCCTCAGCAGAAATTAGGTCGAAAAAAAAGGGGAAGAGGCATAAAGGATACATGTATGGAGGTGGATTCGAGGGAAAAGGATGCAGTAGACGTGTGGAATGTAGGAAGAAAATCAGATGGGGAATAGGGGTTAGGGAAAAACTGGTTAACGACACTTTGCTAAATGTAGGAAGAAAATCAGAAAGGAGGAAAATTAGGAAGGGAACAACGGTAAAAGGGAAAGTGGTCAAGGACACTTTGCCACGTAGACATAGAGAGATAACATTTTATAGACCAACAGGGTGTTGGTGGGTGATGTAGTCAGCATCACCCCGGCTGGCTTTACCTGACTAGCTTTACTTCCCACAACATTACATTGTACGCATTTAAGGCTGGGTCGATCTGGCAGCCAAGATCATTGTTAACAAATGTCGGGCTCCGTCATGATCTAAACCCACGACCTTCAGATCCGCAGGCGAGCGTCTAGCCGCTAGATCACAGCCGCTCCCAGTAGGGTCCATAAGGAAATTACGAACAGTAAGACCAAGCCTGTCGTGTGAGGCAACACAGGATTGTTAGTGTTAGAAACCTTTATCTGCAAAAACTAAAATCATCATGTGACCAGCCAGGCGGTTCATGTTCTTTCAAAGACCTCGGTCCCTGGTGTTTTGAAAAAGCTCCATTGATGATGTTCCACCAAGCAATTGCTTTAAACTGTCAAGCATCGTCTGTCTTCTTCTTCCTCTTCCTCTTCTACCGTTGATTTTAAATCTTATCGCGTTATTCTTCACTGTCCTTCATCTTATAATAATAAGAACTCTACACGGAAAGATGCACAGCAGGGGTCCACCAATCAACAATGAAAAGATCCCTCGTCGACGATTGAAGTGTCATGACTACAGGCCACCATCTTCCCCTGCTGCGCTTAGTCGGACAGAACAAGACGATATGGTGACTTTGCAACATGTATTGTCAGATCTGGTGTTACATTTGTCTCTGCGGCAAAAAAATAGCCGACTATCTTCACTACCAGAGCCACAAGCTTAGGGACAGGTGTTGGACTTCTAACAAATAACTAACGAACACTGACTGACTCTTTGAATATTAAATGTAATAAACAAACAAACAATGAATTTATTGGCACTCATAGAAAGATTGAAGTACACACTAGACAACATAAAAACCTAAAGTTGTAGTTACCGTGCCAGAAGTCAAACCTGTCACCTCCAAATAGCCTGTACACCTTGCTATGGAAACAAGCGTACTAAGAACACAACCAACTAGGTACTCCCCCCCCCCCCACCCCAAAATTTGTCTTTTAAAAGCTGGTAGAAAATTAGAAGAAAGAAGATATTTTGTCAACCACCATGTGATCTTACTCAAGTCTTCTATAGCGGCTGCTTATATTTCCTCCTGTTTCCAAGGCTACAAGACGCTGTGCAACGTGAAGCAGGAACTGTTGAAAGCCCAAGGTGTGTGGTTATGTGACATTTTCATTGTGAAAGGTTTTTCTATCACATGTGAGTGAGACTGACGAGAGAAATCAGAACGTTAGTGTCTCAATGCTAGCTTCATAACAGTGTCTCCTCTCTCTCTTTCTCTCTCTCTCTCCCTCTCGCTCTCTCTCTCTTATCTCTCTACCTCTCTGTGTCTGTCAGGATGTTTCTTGGTTTCTCTATCCTCTCTGATAATGTTTCGCTATTATTTTCATTGCCTCTCTCAAAGTATTCTAAATGTCCTACATCCAGTTTCTCTCCATTATTTTCAAACCCTGATTCGCATTCTTTCTGCATCACTTTTACTTTTTGACAGAGTAACTAACGTTTAACCAAATTAGTTTTCTTTTTTTTTGTCTTAAATCTCATTACTGGTCTTTTTGTTTTATTGTATTAAATCTCTTTTCTTGTCTTTTTTTTTCTTCTTGTCTAAAGTCTCCTTACTAGTCTTCTTTTTCTTGTCTCAAATCTCCCTACTTGTCTTCTTTTTCTTGTCTCAAATCTCCTTACTAGTCTAATTTTTCATGTCTCAAATCTCCCTACTTGTCTTCTTTTTCTTGTCTCAAATCTCATTACTAGTCTTCTTTTTCTTGTCTCAAATCTCAGTACTTGTCTTCTTTTTCTTGTCTCAAATCTCCTTACTATTCTTCCTTTTCTTGTCTCAAATCTCCCTAATTGTCTTCTTTTTCTGGTCTCAAATCTCCCTACTTATCTTCTTTTTCTTGTCTAAAATCTCCCTACTAGTCTTCTTTTTCTTGTCTTAAATCTCCCTACTAGTCTTCTTTTTCTTGTCTCAAATCTCCCTACTAGTCTTCTTTTTCTTGTCTCAAATCTCCCTACTAGTCTTCTTTTTCTTGTCTAAAATCTCCCTACTAGTCTTCTTTTTCTTGTCTAAAATCTCCCTACTAGTCTTCTTTTTCTTGTCTAAAATCTCCCTACTAGTCTTCTTTTTCTTGTCTCAAATGTGTGCGCGTATTTGTACTCGTTTTTCTTGTGTCGCTGGTTTATATCCTTCCTTGTAATTGTCCCCTCAAGACGTTGCGCGACCTTGAAATATGAACTGTTGAAATCCCAAGGTGTGTGGTTGGGGGACATTCTCATTATGGAGTGTTTTCTCTATCATGTGTGTGTGCTAAGCGGGAATAATCAAACCGTTAGTTTATTTATCTGGGGACTTGATTTGGGTAAATGCCAGCCTATCTTATAACAGTGTCTTGTTTCGGTATCTTTTTGTTTATCCCTCCCACACCCTCTATCTCTCTTGCTCAGCCTCCTCTCCCCTACTCTCTCTCTCTCTCTCTCTCTCGCTCTCTCTCTCTCTCTCTCTCTCTCTCTCTCTCTCTCTCTCTCTCTCTCTCTTCAATAACATTTCACTGCTTTTTCCCCTTTATTTATTCTAAAAGTCAAATGTCTAGTTTCTTGTTATCCCTCAATATTTCTAATTTCCTCTTGTGTGTCTTTTAAGTCTCTTTCAGTCATTCTGTCCCCCCCCTTCTCTCTCTCTCTCTCTCTCACTCTTTCTCTCTCTCTTTGTTTCCCTCCATTGTATGTTCTTTTCCTCTAACTCCCAATTCCAAGTTACCTGTTGTGGTTACTTTTTGCTCCTTCATACATTTTAAGAATGTCTTGCGCCTAGTATCTTTTTATCTCGTTTAATCTCTCACTCTCTCTCGTTATCTCTTTCTTTCTCTCTCGCTGGCTCTGTTTCTCTCCTTTGTCTCTTCCCTCCCCGACCCAGTATTTTGTTGGTACTTTTTTTCACCGGTACATGTTCTAAACATTCTTATCCTAGTTTATCTTAATCTCTTTCAACCTTTCACCCCATCTCTTTCACTCTCTCTCTCTCTCTCTCTCTCTCTCTCTTCGTCTCTCTCTCATCTATTTTACTTCCCACCCTTATACTTTGTTATTACTGTGTCTCTCTGTTATATGCTCCCTCTCGTTCCCCCTCTCTGTGAATTTCTCTGTCTCTCTCTCATATTACTCAGGACTTCAGTATTTGTTTGTTTCTGATTCTCTCTCCGTAACTCACTCTCTTTCTCTCTCTCTGTCACCCTCTCTGACTCGCCCTGTCTTACTCTGTGTCTCTCTCTGTTCTTTCTGTATCTCTCTGTCTCTCTTTCTATGTGGTCTGAAAGTCCTACTTGTTTTCATCCCCCCTCTCTCTCGTTCTCTCATGCTCTCATTGTCACCTTTCATGGTGTTAGACACTATGCTAATTAAAAAAAATATCTATCGAAAAATAACTGTAAAAAAAAAAAGCAAACATCCCAGACGTTCATACCACAGAAACAAAAACAATTACAAGCCAAAATATATTTTGCCAACACTCTCAACATCCGGCCACATTCAATAAATATGATTTCAATGCAAAGCAAAAATGCATGACAGAAAGCCATTGACGTGTCCTGAAAAGATGCCGTGTAATCATATCTAGGAAGTTCCAATATTTAAAGGAAAGCGTTCTCAGAGAAAATGTCTGAATCATGTGTCATAACCAGAATTTTCTCAGTGCTAGCCTATTTAATGCTGTTTACTACACTCATTCATAGATTAACCCTGGCTACATGAACATTTCTTATATGTTGAATGTTGAATTAGGAATCGACATCACAGAACTCGGGACACTCCAATATGCGGTCCGTCCCCATCTTCAGCAGCAAGCGAAGATTTCCAATCCAAATGGTATCAGTAACTGTGTGTACATCTGTCTCGTTTTTTGCTTGAGTATTGGGGAAAAGTCTGGCCACTGGGTATAAAAAGGCCAACTGACTCAGTATTTGCCTCCTATTTGGCGGTCGCTCTGTGGTCAGCACGGTATGGTCAAGACGCCCTGTCCGCCGTTGTTTACTGCACTTAGTCTCAACGCACAGGTGTGTCAGATAGGACCGGCCGAGCGACGCTAGACTGGCTAGTGTACGCGATGATGGTATGTTTCCATAGTTAAATCTGAAATTTTTCCAGTGGTGTTAGATTTGATTTCCTTTTGTATTCTCGCTGTATTCTGAGCGTATGGTGTCATTACCATAGTTACTTGTTAGCTGGAGACGATTAGCACTTTAGGTTCTGATTCTGGTCGAGCATGTTTGTTGTTATAGTATTTGTGGACCATGCTGATTTTATGTTAAGTAAAACAAACAGCTGTTTAATGTGATTATCTTCTTCTTCTTCTTCTTCTTCTTCTTCTTCTTCTTCTTCTTCTTCTTCTTCTTCTTCTTCTTCTTCTTCTTCTTCTTCTTCTTCTTCTTCTTCTTCTTCTTTCGTTCGTCTGAAATAAGTTGTCTATATCAGCAGTTTTGTTTCTTGTATAAATTTCACTGTCGTTGTTAGTTCATTCAGTGGTCCATAGAGTTTACGTTCCACTGTTGTTCTTTCTGGCCAAAAGGTTTGCCTTAATGTGTCAAACTCGGTGCAGTCCTGGAGTACATGCTCTGCTGTCTGGGGCACATTTCCACAGGTGCACATGGCTGATACACCTATCTTGAATTTTGTGGTTACGTAATCGGCTGTGCCCTGTTCTGAGGCGGAGGATAATGACTTGTTCTGGTCTGTCCATAATAAAATAGTCGTCTTGTGCTGGGGCTGGTGGTGTCCTGATCGATTTAATGATTCTTTTCTTTTGGTGGTATGTGACTGGTACATCCGGCTGCTCTTTTGTCGCACCTTCCCCTGCCAGTTGATCAGCTTTCTCATTTCCAGGTACTCCACAATCAGACGGTATCCACTGCATTACGACTCTTCGCTGAACGCTGAGTTGTGTCAGCAGTGTTTGCAATTCTGGTAGTTTCCTGGACTGGAGTGCTTCAAGTACTGATTTAGCATCTGTCAGCATTACTACATACTGTGAGCCAAGGTTGGTATTTAGCAGTTTCTCTGTAGCTATCTTGATAGCCTGGTTTCTGCATCGTAGTTATGGCAGTACTTCCCGGTTGGTACGCTGGACTTATCCCTAGTACCATCTGGGAATTCGATGTACACTCCAGCACCACCATTTCTAACTGCACTTTCTGCGGACCCATCTGTATAGACTCTGACCCATTGTTCTTGTGGGTATTCTTCATCAATATAACTGAGGGTGGCCATTTTGAGTTGTACACTATCTTGCTCTTTCTTGTCAAATATCCCTTTCACATTTGTCTGGATTTGTACCGTTAGTTTACATTTTTCTCTCCATGGGGTTTGTTCCGGAATACTTTTAAGTGGGCAACCAATTTCTGGAAGGTCAGGAGTTTGTCTACATATTCTTTTTGCTTGGTGTATAAAGCTGCTTCTTTTTACCCATCCTAAGGCTAGGTTCTGAAATCTATTTTCCATGGGGTGATCTGGAATACTGAGGAACTTTTCAGCTCTCTGCGTTCTCTCAGTGCCTGTGTTTTCCCAGCTTTCTCCATTTCTAATATGGGGGTTGATTTCATCCCTCCTGGGATGACTCTGAGCGCTTGATTTTGCACTTTGTCTAACTCCTTTAATGTGGTACTAGATGCTGAACACCATGCAGTTGACCCATATTCCAAGTGTGGAAGTATGCTCTGCTTGTATACTTTATTGAGTATTTTCCCATCTGCTCCCCATGTGGTTCCACTTAGTTTTCTTAGTATTGCTGTCTTCCTCCTGGCTTTGGTTGCTGCCTTGTTAATATGTTTTCTCCATGTCAACCTGTCATCAAATGTGACTCCTAGGTATGTGGGCTCTTTATCATCTCTCAGGGGTATTCCGTTTATTTTGATGGTGCCGGCTTTTTGCTTTGGAGAGAGGGTGAATAGTGTGGTGCTACATTTGTCTGTGTTGATGCTAATGTGATTATAATTCATTGGCTTGATTTAATTTAGGATATGTAGTCCGTGGTTCGTCTAGATGTATATACCCATGTAGTTAGGTCGTCGTCATATAACTCATGATACAGATATTCATTGTTTGGGTCTAAGTGAAAAATTCTAGGATCTCTGCGCAGAAGAACACCTGTCTTTTCTTTACTTTCCTGTTGTTGCTGTTTAGCAGGGAACTATTACATTTTGTCCTAATCACAACTTTTCTTTATCTCGATTACTTCTGTTTTTTCTACTTCTTCTTTCTTCCCGCTAGCACACTATCCTGCGATACAGATGTGAGTCATGGACAGTTGACCAATTAGGGACAATATTTTGTGAAAGAGTGGAGATATGCTTTCGTGGATGAATAATTGAAAAAATAAAAACAACAACATAGTGGACAGATAAAAATAATAATGAGAAATCGTGAAAGAAACTGACTCACACATTCTTTAGACACGTCATGAGAAGAAGACAACACGAGTACATCACGACAGTGGGAAAGCTCAGGGGAAAAATTGCAGAGGGAAACAGGTAGAGAAGATACTGAACAGTTTCTTATTTTTCCTCTGAGTTCATCCGAAGATAATACTGCGTTGTCCCCGTTTACAGCATTCTGCTATGTGTTCGCCTTTCGGCCGACACATCCGACTTCTGAGGTATTTGTTGACCGAGTTAGCCATCCAGCTGCTGGACAGTAAGATGTCATTGCAAGACTGAAAGTACGCCAGATAGAAGGTTGTGGATAAACAAGACCACCAACGCCACAAGGCATAGATAAAATGAAGAAAGAAAAAAAATGTTTCAAAACTACAAGCACGCTTCTACCCACTGTCCTATCGCAGCTGCCTATCACTTATTTTTCTTCTTTATGTCATTTTATATTGCTTCGGGTGTCCAGTAAGTTATAATGTCCTGCTTCGTGCTTTTCTGGCTGTTTCGACCAAAGACACATCGTAGTGCTATAGTTTCTCTGATGTTACCCTTCTATATAGTTCTTGGTCTACCTCCTGCTCTACGCCCTCTCCTCTTTTGGTATATGCCTTGAATGGTATAGCATCAAAAGGCATTCTCTCCAATTAGGCAAACCATTTGATGTGCTGTCTTTCTCCTGATTTGATCTCTTCTGGTGACTCCAACAGACTTTCTCAGACACCTCATTTCCATTGTTACTTATTTTTTTATTTGTGTGTGTGTGTGTGTGTGTGTATGTGTGTGTGTGTATGAGTGAGTGACCACGTCTGGCAATGGCAGCATAGGGTTGGAATATATGCTTTGTATAAAAGATCTCTTTGTACTGATTGGGATTCCGTTTATTTCTTATTGTACTTGTTTTAGCGGTATTAAATCAATTACTGGCTTGCTGGGCTTGTCACAACTTCACCAGGGCGCCGTTGGCAGGACGTTTCGGGGTGACCCAGGATGGCCTTCATGGCTACCCTAGCGGTCCAGTGGCACAAGGCCACACGATACGTCGCCCATTCCCAGCGATCCGCTAGCTTTGTCCTGTTACCACCTCTCACGACGGGGACGTGGGGGTGGGCTTTCACTACACGTATTTATTTTTATAGGTTTTGTTTTTGAAAGTGTCCTTTCGTCATCATGTGCTCTACCGATAAAGATAGGCTGTGATGATTCGTCATCTCACATGATTGCCAGAATCATTGATCCAGTCGGTGCTCTTAATTAGTCCTATGCCCAACAACTATAGAAGTTATTTCTCAAGTATTCATTAGTACATTACAAATCGTTTCAGAGAAAATTATTATATTTTTTCCCCATCAGCAAACAATAATATTACCCAAAATACTTATTATGGTTGTTATTATTATTATTATTATTACGAACATAATCAAGGCTTAACCCTAGACCAGAAGAGACACAAACAGGCTAAGATCCCCAAATGTGCTTCTTTTTTTAAGAGTCTGCACCCCGACTAAAAATACATCACCGACTCTGTCTTCAGACTCAAACAACACATCACCCGCGTCACTAAGAACCTACCCATCCTAACATACCCAATCTATGTACAGTCCTCAAAATATTTCTCTTTCAAGGCTCAACACGAGTGACGTCACACGCACTCACACACACATTCGCAGTACAGCTTGGCCTGTGTATTCGATTACCTCGGACTCAGGCTGAAAGGTTCACCACACACATCGTGATTGTTCTAAGGGAACACAACTGTAAGCTCTTCAAACATGTTCCTGATTTCTTCCGAATAGGGGACGCAAAAGAAGGAAAGATTCTCTTATACAGGGGGCATCATCATCATAAAGTGGTCTGTCGACTAGCGTAGGCGACCATGCCTCTCCCCAATCTGCGATTTGCAACTGTGTTTATCGGTTCATGTGTTGACACCCCTCCATGCCCTGATAGAAGGGTGTCAAGAATCTTCTCGTGTTTTCTATCTCTCTCTGTCTCTCTCTGTCTCTCTCTCTCTCTCTCTCTCTCTCATTCTCTCCACACCGATCTTTATGGGCAAGAGAGATAAGAAAGGAACGATCCTCTTATACGAGGACACGAACAAGCTGCTAGCCGAGCGGTTAAACGTCGGACTGCAGAGACCAGGGTTCGTTCGTAAAATTAAACATCCCAACCTTCACTATCCGTGGCGTCAGTACTAGCCATGCGGTCATAAATCCTTAGCCCTGCCCCGCCCCGCACCGCATTATCTACACCGCCCTAAAATGTGGTAAAAAATCGACAGCTGTGACAGTTGGGCTGATACTTCTTGGAAAAGTTATTGACATCTATCCGTGGTTGTTTCTCGAAAGAGGTAATCGGTATCGTGACTAACGTTCACTCATACAAGTTCTAGCCCGCGGGTTGTTTTCAAAACAAAGGCCGTTAACCAAGTAAACATTTTCGCATTTAACAGGACGTATGACAAGTTGAATGCATACCAAAGGAAACGTATACAAAGGTACCTGCCTACTTTGATTGTATATTACAGTCGTGGGTTGTAAGATAACTAGCTAGTAAATTGGTATTTCTATCCCTTGGCACCTTGGCTCCCAAGTCGACCCAGCTTTGAGTGGGTATTAGGTACAGTCCTAGGAAGTAAAGGTGGCTGGCGTGATGCTGACCACAACACCCACCAAGTACCTTTTGGTCTATAAAATATAGGTGTAGCCCTACATAGCTAATACGCCAAAGAGATGGAAAAGGGCTCTTTACTTTTTTTTTAAAATCCCTTGACATACCACACGAGTTTCCATCCAGCGATCATCTCCCCTTTTCAACAAAGCTCAAGATGCCGGTATTTTCATAAGGCTATATATCTGAATAAATAGTTTAGCGTTTGGAGAAATGCCCGTACATTAGCAATGGAAACTCCCTAATGACGCTTTAAATAATTCCGGAGGAGGAATGAAACTTGCATAAGCACATCAGGGCTAACAGCGGGTTTCTTCACGTCAAGGAAGCTGAAAAAGAAAAGGGATATGTATAAAAACAGGGCCGGTATAAGCCGATTTTTATTAGGGATGTAAATTATTTGTTACACGTTTTTATCTATGCTTATTTTCTCTGGTGATCATCGTGTGATATCTTCTTTAAAGCAGAAAAAGAAATGTCTGTGTTTTGTCTAATGGCTTCTTGTTCGTTCCTTTAATGTGGCAATGACCAAATGAAACTAGGCATCCAATATTAGATTTGAAACAGTAATAGTAGTTTTAGTTGCAGCAATAGTAACAAGGATGATTTTAGTAGTTGTAGTGGTATCAGCAGCAGCAGTAGTGTTTCTAGTAGCGTTTTATTGTGGTGCTATATTGTAAGCAGGCTGAGCTGGTACTTAGCTTCAAATAAATAACCGAATAGATTAAAGTCGGCAAGTTAAGACTCGCGATGACGATGTGCGAGTCTTTAGACCCCACAGGGGCAGCTGTCCAACCTGCTCTAAAGACAGGTACGAAATTTAAGGTCCAAGATGCGATAGAGTCTGTTCAGAAAGCCGTAAAATTGAAGGAAGTCATGGGTTACACACAAACAGACCGACGCGGCCTAGAGTATTCAAAAGTCTAAACCATCAGCCAAGAAACGAAGAGACATGGTGATACAGCAGATAAGGGACACCGAAAACGAGATTAGGATCCAAAAAGCAGCAGAACAGTCACAACACGGTCAGTGGATCAGCATCGAAAGCGTCTTGCCAGGAATATTCACATTGGGTGAGATCTGGCGAATGGCTCTCTCTGCGGCTAAGCTTTATTGTAAGATCTGCCTATGACGTGTTACCCTATGGCGCCAACATGTCCAAGTTATGTGCGACATTCAAATTCTAGAAGAAGACTAGAATTAAGAAGTGGACAAAGAACCAGAACTTTCCGCCTCAGTTTATAGCCGGTGAACGCAAGGAAGACTAATAAGAAGAAATTCTTCTTTATTTAGCAGAAATTGGCGCATTTCACAGAAAAGGATGCTTGCAGTGTTTCGGTCGACAGCCGAGTATTAACTTTAAAGGGGCGGGTCACTCAGTTTGAGTTTTGAACAACGGATGAACGTCATGGCACACGGTTAGTAGCCCATAAGTGCTCCGTTCTTCTTTTAACTCAAGTCTTAGTCCAAAGTAAAGGCTCAGTAGCACTGGCGAGGATCCTGAAATAATTTTGGTAGATTTTTAACTCAAAATTTTGCCCCAGCAGCGTCATTAGGCTACTCTTTTTATTTCTAACTGTCGAGGGATTTTTTTACGCGTGCAGCAATGCACACGGGCGTCCGATCTCACTACCCAGAGAGCACTGGGAATTACTAGAAGTCCAAGTCCATGTGAAAAAAAATTCCAGTCCCAACCGGGGTTTGAAACCGGAACCTCTAGCACTCGAGGTGAACACCATGCCTCAAGACCACGCTGCCCCCTGCTGGTCACTCAGTAACTGCTTTGGTGCCGGTCACACAATAACTGTATATGTGTCAGTTAGTCAATCATCATGTAGCAGGTCCTTTGCAGAACGTCGCTATCATCACGGTCTGCCTGAAAAAAAAACTTGGCCTCTCGCCAGCTCCTCCGTCTCATGAACTTTTATACCAACGGAGTCACTTATATCATGTGCACATTTTCGTGTTGGTCGGCCCCTGCCCCTCCTTCCTGGTACCCAATCCGTTGTGGCGCTTGATATGACCAAAATATTTCAGCTTCCGAGACAGGATTCTGTTTATTAGCCAATCTTCCTTGATGTTCAGATATTTCCATATGTTAGTATTTCTCCTCTTTTTCGTCCAAGATATTCTGAGAATCTTTCTATAGCATTTCAGCTCAAAGGCAGTCATTCAGTACATAAATGTATTTCTTAGTCCAAAGACACTATGCTTTTCTGAGTTTCTTCTATAGTCTCATAGTCTTAGTCGAGGTTTCAACCACACTGCAATCGGGTTTCCCCATACTTGTTCCTTTCCTGTACCAGTGCAAATTTAATTAAATGTCTCCTAATTAGTGAACCAATTATTAGTCCCTGAACAATCCAGAAACATACGCAGGCAGTAAATGCATATTGCAGTTGCTAGAGGTATAAAAGAATACAGTCGCCATCAGAAACGTAGTTTTTCGTTGATGGAATTCGTGGGGCAGGATAATTTAGCTACACACATGTAAAACTATCATATAAAGTATTTCACCAGCTCACACGCAAACGGAATAGGCCATATTCATAATGAAGACCACAACATAACCGCTGCACACATGAAAGACATTTTACATGAAAACCACAGCTTACAGGGATGCACCAAGCACTAAACTCAGTAATTCAGGCAGCTAAATCGTAGACTACAGCCCATATGTGGCAACTACATTAGCAAAGCGCTGTCGGAAGCAAAATAACATTCCAAACATTCTACCAAGCGTAAACCTCAGTTTTAACCGGAAGCTGTTTCTTCTTTAACAGTAAGTGAGAAGGGTAAAGCTAAAGGTTCCTTTACACGCCAGTGGCGCATCGGGCATACGAGGCTAGATTTATACTTTTACAGACCAAACGGCCCCCGATAAGTGACGTGGTCAACAAGACACCGGATGCCTTAAATGTCCATGACTTTACCTGGTAGCCATGTAAGACTGTGTCCAAAGACCAAAGTCATATCTGAAAAATATCCAGTACTATGCGGATTTGAAACTAGAACCTTCGGAACCACAGGCGAGCGTCTAACCCCTACACCACGGGGGTTCCCTTCTGTATTAGGCAGTAGACAAAGTAACTTTTTGTAAGTAGTAGGGAATGCTCAAAATGGATCTACTGTTTGGACCTCTCAGCCCTCCCGAGGCCCTCTCAGCCCTCCCGATGCCCTCTCAGCCCTCCCGGTCGTCAGCCTAGCACAGGTGTTAAGCCTGAAGTTCAAAGGGTCAATAATTTGGGTCATATATTTTTTTTTTTTCAAGTTGGTTGATTATTTTTTTTGCATCTGTCACCCCAGAAATAAAATCTTGTTAATATATTTTTTTTCAATGATGACAGCACGCGTGCTTGGTTTTAGGGAAAGGTATAGGAAATCGATACTTTGTAGGCATTATTATCTTCATAACTGCAGGTGACAGGTGGCGTTATATAAATGGTGAGGTCAGGAACACTATTTAGATGAGCAGCGGGGTCAGGGGACCCGGGGCGACTAGGAAGGCGGCATGATGACCGGGGATGTATTAGAAAGGGCAGATTGGGCGCCGGCAGCATCATCATCATCTATGTCATGGTAGCGAAGGTCGACCGCTCATGGATGGTTTGAGCTGTAGTAAAAAAGGACGACAGAATGCTGGGTGTCTGGTAATACTGTGGAGGGTCGAAGAGAAGGGGCATAATTGGCAGACTATCTGACTTTGTAAATAAGTGGGCGAAGGTTCTGATTGGTCAGTAGGCTTCAGTGGTTATTATGCTGGAACAGTCGATTTAGGAAAAACTCGGCAGTTGGTGTCGCTCAACGGGGTACGCCCCCCCTTCCGTCCGTACGCACGCACACACGCACGCCCGCGGGGGTCGTTTTAGGGGATAGATACAGAAACCTAGGAAAGTGGTTTGATGGTAGGGAGAAAGTGGGGCTGGGGCGCCATCATCATCATCATCCGCGTCGTCGTAAACTGTCCTTTTTCTAAGTAACGTTAAGCAGTTTAAGAATAGTTTTCAAATCGATAAAAGTAGCTGTTTGGAAACAGACACTATCATTATAAGTTATGGACCCGCGGTGGAGGCATCCCTTTACCTCTCTGATAGCCGGACCTACCGGTAGCGGTAAAACTGTATTTGTGCAGAAGTTTTTAAAACATTTGAACGCTATGGTCGACCCGGTGCCGGAGGAGATTATTTGGTGCTACGGGGAATGGCAACCTCTGTATGACAACATGGAGGGCGTCATCTTTAACGAAGGTCTTCCGGATATGGAACAATGGCAGGGAGATAGACGACGTCTAGTGGTCATAGACGATTTGATGTCTGAGACGGACGACAGAATCACTAAACTATTTACTAAAGGCAGTCATCATCGCAACATCAGCGTGATTTATATTGTACAAAATCTTTTTGAAAAAAATAAAGAACAAAGAACCATCAGTTTGAACTCGCATTACCTGGTAGTTTTTAAAAACCCTCGTGACGGTTCGCAGATCACCAACTTGGCCAAACAGATGTATCCCGGCCGCGTTTCCTACGTCCAAGAAAGCTTTAAAGACGCGACGGCTAACCCCCACGGTTATTTGCTGTTCGACCTCCGACAAGACACCCCAGACCAGCTCAGACTACGCAGCGAAATATTCCCTGACGAGAAACGAGTAGTGTACGTACCTAAAAAATGTCTGACAAGCTAAAGCGACACGGCGAGATGCTGCGTTTTTTGTGCGAGGCGAAAGCCCACACAGCCAAAGACATCATAAAAACCGCCTCACCGGAGCTCGTACAGACACTTTGTGAATGTTGTCACAACGTATTAAAAGGTAATGTCGCCCTGACATCCGATCAGAAGAGACGTTTGTGTCGTTACAAAAGCAACCTCAGAGCGCTCACTAAAAAGAAACTTTCAATCAAAAAGCGAAAAGAGATTTTACAACACGGTGGGTTTCTCGGGGCGTTATTAGCGCCAATACTAAGTGTGGTAAAAGGTATCTTGGGTTTCTAACCATGGACAAGAAAATGATATTGATCGACCCGCGTGTGATGGACTCTGTGTTTCAAAAACAATATGTACCACCCGATACAGTCAATGATAGCCTACGTGATTTGGATACTCATATGCAACATGTCCTGGAAAATGAAGAGCTGTCGCCTCGTGACAAAGCCCGACTATATCAACAGACATTACAACGTTACTTGACTCGTCTGGATCATTACCGACACAAGTCATTGGGCGTAGTGGATATTAAAACGCCCACAGAAACCCTACCGTCGCCGCCACTACCAGTAACACTAAAAACAGAAGACAACGAGTCAGTGCGTCATTCACCGTCGCCGGCTAAAACTGTCAAGAAGACAGCTGACTCTGAGACACCACCGGTCTCGTCGTATAAACTGAGACAAAGAAACAAAAAGTCTAAAATACCTACACCAAAGTGGGAACAATGGCCACGCAACTGAAAAAACTTTACTATGATCCGAAACAACCGGGAGCCTATAGTGGGGCTGTAGCCTTAAAACGACACGCAAAAGTGCCAACTAAACAGATCAAAGATTGGCTCAGTCATGAAGATACATATACCTTACATAAACCTATACGGCGACATTTTAAGAGACGTCCGATTATAACCGGTGGACTCAACCAACAATTCCAAGCTGATCTGATAGATATGAGATCTTTACGAAAAGACAACGACGGTATGGCGTACTTGGTTACTTGTATAGACGTGTTCAGTAAATATGCTTGGGCCATTCCCATAAAAAAACAAAACTGGAAAAGCTTTAGTGGAGGCGTTCAGCAAAATATTTACCGAGCGGCAGCCAATGAAACTGCAAAGTGACAAAGGGTCCGAGTTCCTTAATCGGACGTTCTTAAAGTTTCTTAAAGACGAGGGCGTGCATTTTTTCACGACAGAAAATGAAGATGTTAAAGCGGCGGTGGTGGAAAGATTTAACCGCACCTTGAAAGAAAAAATGTGGCGTTATTTCACCAAAACCAACAAGCACCGTTATATCGATGTGTTGGAGTTCTTTTTGCGAAATTACAACCATTCCTATCACCGCAGCATTCGTATGGCCCCCGTGGACGTTAACCGGCGTAACCAAGAGCAAGTATGGCAGACACTGTATTCGGATGTCGACAGCCCCGGCATACCTGTGTTTAAAGAAGGTGATCGTGTGAGACTCGCGCAGGCCAGGCAGACATTCAAGAAAGGTTATATGGCTTCCTGGACCGAAGAGCTGTTTACCGTCAGCCGCGTCAACAGAACCAGCCCGGTAACTTATGTGCTAAAAGACGATTCGGTGGAGGAACTCCGCGGGTCGTTTTATAAGGAAGAAATACAGAAAGTTGGCGACAAAGAAATTTATCGGGTGGAAAAGATTTTACAAGAACGACGAGGTGTCCGTGGTGGTAAAGAATATTTAGTCAAGTGGTTTGGTTATCCGACCTCATTCAACAGCTGGATAGCAGACCAACAACTAGAGAGGTACGAAAATTAGTGTTATGGAAGCCGTTGATGAAGTGGATGAAATTACCGTCTGTGCAACAGAAACAGAAGCTGACGGTAAACGACCGTGGTTCAGTAAACTACGGCCGCGACCTGAGGTTGTTTTCATCTCTCAGATGGTGATTATATACATCGTCATCAGTGTATCACTATTCAATCTGACGTACGGCTCGGCGAGTGAGGCAGAGGGAAAATTGTGGATCGTGCTCTTGTCTAGTTGTTTGGGTTACCTATTACCGAATCCGAAAATAGAGACGGTCTTAGAGCAACCATGAGTTTTTACGTGACGCTACCCAGCAACGCCTCGCTAAAAATATTTCCCGACAATAAACCGGGTCACTTTTTCGTCAAACTGCCGCAGACCATCGAATTGAGTTCACAGTATGAAATCGGCCTGGCAGAGATTCAATTTCCCAGCAGTTATTTTAATATTCTGGAAGATGACATCTGGATCGAATACACCCCACCCAAGGACAGCAAAAAGGTAACTCAGAAAATTACATTACCGGCTGGTGTCTACAAGACAGGTGAAGATTTTATCGATGCTTTGAATCTACTGCTTTTAGAAAACGAGGAGGGTGGTGATGCGATATTGCGAATCCATTATAACAAGTACACGAAAATGGTCGTCCTGAAACTTTACGAGAAAGGCGCTCAGATTGTTATATGCGAACTCTTGAGATCTATTTTAGGCCTCACCAACCTGTGTCTGACCAACACTGACATACCACTAGTCGGTGATTATGAGGTAGATATCGATAGCGACATGAGTAATGTCTACGTCTACTGTGATCTCGTCGCGGCGAGACCTGTGGGTGATGTCATGGTTCCCTTATTGCGTACCGTCCCTATTATGGACAGAGTTTCATCTTCTGTGTTTCGTATCTATGACAAACCACACTACGTTCCTATGAGTCGTTTTTCTTTTGACACGGTGGAAATACTTTTAACCACCGACACGGGAAAAACTATACCATTCAAGACTGGATCTTCGGTGGTGACGTTACATTTTAGAACTCGGAGACATTTCAATCTAGAATAATGGTGAGACACGTGCCCTTACTTCGAAGTCCTGAAATGTACGAAGATTTTTACTGTCAACAAGCAGGACATGGCTTACCGGTATTTATCGGCGGAAGAAGTCAACGTGGACGAGGTCTGGGTAGTTTCTTCAGCGGTTTAGGTCGCATGGTTCTTCCTTGGTTAAAGACAGGCGGTAAAGCCCTGTTAGGAGAAGGTGTCGGTACGGGTTTGCAAGTTGCCCAAGATGCTTTAGCCGGTCGGAATGTCGGAGAGGCGTTTAGAGAACATGCCAAGGAAGCGGGGAAGAGGTTACTTCAAGGAGCTGTTGATCACGTGGCTGGTAACCAATCAGGAAGCGGGATTCGTCGACGCCGCGCAGCGCCACCTGGTGAGCCTCTGAGTAAAAGGTTGAAAGCATCACCCCGATCTCGTCCTTCTCACAAACATCAGCTGCCTCAGAGGAAGAAGAAGTACTCAGATATCTTTGATAATGTCTCTGATTCATCCTAGTTCGTGTGAGTGTCTTCACTCTGGTTTGGATTTGTTCAGCGTACCACCAACACAAACAGCGGTTGAGGAGGGGCAGTTTGTGGAAATACATCCACTGGCGTCGCTAGCTCCTGGAGCTCCTATAGAGTTTGCCATCTCCGGAAACAGTGAAGAATACTTGGATCTTTTCAATACTTTTTTACACGTCAGAGCCAAAGTCACTTTAAGCAATGGCGATAGTATACCGCCAGATGCTGCTGTGGCACCCGTCAACTATTACCTGCACAGTTTATTTTCTCAAGTCGACGTTTCCCTCAATGATACGCTGATTACACCTAGCGAAAACAGTTATCATTATAGATCATATCTTGAGGCCACCCTGAATTATGGTGAAGACGCCAAGAAAGGCCCTCTCTCTGCTGCCATGTACCTCAGCGATACCGCGGGTTTTATGGATGACACCCAAGAGCTTGGTAATAAAGGCCTAAAAATACGGCGACAGCTAGCCAGCAATAGCCAAGAAATTGATATGATGGGACGCTTACACGCCGACATTTTTGCCCAAGACCGCTACCTCTTAAATGGCGTAGATGTCAAGATCAAACTTACACCTTCTAAAGACGTCTTCAATCTTATAGCTCATGATGGTACGGTTGGTTACAAGTCTATTATAACACACGCTACCTTGATGGTTAGAAAAGCCAAATTAAATCCAGCCATCTCTCTAGCCCATGAGAAAGCCTTAACCAAGACCAATGCCAAATATCCGTTGAAACGAGTGAATCTGAAAATCATTTCTATCCCCAAAGGAATGTTGTCTCACACCCAGGACAATCTTTTTCTGAGTCAGACACCTACCAGACTAGTGATTGGACTAATTAACTCTGTAGCCTTTAACGGTTCCTACAAGACTAACCCATTCGATTTCCAACACTTCGGATTAACGTATCTAAACGTGAGTGTCGACGGTCGTAGTGTCTCCAGTAAACCCTTAACACCAGACTATGAGAATAATCGCTACGTGAAAGCGTTTTTCGGCACTATGTTGGCTATGGGCCTGGTGGGTAAAGATGCCGGTAATGATATCGAATACAGACATTATCAGAACGGGTACGCTCTCTACGCCTTTGACCTTTCACCTAGTCTGTTGGATGGGGACCAGTTTGAGATGCCCCGCTCTGGGGCGTTGTCTTTAGAATTTAAGTTCGCCACCTTCACAGCCGAACCATTACAAGTTATAGTCTACGCTGAACAAGACTCTGTACTCGAAATTTCCAAGACACGACAAGTACTTTTGGACTACGCCTAAGATCATGAACACGCAACAGATACGTCAAATACTCTTCGCTGACCACATTGTCCGCCGAACACATCTAGTAGACGTATTGGCCCGTGATCAACTACCTATACATTTCAACCGTCACAAGACAGCGGCGTTTGTCATCAATACAGATGGTAGCGACCAGCCAGGTTCGCATTGGCTTGGTCTGTACTACGATGGCGTCGGGCGTTTTACCTATTTTGACGCCCTCGGGCTCCCGCCCTTCCACGCCGAAATTATAAGATTCATCGAGCGCCACTCGACCAGACCCTTCAGTTACAACCCTCGTACCTTACAAGACTTACAGAGCAGTACTTGTGGACTGTACGTTATTTATTTTATTCTGATTAAATGCCGCGGTGGTCGCCTGCGCCGAGTTTTACAGCCGTTTTCGTCTTCATATAGACAATACGTCAACGATCGAATAGTTTGGCGCCTCGTTTCGCCCTTAATCATCAAAACAAGTCCGGACATGTCGAGTTTAAACCGGTTCTACAAGCTCACTGTGGGTATATAAACAGCCTGAGCAGCAACCGTCATCTTATTGCCACCGTTATCCGCTCACCGAAGATGTCTACAGTCCCGACCAGTTGGGTGTATGTGACTAGGAGCGACGAGGTGGTGAAACCTTTGGGTGCTGGTTTGAACGCTGTTTCAGTCTCGCTTTATACAGGAACACCCGCAATCCACTTGAGACGTTTCTTTGGTAAAGCAGATCTCAAATTTCCTACCAAAACTGGACTGACACTAAGTCGCCTAGAATTTGAACAACTACTTGAACTAAAGACGGAGATCCTGACAGAGTTTGATCGACTGGAGCTACTAACCATTCCTTGTTACCCGCCTACACCTAGGATCACAGAACCCTACGCTGACGAGAACAGCCCCAACACGGACGAATATATACCGGATCATGTCATCTGACACATTGAGACTGTTGAGAACAACCGACCTGCTGCCTCTCTAGATGACTCGGTTCCTTGGCCACTTGCAAAGAGAAGATGTCTACGCCAACTTTTAATTTTATGAATAAAAGAAAATATAAAACGCAAAAATATTGTTGTGTTATTTGTGTCTTAGTTATAAAAAATGGTGTAGTTGTTATGTATATATCCCCCTTATATAGGTACAGCCAGCTATCCACAGCTATCTATTAGTCTCTAATTTACGAAACAGAAAGTAACCAAGAATGGTTTAACGTTACTAAGAAAAAGGACAGTTTACGACGACGCGGATGATGATGATGATGGCGCCCCAGCCCCACTTTCTCCCTACCATCAAACCACTTTCCTAGGTTTCTGTATCTATCCCCTAAAACGACCCCCGCGGGCGTGCGTGTGTGCGTGCGTACGGACGGGCGGGCGGGCGTACCCCGTTGAGCGACACCAACTGCCGAGTTTTTCCTAAATCGACTGCTCCAGCAGAATAACCACTGAAGCCTACTGACCAATCAGAACCTTCGCCCACTTATTTACAAAGTCAGATAGTCTGCCAATTATGCCCCTTCTCTTCGACCCTCCACAGTATTACCAGACACCCAGCATTCTGTCGTCCTTTTTTACTACAGCTCAAACCATCCATGAGCGGTCGACCTTCGCTACCATGACATAGATGATGATGATGCTGCCGGCGCCCAATCTGCCCTTTCTAATACACCGCCGGTCATCATGCCGCCTTCCTAGTCGCCCCGGGTCCCCTGACCCCGCTGCTCATCTAAATAGTGTTCCTGACCTCACCATTTATATAACGCCACCTGTCACCTGCAGTTATGAAGATAATAATGCCTACAAAGTATCGATTTCCTATACCTTTCCCTAAAACCAAGCACGCGTGCTGTCATCATTGAAAAAAAATATATTAACAAGATTTTATTTCTGGGGTGACAGATGCAAAAAAAAAATAATCAACCAACTTGAAAAAAAAAAATATATGACCCAAATTATTGACCCTTTGAACTTCAGGCTTAACACCTGTGCTAGGCTGACGACCGGAAGGGCTGAGAGGGCATCGGGAGGGCTGAGAGGGCCTCGGGAGGGCTGAGAGGGCCAAACAGTAGATCCATTTTGAGCATTCCCTACTACTTTTGTATCTAAACGGGTAGTCTGGTTCTATCAGTTCCATAGTGTCATTATTTTAACTTCTTGGGATCTGACTTTTCTGCTTCAGATCAGAACGTTTAGCTACAGTAAGAGCTAACTTCATTACCTGTTGATTATAATTCTAAAATACCCGGTTCGGTTAATTCGCAGTCGATTTGGCAGCAAATCGGTTTGCGTTGATTTCAACATGGGGTATAAAGCAATGGCAAACTACTCAACCTAAAATTGAATGAAAGAACCACTCACAATTAGCACATACTGGAGTTGGCCTGCGACATCCTATGAAAGATATGTAATTATTAAAGAGACAATGTATTGACCGGCACAGTTTATTTGTGTGTAGGAAAGGTATGTAACTAACTTATTAAAATAGGGAAGATTTAAAAAAAAGTTAAGTGTTCCAGCGCTGTACAGAAATGGTGTTATTGTATGCATGGACAGTATGGATAGTACACTGACAAGATGAACACCGTTTTCTGGCAGCGAGGTTGAAGTTTTTCAGGAGAATGCAAAGATTGTCATGTAATGATTGAAGCCAAAATCCAGGCAGTACTCAGTGAGACACACGAATAAGAAGAAAAAGAAGAAGAAGAAGAAGAAGAAGAAGAAGAAGAAGAAGAAGAAGAAGAAGAAGAAGAAGAAGAAGAAAGAAGAAGAAGAAGAAGAAGAAGAAGAAGAAGAAGAAGAAGAAGAAGAAGAAGAAGAAGAAGAAGAAGAAGAAGAAGAAGAAGAAGAAGAAGAAGAAGGAGGAGGAGGAGGAGGAGGAGGAGGAGGAAAAGAAGAAAAGGAAGTTGAAAACAATAAACTGATTAGAAGAATAACACGCAGACAGTCTATTGCTCTTGTTAGTTTTGCCATCTTATGAGAAGAAATATACTCGAGATTAAGGGAAAAGAACAAGGAAAGGCAAAGTGATAAACACATGAACCGCTTTACCATATGTATGGCGCGAGACAAGAACACTGACCTGATTCGTGATTCTAATACTCGTGTGAGATGCAAAACATGAGCGTCTACGCCTATCGGCTTAGTGCACATGACAATGATGGAGTTGTTTGAATTGTGAAAATGTTAGCAACTTAGGTACGCCCCTGTGTTAAATCCCCCTTTTTTATTGACCGTTCAGTACTCGAAGTAGAATAATAATTAATCTTTGTATTTTCCCACTCGTATGACATATTTAAATAATAATGGCTTCAAGTGATATAATAATCAGACTAAACGTCAGTAGAAGCTGTAATCATAACATGTTTACATTTTCCCAAACTGCGTGTGACATTTTAAAGTTCTTGTGTATAACGTCATTTCCGTTTTCTCCAGGGAGTTCCCTGCATATTCACAAAACTGAATATTTTATACTTCTATTACAAGAATAGCCACAATATGCGATTTATGAAGACTGTTGTCGTCATTCGCCTCTTAGGGATTTCACACTATAGTGTTTTGTATTTAATGGAGTTTAGTTAATTCCGGCTATATTCGTAATAGTCCCGCCGTCTTTTTTAGGATGCAATTTTTCGTTCTTTAAAGCCCCACTCTGGCTCATGCCTGCAGCCGCAATATAGCCTGGCCATAAATATGGCCTAAAGGCTGAACGCGGTTTCTGGGACCTCTCCACGGTGATTCTCACCCACATGGCGGTACACTGTGTCATTGGGTGTTTATCGCTTATGTGATGTCCTGGTGGGATAGAAAGTTAGTCAGGCATTCTGCTATATATAGACGGCTATATTGATTACACATGTTTGACTGACTGGCTCATGCAGATAGCTTCGCACAAAGCATAAGCTCTACTGTTTCAACGACGATCTGAGCGAATCCTGTAAAAATTCACACTTGTGATTCAGAAACTCAGTCAGTGAAACGAACATACACGCTTCAGGTGAACGAGGTAAATAATTTTACCACCTGCTTACGGAGATGCAGATACAACAAGTACATGCCTGAATCAATTTGAGCTCATGTGCGTGATCGTTGAAAGTACCCCCCCCCCCCCCAGCCCCCGCCCCCCCCCCCCCCAAAAAAAACCCACACACACAAGAAAGCCATTTGCATGTAACTTCATTTACAGGCCATTTGGGCTTATTATGGATTTGGCGGTTCGCGCATAATTTACCCTTAATGGGGCGATACACGTGAGGCTTCGTGGTCAGTATTGCGAGGACAGCTATTCCGTTTTCAGAGAAATGGCCAGTAGCCTTTGTCTGAGAGCCAGGCAAGTCCAGCAATAGGCCCTGGTGACGATAATTTTACTATACGTTTTATTTGTAACTTTTCTCTTTTGTTTTTTAGTATCGAGAAACCATGAGTTGTTAACCCGTTGGCTCAGTACTATGGATATCGTCACCCTTCGGCCTTGATTCCATGATAAATACCGTAAATCTAGGAGAAATGTGGCTTTCTTCCTACTCCCGAGAGTTAACATACACTACAAAGAGTTCGTCACCCGGTCGCTGCGAAATCAGGTTTAACCAACTACGCTAGCGAGTCGGGCGTATATTTCTGATGTGCTCACAAGCAGCTAATATGGCAATGTCTAATGCACAGTCTCGATTACAGAAACAACATATATTTACCTGTCGACCTAGCCTAAATAGGTACGATAAAACTTCAATTAACCGTCATTATCTGTAATCCGTCATCGTCTTTAAAGAAATCACACTTAAGCATCAACAAACACACCTCTTTAAAATTGTCCACGGATGATCATCAATATAGTCATCATCATGATCATCATCATCCGTCATCATCCAATATTGCCCATCATCATCATCACCAACAACATTTGTTATCATTATTGCTGAAGAAAACATTTTAAGAACAAGAGTATATATAGGCATAGCAATTGTGTAAGCCATAAACTCCACAGTGTAAAGCTGGTAGTGACTTTAGCGTTTGATGGAACGGAAACTATTAGTGTTGACGATATCCTGCAACTGCACAAGAATCGAGTACTAAACAGTGAAAACATTACGCGAAATAAACTTACAGACTGGTTGAAACGTGACGAAATTGGCGAGGTCTTGACATTTGGAACGATGCTTGCAATTTTTTTCTAGTGTGACTGACATTGTAGAAGAATAAATTGACGACAATGAAGAATCAGTTCTTCACCAAAATCTTCAAGAGGAGGCAAATACAACACAAATTCTACTTCTGAGTAAGATACCGAACATGGCCTCGCAGAAAGTTGCAGCCTTGAAAACACAAAATGAGATGACAGATTATGTTAAAGTGGGGTATGTTTATAGCATTTCAACACATTATGTATATCACTACTCTTATACTGAAGTTTATAACGACTTTGTAAAACTATATACCATATGTATACATTGGGATTTGAAATGGCTTAGCGGGTAGATGCTCGCAAGTGGATCGGAAGGTCGTGGGTTCACTCCCTGGCGGAGCCGGACTTTTTTCAAAAATGACCTTGACTCCCAGGTCGACCCAGCCTTGAGTGGGTACCGGGTGCAGTCCCGGAAAGTAGAGACGGCTAGCGTGATGCTGACCTCATCACCCGTCTTGTACCGGTTGGTCTATGAAAATATGGGTCTAGCCCTATATGCCCAATAGCCTAAAGGCGTGGAAGAGGGTTCTTTACTTTACTATTGAAATAACTATTGTGTTAACTAGCGATACTTTTTTTTTTTTTAGACACATTGTATATACACTTTATATTGACCAGCGGTACCATTTTACGACACAGTGTGATGACTACCGGCACCTTGTTTAGGCAGATTATGGTGAGCACCGGCACCTTGTTTAGGCAGATTGTGGCGAGTACCGGCACTTTATTTTAAGGCCAATTGTGGCGAGTACGGGCACATTGTTTAGATAGAGTGTGGCAAGTACTTGTACACTGTTTAAACAGATAGTAGCGACTACCGCTGCCGTCGATTTTTTGTTTCAAATAAAAGATATAGCCCTGAATTTGACAATATGTTTGGGTTTAGTTGTGGTGGGGGGTGGGGGTGGGGGGGGGGGGGGCTAGAAAAAAAGGGGGGGGGAAAGGAAGGGGGTTGGTATTTTTGCGGAATTGTACTATTGTGTGCACAAGCAAAGAATAAAAGTTGAAGAATTAATGACAATAATTGGTCGTGAACCCCCCAACTCCTGCAACACGCTTGTCAAATCATTGTAATATCACTCATTTTGCCCCCATTGTTCGCCTTTAAGCTCCACACACCAGGATATACCTCTCGACTATTTATGGAACTGGCAACTACCTCGTTTAGCATGGCACTCTGTGAGCTCGATCTTTCAAGTAATTGCTACTTCTGACCGAAACACGCCGTTTTAGGCTGCTTTACATTTCGCTTCTGGGCGAGAAAATTGTGGCCTTATGGAACTGTTTATCACTTACTGGATGAATTATATCTATCTATCTATCTATCTATCTATCTATCTATCTATCTATCTATCTATCTATCTATCTATCTATCTATCTATCTATCTATCTATCTATCTATCTATCTATCTATCTATCTATCTATCTATCTATCTATCTATCTATCTATCTATCTATCTATCTATCTATCTATCTATCTATCTATCTATCTATCTATCTATCTATCTATCTATCTATCTATCTATCTATCTATCTATCTATCTATCTATCTATCTATCTATCTATCTATCTATCTATCTATCTATCTATCTATCTATCTATCTATCTATCTATCTATCTATCTATCTATCTATCTATCTATCTATCTATCTATCTATCTATCTATCTATCTATCTATCTATCTATCTATCTATCTATCTATCTATCTATCTATCTATCTATCTATCTATCTATCTATCTATCTATCTATCTATCTATCTATCTATCTATCTATCTATCTATCTATCTATCGATCGATCGATCGATCGATCGATCGATCGATCGATCCATCCATCCATCCATCCATCCATCCATCCATCCATCCATCCATCCATCCATCCATCCATCCATCCATCCATTCATCCATCCATCCATCCATCCATCCATCCATCCATCCATCCATCCATCCCTGTCTGTCTGTCTGTCTGTCTGTCTGTCTGTCTGTCTGTCTGTCTGTCTGTCTGTCTGTCTGTCTGTCTGTCTGTCTGTCTGTCTGTCTGTCTGTCTGTCTGTCTGTCTGTCTGTCTGTCTGTCTGTCTGTCTGTCTGTCTGTCTGTCACTAATACAGTACAGTTGGCAACGATCTGGGGCCACTTGCTATGCATCCACGGACCAGAATCGGGCCGCGAGCCGCGAATTGAACAGCATAGTGGCTAGACGCTGGCATGTCGGCTCGAAGGTCCTTGCTTTAAATTAACATCGAGTAGGATTTCCCTTTTTTTTTTTTTTTTCTCAAAGACCCTGGCTCCCGGGTCGACCCGGCCTAAAGCTGTACCAACGATTAAATGGGGGCTAAATAGTCTTGAGGCATGGCGTCCTATTCGAGTTCTGGAGGTCTGGGGTTCAGGTCCCAACAAAGGCTAAGATTTTTTCACGTGGACTTCTAGTAATTTCCCCCGGTCTCTGTGTAGTAAGTTCGGACGCCCCGTGTGTTTTGTTGCGACGTAAAAATAAAATCCCTT
>CAJHNH020004391.1:0-40201 GCA_905116865.2 Candidula unifasciata
TCTCTAGAGTGTCTCGTCAAGTGTGAAATGATAGACTGAGACTAAATTGGCAACTTTTTGGAAAATATGATTTTGGCCAAACGCGAAAGGCATAAATTCTGGAAAAATGTCACTTGTGGTCATTTTTATGTTATCTCAATTGTTGCCCCCAGATTGTACCAAAATGCCAAATCAGACATCCAGTTTTACCTACTCTGCATCTAGCGTGTCTATTCATGTGTAAAATAATTGTCTGGGACTCACTTTTAGTGGTAGGACACAAACAGTTGTTTGGAACATTTCTTCGTAAAATTTGATTTTTCACATTTTATCTATCTTATTTTCTGTCCCTATGACTACAAAGTGTCCATTTCTCATCTAGAGTGTCTCGTTCAAGTGGTGGATAAATGAAGAACTAGACTAAATTGGGGCACAACCTTTTTGGAAAATTGATTTGGGCCAAACGCGATAAATAGGCATTTAATTTCTATAAAAATGTTACTTGTGGTCATTATATGTTATCTCAATTGTTGCCCCCAGATTGTACCAAAATGCCAAATCAGACATCCAGTTTAACTACTCAGCATCTAGCGTGTCTATTCATGTGTAAAATAATTGTCTGGGACTCACTGTTTAGTGGTAGGACACGAACAAGTTGTTAGGAACATTTCTTCGTAAAATTTGTTTTTCACTTTTATCTTATCTATTTTTCTGTCACCTTAGAGCTCCAAAGTGTCCAATTTCTCATCTAGAGTGTCTCTTCAAGTGTGAAATGATAGACTGAGACTAAATTGGCAACTTTTTAGAAAATATTATTTTGGCCAAACACGAAATGCATAAATTCTGGAAAAATGTCACTTGTGGTTTTTGTTTGTTATCTCAATTGTTGCCCCCAGATTGTACCAAAATGCCAAATCAGACATTCAGACTCTGCATCTATTTTTCTGTCACCAACGAGCTCCAAAGTGTCCAATTTCTCATCTAGAGTATCTCGTCAAGTGTGATATGATAGACTGAGACTAAATTGGCAACTTTTTGGAAAATATATTATTTGGCCAAACGCGAAAAGGCATAAATTCTGGAAAAATGTCACTTGTGGTCATTTTTATGTTATCTCAATTGTTGCCCCCAGATTGTACCAAAATGCCAAATCAGACATTCAGTTTAATTACTCTGCATCTAGCGTGTCTATTCATGTGTAAAATAATTGTCTGGGACTCACTGTTTAGTGGTAGGACACGAACAAGTTGTTAGGAACATTTCTTCGTAAAATTTGTTTTTCACTTTTATCTTATCTATTTTTCTGTCACCTATGAGCTCCAAAGTGTCCAATTTCTCATCTAGAGTGTCTCGTCAAGTGTGAAATGATAGACTGAGATTAAATTGGCAACTTTTTGGAAAATGGGATTTTGGCAAAACGCGAAAGGCATAAATTCTGGAAAAATGTCACTTGTGGTCATTTTTATGTTATCTCAATTGTTGACCCCAGATTACACAAAAATGCCAAATCAGACATTCAGTTAACCTACTTTGCATCTAGCGTGTCTATTCATGTGTAAAATAATTGTCTGGGACTCACTGTTTAGTGGTAGGACACAAACAAGTTGTTAGGAACATTTCTTCGTAAAATTTGTTTTTCACTTTTATCTTATCTATTTTTCTGTCACCAACGAGCTCCAAAGTGTCCAATTTATTATGTAGAGTATCTCGTCAAGTGTGAAATGATAGACTGAGACTAAATTGCCACTTTTTTGCAAAATATTATTTTGGCCAAACGCGTAAGGCATAAATTCTGCAAAATTGTCACTTGTGGTCATTTTTATGTTATCTCAATTGTTGCCCCCAGATTGTACACAAAATGCCAAATCAGACATCCAGTTTAACTACTCTGCATCTAGCGTGTCTATTCATGTGTAAAATAATTGTCTGGGACTCACTGTTTAGTGGTAGGACACAAACAAGTTGTTAGGAACATTTCTTCGTAAAATTTGTTTTTCACTTTTATCTTATCTATTTTTCTGTCACCTATGAGCTCCAAAGTGTCCAATTTCTCATCTAGAGTATCTCGTCAAGTGTGAAATGATAGACTGAGACTAAATTGGCAATTTTTTGGAAAATATGATTTTGGCCAAACGCGAAAGGCATAAATTCTGGAAAAAATGTCACTTGTGGTCATTTTTATGTTATCTCAATTGTTGCCCCCAGATTGTACCAAAATGCCAAATCAGACATTCAGTTTACCTACTCTGCATCTAGCGTGTCTATTCATGTGTAAAATAATTGTCTGGGACTCACTGTTTAGTGGTAGGACACAAACAAGTTTGTTAGGAACATTTCTTCGTAAAATTTTTGTTTTTCACTTTTATCTTATCTATTTTTTCTGTCACCTATGAGCTCCAAAGTGTCCAATTTCTCATCTAGAGTATCTCGTCAAGTGTGAAATGATAGACTGAGACTAAATTGGCAACTTTTTTGTAAAATATGATTTTGGCCAAACGCGAAGGCATAAATTCTGGAAAAATGTCACTTGTGGTCATTTTTTTATGTTATCTCAATTGTTGCCCCCAGATTGTACAAAAATGCCAAATCAGACATTCAGTTTACTACTACTCTGCATCTAGCGTGTCTATTCATGTGTAAAATAATTGTCTGGGACTCACTGTTTAGTGGTAGGACACAAACAAGTTGTTAGGAACATTTCTTCGTAAAATTTGTTTTTCACTTTTATCTTATCTATTTTTCTGTCACCTATGAGCTCCAAAGTGTCCAATTTCTCATCTAGAGTATCTCGTCAAGTGTGAAATGATAGACTGAGACTAAATTGGCAACTTTTTTGCAAATATTATTTTGGCCAAACGCGTAAGGCATAAATTCTGCAAAATTGTCACTTGTGGTCATTTTTATGTTATCTCAATTGTTGCCCCCAGATTGTACCAAAATGCCAAATCAGACATCCAGTTTAACTACTCTGCATCTAGCGTGTCTATTCATGTGTAAAATAATTGTCTGGGACTCACTGTTTAGTGGTAGGACACAAACAAGTTGTTAGGAACATTTCTTCGTAAAATTTTGTTTTTCACTTTTATCTTATCTATTTTTCTGTCACCTATGAGCTCCAAGTGTCCAATTTCTCATCTAGAGTATCTCGTCAAGTGTGAAATGATAGACTGAGACTAAATTGGCAACTTTTTGGAAAATATGATTTTGGCCAAACGCGAAAGGCATAAATTCTGGAAAAATGTCACTTGTGGTCATTTTTATGTTATCTCAATTGTTGCCCCCAGATTGTACAAAATGCCAAATCAGACATTAGTTTTACCTACTCTGCATCTAGCGTGTCTATTCATGTGTAAAATAATTGTCTGGGACTCACTGTTTAGTGGTAGGACACAAACAAGTTGTTAGGAACATTTCTTCGTAAAATTTTGTTTTTCACTTTTATCTTATCTATTTTTTCTGTCACCTATGAGCTCCAAAGTGTCCAATTTCTCATCTAGAGTATCTCGTCAAGTGTGAAATGATAGACTGAGACTAAATTGGCAACTTTTTTGAAAATATGATTTTGGCCAAACGCGAAAGGCATAAATTCTGGAAAATTGTCACTTGTGGTCATTTTTATGTTATCTCAATTGTTGCCCCCAGATTGTACAAAAATGCCAAATCAGACATCCAGTTTAACTACTCTGCATCTAGCGTGTCTATTCATGTGTAAAATAATTGTCTGGGACTCACTGTTTAGTGGTAGGACACAAACAAGTTGTTAGGAACATTTCTTCGTAAAATTTTTTTTTTTTCACTTTTATCTTATCTATTTTTCTGTCACCTATGAGCTCCAAAGTGTCCAATTTTATCATCTAGAGTATCTCGTCAAGTGTGAAATGATAGACTGAGACTAAATTGGCAACTTTTTTGGAAAATATTATTTTGGCCAAACGCGTAAGGCATAAATTCTGCAAAATTGTCACTTGTGGTCATTTTTATGTTATCTCAATTGTTGCCCCCAGATTGTACAAAAATGCCAAATCAGACATCCAGTTTAACTACTCTGCATCTAGCGTGTCTATTCATGTGTAAAATAATTGTCTGGGACTCACTGTTTAGTGGTAGGACACAAACAAGTTGTTAGGAACATTTCTTCGTAAAATTTGTTTTTCACTTTTATCTTATCTATTTTTCTGTCACCTATGAGCTCCAAAGTGTCCAATTTCTCATCTAGAGTATCTCGTCAAGTGTGAAATGATAGACTGAGACTAAATTGGCAACTTTTTTGGAAAATATGATTTTGGCCAAACGGGTAAGGCATAAATTCTGCAAAAATGTCACTTGTGGTCATTTTTATGTTATCTCAATTGTTGCCCCCAGATTGTACAAAAATGCCAAATCAGACATTCAGTTTAACTACTCTGCATCTAGCGTATCTATTCATGTGTAAAATAATTGTTTGGGACTCACTGTTTAGTGGTAGGACACAAACAAGTTGTTAGGAACATTTCTTCGTAAAATTTGTTTTTCACTTTTAACTTATCTATTTTTCTGTCACCTATGAGCTCCAAAGTGTCCAATTTCTCATCCAGAGTATCTCGTCAAGTGTGAAATGATAGACTGAGACTAAATTGGCAACTTTTTGGAAAATATTATTTTGGCCAAACGCGAAAGGTATAAATTCTGGAAAAATGTCACTTGTGGTCATTTTTATGTTATCTCAATTGTTGCCCCCAGATTGTACCAAAATGCCAAATCAGACATTCAGTTTAACTACTCTGCATCTAGCGTGTCTATTCATGTGTGTAAAAATAATTGTCTGGGACTCACTGTTTTAGTGGTAGGACACAAACAGTTTGTTAGAACATTTCTTCGTAAAATTTGTTTTTCACTTTTATCTTATCTATTTTTCTGTCACCTATGAGCTCCAAAGTGTCCAATTTCTCATCTAGAGTATCTCGTCAGGTGTGAAATGATAGACTGAGACTAAATTGGCAACTTTTTTGCAAATATTATTTTTGGCCAACGCGTAAGGCATAAATTCTGCAAAATTGTCACTTGTGGTCATTTTTATGTTATCTCAATTGTTGCCCCCAGATTGTACAAAAATGCCAAATCAGACATCCAGTTTAACTACTCTGCATCTAGCGTGTCTATTCATGTGTAAAATAATTGTCTGGGACTCACTGTTTAGTGGTAGGACACAAACAAGTTGTTAGGAACATTTCTTCGTAAAATTTGTTTTTCACTTTTATCTTATCTATTTTTCTGTCACCTATGAGCTCCAAAGTGTCCAATTTCTCATCTAGAGTATCTCGTCAAGTGTGAAATGATAGACTGAGACTAAATTGGCAATTTTTTTTGGAAAATATGATTTTGGCCAAACGCGAAAGGCATAAATTCTGGAAAAATGTCACTTGTGGTCATTTTTATGTTATCTCAATTGTTGCCCCCAGATTGTACAAAAATGCCAAATCAGACATCCAGTTTAACTACTCTGCATCTAGCGTGTCTATTCATGTGTAAAATAATTGTCTGGGACTCACTGTTTAGTGGTAGGACACAAACAAGTTGTTAGGAACATTTCTTCGTAAAATTTGTTTTTCACTTTTATCTTATCTATTTTTCTGTCACCTATGAGCTCCAAAGTGTCCAATTTCTCATCTAGAGTATCTCGTCAAGTGTGAAATGATAGACTGAGACTAAATTGGCAACTTTTTTGGCAAATATTATTTTGGCCAAACGCGAAAGGCATAATTCTGCAAAATTGTCACTTGTGGTCATTTTTATGTTATCTCAATTGTTTGCCCCCAGATTGTACAAAAATGCCAAATCAGAGACATCCAGTTTAACTACTCTGCATCTAGCGTGTCTATTCATGTGTAAAATAATTGTCTGGGACTCACTGTTTAGTGGTAGGACACAAACAAGTTGTTAGGAACATTTCTTCGTAAAATTTGTTTTTTTCACTTTTATCTTATCTATTTTTCTGTCACCTATGAGCTCCAAAGTGTCCAATTTCTCATCTAGAGTATCTCGTCAAGTGTGAAATGATAGACTGAGACTAAATTGGCAACTTTTTTTGGAAAATATGATTTTGGCCAAACGCGAAAGGCATAAATTCTGGAAAAATGTCACTTGTGGTCATTTTTTATGTTATCTCAATTGTTGCCCCCAGATTGTACCAAAATGCCAAATCAGACATTCAGTTTAACTACTCTGCATCTAGCGTGTCTATTCATGTGTAAAATAATTGTCTGGGACTCACTGTTTAGTGGTAGACACAAACAAGTTGTTAGGAACATTTCTTCGTAAAATTTTGTTTTTCACTTTTATCTTATCTATTTTTCTGTCACCTATGAGCTCCAAAGTGTCCAATTTCTCATCTAGAGTATCTCGTCAAGTGTGAAATGATAGACTGAGACTAAATTGGCAACTTTTTTGGAAAATATGATTTTGGCCAAACGCGAAAGGCATAAATTCTGGAAAAATGTCACTTGTGGTCATTTTTATGTTATCTCAATTGTTGCCCCCAGATTGTACCAAAAATGCCAAATCAGACATTCAGTTTACCTACTCTGCATCTAGCGTGTCTATTCATGTGTAAAATAATTGTCTGGGACTCACTGTTTAGTGGTAGGACACAAACAAGTTGTTAGGAACATTTCTTCTTCGTAAAATTTGTTTTTTCACTTTTATCTTATCTATTTTTCTGTCACCTATGAGCTCCAAAGTGTCCAATTTCTCATCTAGAGTATCTCGTCAAGTCAAGTGTGAAATGATAGACTGAGACTAAATTGGCAACTTTTTTGCAAATATTATTTTGGCCAAACGCGTAAGGCATAAATTCTGCAAAATTGTCACTTGTGGTCATTTTTATGTTATCTCAATTGTTGCCCCCAGATTGTACCAAAATGCCAAATCAGACATTCAGTTTAACTACTCTGCATCTAGCGTGTCTATTCATGTGTAAAATAATTGTCTGGGACTCACTGTTTAGTGGTAGGACACAAACAAGTTGTTAGGAACATTTCTTCGTAAAATTTTTTTTTCACTTTTATCTTATCTATTTTTTCTGTCACCTATGAGCTCCAAAGTGTCCAATTTCACATCTAGAGTATCTCGTCAAGTGTGAAATGATAGACTGAGACTAAATTGGCAACTTTTTTGGAAAATATGATTTTGGCCAAACGCGAAAGGCATAAATTCTGGAAAAATGTCACTTGTGGTCATTTTTATGTTATCTCAATTGTTGCCCCCAGATTGTACAAAAATGCCAAATCAGACATTCAGTTTAACTACTCTGCATCTAGCGTGTCTATTCATGTGTAAAATAATTGTCTGGGACTCACTGTTTAGTGGTAGGACACAAACAAGTTGTTAGGAACATTTCTTCGTAAAATTTGTTTTTTTCACTTTTATCTTATCTATTTTTTCTGTCACCTATGAGCTCCAAAGTGTCCAATTTCTCATCTAGAGTATCTCGTCAAGTGTGAAATGATAGACTGAGACTAAATTGGCAACTTTTTTGGAAAATATGATTTTGGCCAAACGCGAAAGGCATAAATTCTGGAAAAATGTCACTTGTGGTCATTTTTATGTTATCTCAATTGTTGCCCCCAGATTGTACCAAAATGCCAAATCAGACATCCAGTTTAACTACTCTGCATCTAGCGTGTCTATTCATGTGTAAAATAATTGTCTGGGACTCACTGTTTAGTGGTAGGACACAAACAAGTTGTTAGAACATTTCTTCGTAAAATTTGTTTTTCACTTTTATCTTATCTATTTTTCTGTCACCTATGAGCTCCAAAGTGTCCAATTTCTCATCTAGAGTATCTCGTCAAGTGTGAAATGATAGACTGAGACTAAATTGGCAACTTTTTGGAAAATATGATTTTGGCCAAACGCGAAAGGCATAAATTCTGGAAAAATGTCACTTGTGGTCATTTTTTATGTTATCTCAATTGTTGCCCCCCAGATTGTACCAAAATGCCAAATCAGACATCCAGTTTAACTACTCTGCATCTAGCGTGTCTATTCATGTGTAAAATAATTGTCTGGGACTCACTGTTTAGTGGTAGGACACAAACAAGTTGTTAGGAACATTTCTTCGTAAAATTTGTTTTTCACTTTTATCTTATCTCTTTTTTTCTGTCACCTATGAGCTCCAAAGTGTCCAATTTCTCATCTAGAGTATCTCGTCAAGTGTGAAATGATAGACTGAGACTAAATTGGCAACTTTTTGGAAAATATGATTTTGGCCAAACGCGAAAGGCATAAATTCTGAAAAAATGTCACTTGTGGTCATTTTTATGTTATCTCAATTGTTGCCCCCAGATTGTACCAAAATGCCAAATCAGACATTCAGTTTACCTACTCTGCATCTAGCGTGTCTATTCATGTGTAAAATAATTGTCTGGGACTCACTGTTTAGTGGTAGGACACAAACAAGTTGTTAGGAACATTTCTTCGTAAAATTTTGTTTTTTCACTTTTATCTTATCTATTTTTCTGTCACCTATGAGCTCCAAAGTGTCCAATTTCTCATCTAGAGTATCTCGTCAAGTGTGAAATGATAGACTGAGACTAAATTGGCAACTTTTTTGAAAATATGATTTTGGCCAAACGCGAAAGGCATAAATTCTGCAAAAAATGTCACTTGTGGTCATTTTTTATGTTATCTCAATTGTTGCCCCCAGATTGTACCAAAATGCCAAATCAGACATTCAGTTTAACTACTCTGCATCTAGCGTGTCTATTCATGTGTAAAATAATTGTCTGGGACTCACTGTTTAGTGGTAGGACACAAACAAGTTGTTAGGAACAATTTCTTCGTAAAATTTGTTTTTCACTTTTATCTTATCTATTTTTCTGTCACCTATGAGCTCCAAAGTGTCCAATTTCTCATCTAGAGTATCTCGTCAAGTGTGAAATGATAGACTGAGACTAAATTGGCAACTTTTTTGCAAATATTGATTTTGGCCAAACGCGAAAGGCATAAATTCTGGAAAAATTGTCACTTGTGGTCATTTTTATGTTATCTCAATTGTTGCCCCCAGATTGTACAAAATGCCAAATCAGACATCCAGTTTTAACTACTCTGCATCTAGCGTGTCTATTCATGTGTAAAATAATTGTCTGGGACTCACTGTTTAGTGGTAGGACACAAACAAGTTGTTAGGAACATTTCTTCGTAAAATTTGTTTTTTTCACTTTTATCTTATCTATTTTTCTGTCACCTACGAGCTCCAAAGTGTCCAATTTCTCATCTAGAGTATCTCGTCAAGTGTGAAATGATAGACTGAGACTAAATTGGCAACTTTTTGGAAAATATGATTTTTGGCCAAACGCGAAAGGCATAAATTCTGGAAAAATGTCACTTGTGGTCATTTTTATGTTATCTCAATTGTTGCCCCCAGATTGTACCAAAAATGCCAAATCAGACATTCAGTTTACCTACTCTGCATCTAGCGTGTCTATTCATGTGTAAAATAATTGTCTGGGACTCACTGTTTAGTGGTAGGACACAAACAAGTTGTTAGGAACATTTCTTCGTAAAATTTGTTTTTTCACTTTTATCTTATCTATTTTTCTGTCACTATGAGCTCCAAAGTGTCCAATTTCTCATCTAGAGTATCTCGTCAAGTGTGAAATGATAGACTGAGACTAAATTGGAAAACTATGATTTTGGCCAAACTTTTTTTTTGGAAAATATGATTTTGGCCAAACGCGAAAGGCATAAATTCTGGAAAAATGTCACTTGTGGTCATTTTTTATGTTATCTCAATTGTTGCCCCCAGATTGTACCAAAATGCCAAATCAGACATTCAGTTTACCTACTCTGCATCTAGCGTGTCTATTCATGTGTAAAATAATTGTCTGGGACTCACTGTTTAGTGGTAGGACACAAACAAGTTGTTAGGAACATTTCTTCGTAAAATTTGTTTTTTCACTTTTTATCTTATCTATTTTTCTGTCACCTATGAGCTCCAAAGTGTCCAATTTCTCATCTAGAGTATCTCGTCAAGTGTGAAATGATAGACTGAGACTAATTTTGGCACTTTTTTGAAAATATGATTTTGGCCAAACGCGAAAGGCATAAATTCTGGCAAAAATGTCACTTGTGGTCATTTTTATGTTATCTCAATTGTTGCCCCCAGATTGTACAAAAAAGCCAAATCAGACATTCAGTTTAACTACTCTGCATCTAGCGTGTCTATTCATGTGTAAAATAATTGTCTGGGACTCACTGTTTAGTGGTAGGACACAAACAAGTTGTTAGGAACATTTCTTCTTAAAATTTGTTTTTTACTTTTATCTTATTTATTTTTCTGTCACCTATGAGCTTAAAAGTGTCCAATTTCTCATCTAGAGTATCTCATCAAGGATGAAATGATAGACTGAGACTAAATTGGGTACTTTTTTTGAAAATATGATTTTGGCCAAACGCGAAAGGCATAAATTCAGGAAAAATGTCACTTGTGGTCATTTTTATGTTATCTCAATAGTTGCCCCCAGATTGTACCAAAATACCAAATCAGACATTCAGTTTACTTACTCTGCATCTAGCGTGTCTATTCATGTGTAAAATAATTGTCTGGGACTCACTGTTTAGTGGTAGGACACAAACAAGTTGTTAGGAACAATTTTTCGTAAAATTTGTTTTTCACTTTTATCTTATCTATTTTTCTGTCACCTATGAGCTCCAAAGTGTCCAATTTCTCATCTAGAGTATCTCGTCAAGTGTGAAATGATAGACTGAGACTAAATTGGCAACTTTTTGGAAAATATGATTTTGGCCAAACGCGAAAGGCATAAATTCTGGAAAAAATGTCACTTGTGGTCATTTTTATGTTATCTCAATTGTTGCCCCCAGATTGTACCAAAATGCCAAATCAGAGACATTCAGTTTAACTACTCTGCATCTAGCGTGTCTATTCATGTGTAAAATAATTGTCTGGGACTCACTGTTTAGTGGTAGGACACAAACAAGTTGTTAGGAACAATTCTTCGTAAAATTTGTTTTTCACTTTTATCTTATCTATTTTTCTGTCACCTATGAGCTCCAAAGTGTCCAATTTCTCATCTAGAGTATCTCGTCAAGTGTGAAATGATAGACTGAGACTAAATTGGCAACTTTTTTGGAAAATATGATTTTGGCCAAACGCGAAAGGCATAAATTCTGGAAAAAATGTCACTTGTGGTCATTTTTATGTTATCTCAATTGTTGCCCCCAGATTGTACCAAAATGCCAAATCAGACATTCAGTTTAACTACTCTGCATCTAGCGTGTCTATTCATGTGTAAAATAATTGTCTGGGACTCACTGTTTAGTGGTAGGACACAAACAAGTTGTTAGGAACATTTCTTCCTAAAATTTGTTTTTCACTTTCATCTTATCTATTTTTCTGTCACCTATGAGCTCCAAAGTGTCCAATTTCTCATCTAGAGTATCTCGTCAAGTGTGAAATGATAGACTGAGACTAAATTGGCAACTTTTTGGAAAATATGATTTTGGCCAAACGCGAAAGGCATAAATTCTGGAAAAATGTCACTTGTGGTCATTTTTATGTTATCTCAATTATTACCCCCAGATTGTACAAAAAATGCCAAATCAGACATTCAGTGTACCTACGCTGCATCTAGCGTGTCTATTCATGTGTAAAATAATTGTCTGGGACTCAATGTTTAGTTGTAGGACACAAACAAGTTGTTAGGAAACAATTCTTCGTAAAATTTGTTTTTTTCACTTTTATCTTATCTATTTTTCTGTCACCTACGAGCTCCAAAGTGTCCAATTTCTCATCTAGAGTATCTCGTCAAGTGTGAAATGATAGACTGAGACTAAATTGGCAACTTTTTTGAAAATATATATTTTGGCCAAACGCGAAAGGCATAAATTCTGGGAAAAATGTCACTTGTGGTCATTTTTATGTTATCTCAATTGTTGCCCCCAGATTGTACCAAAATGCCAAATCAGACATTCCAGTTTAACTACTCTGCATCTAGCGTGTCTATTCATGTGTAAAATAATTGTCTGGGACTCACTGTTTAGTGGTAGGACACAAACAAGTTGTTAGGAACAATTCTTCGTAAAATTTGTTTTTCACTTTTATCTTATCTATTTTTCTGTCACCTATGAGCTCCAAAGTGTCCAATTTCTCATCTAGAGTATCTCGTCAAGTGTGAAATGATAGACTGAGACTAAATTGGCAACTTTTTGGAAAATATGATTTTGGCCAAACGCGAAAGGCATAAATTCTGGAAAAATGTCACTTGTGGTCATTTTTTATGTTATCTCAATTGTTGCCCCCAGATTGTACCAAAATGCCAAATCAGACATCCAGTTTAACTACTCTGCATCTAGCGTGTCTATTCATGTGTAAAATAATTGTCTGGGACTCACTTTTTAGTGGTAGGACAGAAACAAGTTGTTAGGAACATTTCTTCGTAAAATTTGTTTTCACTTTTATCTTATCTATTTTTCTGTCACCCATGAGCTCCAAAGTGTCCAATTTCTCATCTAGAGTATCTCGTCAAGTGTGAAAGGATAGACTGAGACTAAATTGGCAACTTTTTGGAAAATATGATTTTGGCCAAACGCGAAATGCATAAATTCTGAAAAAATGTCACTTGTGGTCATTTTTATGTTATCTCAATTGTTGCCCCCAGATTGCACCAAAATGCCAAATCAGACATCCAGTTTAACTACTCTGCATCTAGCGTGTCTATTCATGTGTAAAATAATTGTCTGGGACTCACTGTTTAGTGGTAGGGTAGGAAACAAAAGTTGTTACACAAACAAGTTAGGAAAATTCTTCGTAAAATTTGTTTTTCACTTTTATCTTATCTATTTTTCTGTCACCTACGAGCTCCAAAGTGTCAATTTCTCATCTAGAGTATCTCGTCAAGTGTGAAATGATAGACTGAGACTAATTGGCAACTTTTTGGAAAATATGATTTTGGCCAAACTCGAAAGGCATAAATTCTAGAAAAAAATGTCACTTGTGGTCATTTTTATGTTATCTCAATTGTTGCCCCCAGATTGTACCAAAATGCCAAATCAGACATTCAGTTTAACTACTCTGCATCTAGCGTGTCTATTCATGTGTAAAATAATTGTCTGGGACTCACTGTTTAGTGGTAGGACACAAACAAGTTGTTAGGAACATTTCTTCGTAAAATTTGTTTTTTTCACTTTTATCTTATCTATTTTTCTGTCACCTATGAGCTCCAAAGTGTCCAATTTCTCATCTAGAGTATCTCGTCAAGTGTGAAATGATAGACTGAGACTAAATTGGCAACTTTTTGGAAAAATATGATTTTGGCCAAACGCGAAAGGCATAAATTCTGAAAAATGTCACTTGTGGTCATTTTTATGTTATCTCAATGTTGCCCCCAGATTGTACAAAAATGCCAAATCAGACATTCAGTTTACCTACTCTGCATCTAGCGTGTCTATTCATGTGTAAAATAATTGTCTGGGACTCAATGTTTAGTGGTAGGACACAAACAAGTTGTTAGGAACAATTCTTCGTAAAATTTGTTTTTCACTTTTATCTTATCTATTTTTCTGTCACCAACGAGCTCCAAAGTGTCCAATTTCTCATCTAGAGTATCTCGTCAAGTGTGAAATGATAGACTGAGACTAAATTGGCAACTTTTTGGAAAATATGATTTTGGCCAAACGCGAAAGGCATAAATTCTGGAAAAATGTCACTTGTGGTCATTTTTATGTTATCTCAATTGTTGCCCCCAGATTGTACCAACATGCCAAATCAGACATTCAGTTTACCTACTCTGCATCTAGCGTGTCTATTCATGTGTAAAATAATTGTCTCGGACTCATGTTTAGTGGTAGGACACAAACAAGTTGTTAGGAACAATTTCTTCGTAAATTTGTTTTTCACTTTTATCTTATCTATTTTTCTGTCACCAATGAGCTCCAAAGTGTCCAATTTATCATCTAGAGTAGTATCTCGTCAAGTGTGTGAAATGATAGACTGAGACTAAATTGGCACTTTTGGAAAAAATATTATTTTGGCCAAACGCGTAAGGCATAAATTCTGGAAAAATGTCACTTGTGGTCATTTTTTTATGTTATCTCAATTGTTGCCCCCAGATTGTACCAAAAATGCCAAATCAGACATCCAGTTTAACTACTCTGCATCTAGCGTGTCTATTCATGTGTAAAATAATTGTCTGGGACTCACTGTTTAGTGGTAGGACACAAACAAGTTGTTAGGAACATTTCTTCGTAAAATTTGTTTTTTCACTTTTATCTTATCTATTTTTCTGTCACCTATGAGCTCTAAAGTGTCCAATTTATCATCTAGAGTATCTCGTCAAGTGTGAAATGATAGACTGAGACTAAATTGGCAACTTTTTTGGAAAATATGATTTTGGCCAAACGCGAAAGGCATAAATTCTGGAAAAATGTCACTTGTGGTCATTTTTATGTTATCTCAATTGTTGCCCCCAGATTGTACCAAAATGCCAAATCAGACATCCAGTTTAACTACTCTGCATCTAGCGTGTCTATTCATGTGTAAAATAATTGTCTGGGACTCACTGTTTAGTGGTAGGACACAAACAAGTTGTTAGGAACAATTCTTCGTAAATTTGTTTTTCACTTTTATCTTATCTATTTTTCTGTCACCTATGAGCTCCAAAGTGTCCAATTTCTCATCTAGAGTATCTCGTCAAGTGTGAAATGATAGACTGAGACTAAATTGGCAACTTTTTGGAAAATATGATTTTGGCAAAAACGCGCGAAAGGCATAAATTCTGGAAAAATGTCACTTGTGGTCATTTTTATGTTATCTCAATTGTTTGCCCCCAGATTGTACCAAAATGCCAAATCAGACATCAGTTTAACTACTCTGCATCTAGCGTGTCTATTCATGTGTAAAATAATTGTCTGGGACTCGCTGTTTAGTGGTAGGACACAAACAGGTTGTTAGGAACATTTCTTCGTAAAATTTGTTTTACACTTTTATCTTATCTATTTTTCTGTCACCTATGAGCTCCAAAGTGTCCAATTTATCATCTTGAGTATCTCGTCAAGTGTGAAATAATAGACTGAGACTAAATTGGCAACTTTTTGGAAAAAATGATTTTGGCCAAACGCGTAAGGCATAAATTCTGCAAAATTGTCACTTGTGGTCATTTTTATGTTACCTCAATTGTTGCCCCCAGATTGTACAAAAATGCGAAATCAGACATCCAGTTTAACTACTCTGCATCTAGCGTGTCTATTCATGTGTAAAATAATTGTCTGGGACTCACTGTTTAGTGGTAGGACACAAACAAGTTGTTGAGAACATTTCTTCGTAAAATTTGTTTTTCACTTTTATCTTATCTATTTTTCTGTCACCTATGAGCTCCAAAGTGTCCAATTTCTCATCTAGAGTATCTCGTCAAGTGTGAAATGATAGACTGAGACTAAATTGGCAACTTTTTGGAAAATATGATTTTGGCCAAACGCGAAAGGCATAAATTCTGGAAAAATGTCACTTGTGGTCATTTTTATGTTATATCTCAATTGTTGCCCCCAGATTGTACAAAAATGCCAAATCAGACATTCAGTTTAACTACTCTGCATCTAGCTAGCGTGTCTATTCATGTGTAAAATAATTGTCTGGGACTCACTGTTTAGTGGTAGGACACAAACAAGTTGTTAGGAACATTTCTTCGTAAAATTTGTTTTTCACTTTTATCTTATCTATTTTTCTGTCACCTATGAGCTCCAAAGTGTCCAATTTTATCATCTAGAGTATCTCGTCAAGTGTGAAATGATAGACTGAGACTAAATTGGCATCTTTCTGGAAAATATGATTTTGGCCAAACGCGTAAGGCATAAATTCTGCAAAATTGTCACTTGTGGTTATTTTTAATTTATCTCAATTGTTGCCCATAGATTGTACCAAAAATGCCAAATCAGACATCCAGTTTAACTACTTTGCATCTAGCGTGTCTATTCATGTGTAAAATAATTGTCTGGGACTCACTGTTTAGTGGTGGGACACAAACAAGTTGTTAGGAACATTTCTTCGTAAAATTTGTTTTTCACTTTTATCTTATCTATTTTTCTGTCACCTATGAGCTCCAAAGTGTCCAATTTCTCATCTAGAGTATCTCGTCAAGTGTGAAATGATAGACTGAGACTAAATTGGCAACTTTTTGGAAAATATGATTTTGGCCAAACGCGAAAGGCATAAATTCTGGAAAAATGTCACTTGTGGTCATTTTTATGTTATCTCAATTGTTGCCCCCAGATTGTACCAAAATGCCAAATCAGACATCCAGTTTAACTACTCTGCATCTAGCGTGTCTATTCATGTGTAAAATAATTGTCTGAGACTCACTGTTTAGTGGATGGACACAAACAAGTTGTTAGGAACATTTCTTCGTAAAATTTGTTTTTCACTTTTATCTTATCTATTTTTCTGTCACCTATGAGCTCCAAAGTGTCCAATTTCTCATCTAGAGTATCTCGCCAAGTGTGAAATGATAGACTGAGACAAAATTGGCAACTTTTTTGGAAAATATAATTTTGGCCAAACGCGAAAGGCATAAATTCTGGAAAAATGTCACTTGTGGTCATTTTTATGTTATCTCAATTGTTGCCCCCAGATTGTACAAAAATGCCAAATCAGACATCCAGTTTAACTACTCTGCATCTAGCGTGTCTATTCATGTGTAAAATAATTGTCTGAGACTCACTGTTTAGTGGATGGACACAAACAAGTTGTTAGGAACATTTCTTCGTAAAATTTGTTTTTCACTTTTATCTTATCTATTTTTCTGTCACCTATGAGCTCCAAAGTGTCCAATTTCTCATCTAGAGTATCTCGTCAAGTGTGTAATGATAGACTGAGACTAAATTGGCAACTTTTTGGAAAATATGATTTTGGCCAAACGCGAAAGGCATAAAATTCTGGAAAAATGTCACTTGTGGTCATTTTTATGCTATCTCAATTGTTGCCCCAGATTGTACAAAATGCCAAATCAGACATTCAGTTTACCTACTCTGCATCTAGCGTGTCTATTCATGTGTAAAATAATTGTCTGGGACTCAATGTTTAGTGGTAGGACACAAACAAGTTGTAGGAACATTTCTTCGTAAAATTTGTTTTTCACTTTTATCTTATCTATTTTTCTGTCACCAACGAGCTCCAAAGTGTCCAATTTCTCATCTAGAGTATCTCGTCAAGTGTGAAATGATAGACTGAGACTAAATTGGCAACTTTTTTGAAAAATATTATTTTGGCCAAACGCGAAAGGCATAAATTCTGGAAAAATGTCACTTGTGGTCATTTTTATGTTATCTCAATTGTTGCCCCCAGATTGTACCAAAATGCCAAATCAGACATTCAGTTTAACTACTCTGCATCTAGCGTGTCTATTCATGTGTAAAATAATTGTCTGGGACTCAATGTTTAGTGGTAGGACACAAACAAGTTGTTAGGAACATTTCTTCGTAAAATTTGTTTTTCACTTTTATCTTATCTATTTTTTCTGTCACCAACGAGCTCCAAAGTGTCCAATTTCTCATCTAGAGTATCTCGTCAAGTGTGAAATGATAGACTGACTGAGACTAAATTGGCAACTTTTTGCAAATATGATTTTGGCCAAACGCGTAAGGCATAAATTCTGAAAAATGTCACTTGTGGTCATTTTTATGTTATCTCAATTGTTGCCCCCAGATTGTACAAAAATGCCAAATCAGACATTCAGTTTAACTACTCTGCATCTAGCGTGTCTATTCATGTGTAAAATAATTGTCTGGGACTCACTGTTTAGTGGTAGGACACAAACAAGTTGTTAGAACATTTCTTCGTAAAATTTTTGTTTTTCACTTTTATCTTATCTATTTTTCTGTCACCTATGAGCTCAAAGTGTCCAATTTATCATCATCTAGAGTATCTCGTCAAGTGTGAAATGATAGACTGAGACTAAATTGGCAACTTTTTGGAAAATATGATTTTGGCCAAACGCGAAAGGCATAAATTCTGGAAAAATTTCACTTGTGGTCATTTTTATGTTATCTCAATTGTTGCCCCCAGATTGTACCAAAATGCCAAATCAGACATTCAGTTTAACTACTCTGCATCTAGCGTGTCTATTCATGTGTAAAATAATTGTCTGGGACTCACTGTTTAGTGGTAGGACACAAACAAGTTGTTAGGAACATTTCTTCGTAAAATTTGTTTTTCACTTTTATCTTATCTATTTTCTGTCACCAATGAGCTCCAAAGTGTCCAATTTCTCATCTAGAGTATCTCGTCAAGTGTGAAATGATAGACTGAGACTAAATTGGCAACTTTTTGGAAAATATGATTTTGGCCAAACGCGAAAGGCATAAATTCTGGAAAAATGTCACTTGTGGTCATTTTTATGTTATCTCAATTGTTGCCCCCCAGATTGTACCAAAATGCCAAATCAGACATCCAGTTTAACTACTCTGCATCTAGCGTGTCTATTCATGTGTAAAATAATTGTCTGGGACTCACTGTTTAGTGGTAGGACACAAACAAGTTGTTAGGAACATCTTCTTCGTAAAATTTGTTTTTTTCACTTTTATCTTATCTATTTTTCTGTCACCTATGAGCTCCAAAGTGTCCAATTTCTCATCTAGAGTATCTCGTCAAGTGTGAAATGATAGACTGAGACTAAATTGGCAACTTTTTTGCAAATAATATTTTGGCCAAACGCGAAAGGCATAAATTCTGGAAAAATGTCACTTGTGGTCATTTTTATGTTATCTCAATTGTTGCCCCCAGATTGTACAAAAATGCCAAATCAGACATCCAGTTTAACTACTCTGCATCTAGCGTGTCTATTCATGTGTAAAATAATTGTCTGGGACTCACTGTTTAGTGGTAGGACACAAACAAGTTGTTAGGAACAATTCTTCGTAAATTTGTTTTTCACTTTTATCTTATCTATTTTTCTGTCACCATGAGCTCCAAAGTGTCCAATTTCTCATCTAGAGTATCTCGTCAAGTGTGAAATGATAGACTGAGACTAAATTGGCAACTTTTTTGAAAATATGATTTTGGCCAAACGCGAAAGGCATAAATTCTGGCAAAAATGTCACTTGTGGTCATTTTTATGTTATCTCAATTGTTGCCCCCAGATTGTACAAAAATGCCAAATCAGACATTCAGTTTAACTACTCTGCATCTAGCGTGTCTATTCATGTGTAAAATAATTGTCTGGGACTCACTGTTTAGTGGTAGGACACAAACAAGTTGTTAGGAACATTTCTTCGTAAAATTTGTTTTTCACTTTTATCTTATCTATTTTTCTGTCACCTATGAGCTCCAAAGTGTCCAATTTCTCATCTAGAGTATCTCGTCAAGTGTGAAATGATAGACTGAGACTAAATTGGCAAACTTTTGGAAAAATATGATTTTGGCCAAACGCGAAAGGCATAAAAATTCTGGAAAAATGTCACTTGTGGTCATTTTTATGTTATCTCAATTGTTGCCCCCAGATTGTACCAAAATGCCAAATCAGACATCCAGTTTAACTACTCTGCATCTAGCGTGTGTCTATTCATGTGTAAAATAATTGTCTGGGACTCACTGTTTAGTGGTAGGACACAAACAAGTTGTTAGGAAACATTTCTTCGTAAAAATTGTTTTTCACTTTTATCTTATCTATTTTTCTGTCACCTATGAGCTCCAAAGTGTCCAATTTCTCATCTAGAGTATCTCGTCAAGTGTGAAATGATAGACTGAGACTAAATTGGCAACTTTTTTGAAAAATATGATTTTGGCCAAACGCGAAAGGCATAAATTCTGGCAAAAATGTCACTTGTGGTCATTTTTATGTTATCTCAATTGTTGCCCCCAGATTGTACAAAATGCCAAATCAGACATTCAGTTTACCTACTCTGCATCTAGCGTGTCTATTCATGTGTAAAATAATTGTCTGGGACTCACTGTTTAGTGGTAGGACACAAACAAGTTGTTAGGAATAATTCTTCGTAAAATTTGGTTTTCACTTTTATCTTATCTATTTTTCTGTCACCTATGAGCTCCAAAGTGTCCAATTTCTCATCTAGAGTATCTCGTCAAGTGTGAAATGATAGACTGAGACTAAATTGGCAACTTTTTGGAAAATATGATTTTGGCCAAACGCGTAAGGCATAAATTCTGCAAAATTGTCACTTGTGGTCATTTTTATGTTATCTCAATTGTTGCCCCCAGATTGTACCAAAATGCCAAATCAGACATCCAGTTTAACTACTCTGCATCTAGCGTGTCTATTCATGTGTAAAATAATTGTCTGGGACTCACTGTTTAGTGGTAGGACACAAACAAGTTGTTAGGAACAATTCTTCGTAAAATTTGTTTTTCACTTTTATCTTATCTATTTTTCTGTCACCTATGAGCTCCAAAGTGTCCAATTTTCCATCTAGAGTATCTCGTCAAGTGTGAAATGATAGACTGAGACTAAATTGGCAACTTTTTGGAAAATATGATTTTGGCCAAACGCGAAAGGCATAAATTCTGGAAAAATGTCACTTGTGGTCATTTTTATGTTATCTCAATTGTTGCCCCCAGATTGTACCAAAATGCCAAATCAGACATCCAGTTTAACTACTCTGCATCTAGCGTGTCTATTCATGTGTAAAATAATTGTCTGGGACTCAATGTTTAGTGGTAGGACACAAACAAGTTGTTAGGAACATTTCTTCGTAAAATTTGTTTTTCACTTTTATCTTATCTATTTTTCTGTCACCAACGAGCTCCAAAGTGTCCAATTTATCATCTAGAGTATCTCGTCAAGTGTGAAATGATAGACTGAGACTAAATTGGCAAACTTTTTTGAAAATATGATTTTGGCCAAACGCGTAAGGCATAAATTCTGCAAAAATGTCACTTGTGGTCATTTTTATGTTATCTCAATTGTTGCCCCCAGATTGTACCAAAATGCCAAATCAGACATCCAGTTTACTACTCTGCATCTAGCGTGTCTATTCATGTGTAAAATAATTGTCTGGGACTCACTGTTTAGTGGTGGTAGGACACAAACAAGTTGTAGGAACAATTCTTCGTAAAATTGTTTTTTTCACTTTTATCTTATCTATTTTTCTGTCACCTATGAGCTCCAAAGTGTCCAATTTCTCATCTAGAGTATCTCGTCAAGTGTGAAATGATAGACTGAGACTAAATTGGCACTTTTTGGAAAAATATTTTTGGCCAAACGCGAAAGGCATAAATTCTGGAAAAAATGTCACTTGTGGTCATTTTTATGTTATCTCAATTGTTGCCCCCAGATTGTACCAAAATGCCAAATCAGACATCCAGTTTAACTACTCTGCATCTATCGTGTCTATTCATGTGTAAAATAATTGTCTGGGACTCACTGTTTAGTGGTAGGACACAAACAAGTTGTTAGGAACAATTCTTCGTAAAATTTGTTTTTCACTTTTATCTTATCTATTTTTCTGTCACCAACGAGCTCCAAAGTGTCCAATTTCTCATCTAGAGTATCTCGTCAAGTGTGAAATGATAGACTGAGACTAAATTGGCAACTTTTTTGAAAAATATGATTTTGGCCAAACGCGTAAGGCATAAATTTCTGGAAAAATGTCACTTGTGGTCATTTTTATGTTATCTCAATTGTTGCCCCCAGATTGTACCAAAAATGCCAAATCAGACATCCAGTTTAACTACTCTGCATCTAGCGTGTCTATTCATGTGTAAAATAATTGTCTGGGACTCAATGTTTAGTGGTAGGACACAAACAAGTTGTTAGGAACATTTCTTCGTAAAATTTGTTTTTCACTTTTATCTTATCTATTTTTCTGTCACCTATGAGCTCCAAAGTGTCCAATTTCTCATCTAGAGTATCTCGTCAAGTGTGAAATGATAGACTGAGACTAAATTGGCAACCTTTTGGAAAATATGATTTTGGCCAAACGCGAAAGGCATAAATTCTGCAAAAATGTCACTTGTGGTCATTTTTATGTTATCTCAATTGTTGCCCCCAGATTGTACCAAAATGCCAAATCAGACATTCAGTTTACCTACTCTGCATCTAGCGTGTCTATTCATGTGTAAAATAATTGTCTGGGACTCACTGTTTAGTGGTAGGACACAAACAAGTTGTTAGGAACAATTCTTCGTAAAATTTGTTTTTCACTTTTATCTTATCTATTTTTCTGTCACCTATGAGCTCAAAAGTGTCCAATTTCTCATCTAGAGTATCTCGTCAAGTGTGAAATGATAGACTGAGACTAAATTGGCAACTTTTTGGAAAATATGATTTTGGCCAAACGCGAAAGGCATAAATTCTGGAAAAATGTCACTTGTGGTCATTTTTATGTTATCTCAATTGTTGCCCCCAGATTGTACCAAAATGCCAAATCAGACATCCAGTTTAACTACTCTGCATCTAGCGTGTCTATTCATGTGTAAAATAATTGTCTGGGACTCACTGTTTAGTGGTAGGACACAAACAAGTTGTTAGGAACATTTCTTCGTAAAATTTGTTTTTCACTTTTATCTTATCTATTTTTCTGTCACCTATGAGCTCCAAAGTGTCCAATTTCTCATCTAGAGTATCTCGTCAAGTGTGAAATGATAGACTGAGACTAAATTGGCAACTTTTTTGGAAAATATGATTTTGGCCAAACGCGAAAGGCATAAATTCTGAAAAAATGTCACTTGTGGTCATTTTTATGTTATCTCAATTGTTGCCCCCAGATTGTACCAAAATGCCAAATCAGACATCCAGTTTACCTACTCTGCATCTAGCGTGTCTATTCATGTGTAAAATAATTGTCTGGGACTCACTGTTTTAGTGGTAGGACACAAACAAGTTGTTAGGAACAATTCTTCGTAAAATTTGTTTTTCACTTTTATCTTATCTATTTTTCTGTCACCTACGAGCTCCAAAGTGTCCAATTTCTCATCTAGAGTATCTCGTCAAGTGTGAAATGATAGACTGAGACTAAATTGGCAACTTTTTTGAAAATATGATTTTGGCCAAACGCGAAAGGCATAAATTCTGGAAAAATGTCACTTGTGGTCATTTTTATGTTATCTCAATTGTTGCCCCCCAGATTGTACCAAAATGCCAAATCAGACATTCAGTTTACCTACTCTGCATCTAGCGTGTCTATTCATGTGTAAAATAATTGTCTGGGACTCACTGTTTAGTGGTAGGACACAAACAAGTTGTTAGGAACATTTCTTCGTAAAATTTGTTTTTTCACTTTTATCTTATCTATTTTTCTGTCACCTATGAGCTCCAAAGTGTCCAATTTCTCATCTAGAGTATCTCGTCAAGTGTGAAATGATAGACTGAGACTAAATTGGCAACTTTTTGGAAAATATGATTTTGGCCAAACGCGAAAGGCATAAATTCTGGAAAAATGTCACTTGTGGTCATTTTTATGTTATCTCAATTGTTGCCCCCAGATTGTACCAAAATGCCAAATCAGACATCCAGTTTAACTACTCTGCATCTAGCGTGTCTATTCATGTGTAAAAAAAATTGTCTGGGACTCACTGTTTAGTGGTAGGACACAAACAAGTTGTTAGGAACAATTCTTCGTAAAATTTGTTTTCACTTTTATCTTATCTATTTTTCTGTCACCAACGAGCTCCAAAGTGTCCAATTTCTCATCTAGAGTATCTCGTCAAGTGTGAAATGATAGACTGAGACTAAATTGGCAACTTTTTTTGGAAAAATATGATTTTGGCCAAACGCGAAAGGCATAAATTCTGGAAAAATGTCACTTGTGGTCATTTTTATGTTATCTCAATTGTTGCCCCCAGATTGTACCAAAATGCCAAATCAGACATTCAGTTTACCTACTCTGCATCTAGCGTGTCTATTCATGTGTAAAATAATTGTCTGGGACTCACTGTTTAGTGGTAGGACACAAACAAGTTGTTAGGAAACATTCTTCGTAAATTTGTTTTTCACTTTTATCTTATCTATTTTTCTGTCACCTATGAGCTCCAAAGTGTCCAATTTCTCATCTAGAGTATCTCGTCAAGTGTGAAATGATAGACTGAGACTAAATTGGCAACTTTTTGGAAAATATGATTTTGCCAAACGCGAAAGGCATAAATTCTGGAAAAAATGTCACTTGTGGTCATTTTTATGTTATCTCAATTGTTGCCCCCAGATTGTACAAAATGCCAAATCAGACATTCAGTTTACCTACTCTGCATCTAGCGTGTCTATTCATGTGTAAAATAATTGTCTGGGACTCAATGTTTAGTGGTAGGACACAAACAAGTTGTTAGGAACAATTCTTCGTAAAATTTGTTTTTTTTCACTTTTATCTTATCTATTTTTCTGTCACCAACGAGCTCCAAAGTGCCCAATTTATCATCTAGAGTATCTCGTCAAGTGTGAAATGATAGACTGAGACTAAATTGGCAACTTTTTGGAAAATATGATTTTGGCCAAACGCGAAAGGCATAAATTCTGGTAAAATTGTCACTGGTGGTCATTTTTATGTTATCTCAATTGTTGCCCCCAGATTGTACCAAAAAACAAAATCAGACATTCAGTTTACCTACTCTGCATCTAGCGTGTCTATTCATGTGTAAAATAATTGTCTGGGACTCACTGTTTAGTGGTAGGACACAAACAAGTTGTTAGGAACATTTCTTCGTAAAATTTGTTTTTAACTTTTATCTTATCTATTTTTCTGTCACCCATGAACTCCAAAGTGTCCAATTTCTCATCTAGAGTATCTCGTCAAGTGTGAAATGATAGACTGAGACTAAATTGGCAACTTTTTGGAAAATATGATTTTGGCCAAACGCGAAAGGCATAAATTCTGGAAAAAATGTCACTTGTGGTCATTTTTATGTTATCTCAATTGTTGCCCCCAGATTGTACCAAAATGCCAAATCAGACATTCAGTTTACCTACTCTGCATCTAGCGTGTCTATTCATGTGTAAAATAATTGTCTGGGACTCAATGTTTAGTGGTAGGACACAAACAAGTTGTTAGGAACAATTCTTCGTAAAATTTTTCACTTTTATCTTATCTATTTTTCTGTCACCAACGAGCTCCAAAGTGTCCAATTTCTCATGTAGAGTATCTCGTCAAGTGTGAAATGATAGACTGAGACTAAATTGGCAACTTTTTGGAAAATATGATTTTGGCCAAACGCGAAAGGCATAGATTCATGAAAAATGTAACTTGTGGCAAATTTTATGTTATCTCAATTGTTGCAGCCAGATTGTACCAAAATGCCAAATCAGACATCCAGTTTAACTACTCTACATCTAGCGTGTCTATTCATGTGTAAAAAAAATTGTCTGGAACTCACTGTTTAGTGGCAGGACACAAAAAAGTTGTAAGGAACAATTCTTCGTAAAATTTGTGTTTCACTTTTATCTTATCTATTTTTCTGTCACCTATGAGCTCCAAAGTGTCCAATTTCTCATCTAGAGTATCTCGTCAAGTGTGAAATGATAGACTGAGACTAAATTGGCAACTTTTTTGAAAAATATGATTTTGGCCAAACGCGAAAGGCATAAATTCTGAAAAAAAATGTCACTTGTGGGCATTTTTATGTTATCTCAATTGTTGCCCCCAGATTGTACCAAATGCCAAATCAGACATCCAGTTTAACTACTCTGCATCTAGCGTGTCTATTCATGTGTAAAATAATTGTCTGGGACTCAATGTTTAGTGGTAGGACACAAACAAGTTGTTAGGAACAATTTTTCGTAAAATTTGTTTTTCACTTTTATCTTATCTATTTTTCTGTCACCAACGAGCTCCAAAGTGTCCAATTTCTCATCTAGAGTATCTCGTCAAGTGTGAAATGATAGACTGAGACTAAATTGGCAACTTTTTGGAAAATATGATTTTGGCCAAACGCGAAAGGCATAAATTCTGGAAAAATGTCACTTGTGGTCATTTTTATGTTATCTCAATTGTTGCCCCCAGATTGTATAAAAATGCCAAATCAAATAATCAGTCTGGGGACTTTTTTTTTCCCCCCCCCAAATTTTTTTTTTAAAATATTGGTCTGGGACTCAATGTTTTTAGTGGTAGGACTCAAACAAGTTGTTAGGAAACATTTCTTCGTAAAAATTTTTGTTTTTTTTTCACTTTTATCTTATCCTATTTTTTTTTCTGTCACCTATGAGCTCCAGAGTTGTCCAATTTCTCATCTAGAGTATCTCGTCCAAGTGTGAAATGATAGACTGAGACTAAAAAATTGGCCACTTTTTTGGAAATATTATTTTGGCCAAAACGCGAAAGGCATAAATTCATGGAAAAATGTCACTTGTGGTCAATTTTAAATTTATCTCAAATTGTTGCGCCCCAGATTGTACCAAAATGCCTAAAATCAGACATACAGTTTACTCTACTCTGCATCTATCGTGTCTATTCAATGTGTGAAAATAATTTGTCTGGGACTCACTGTTTAGTGGTAGGAAACAAACAAGTTGTTAGGAACATTTCCTTCGGTAAAATTTGTTTTTCACTTTTATCTTATCTATTTTTCTGTCACCTATGAGCTCTTAAAGTGTCCATTTTTTTCTCATCTAGAGTATCTCGTCCCAAGTGTGAAATCGATAGACTGAGACTAAAATTGGCAACTTTTTTGGAAAAAAAAATTTTTGCCAAACGCGAAATGGCATAAATTCTGGAAAATTCACCTTGTGGTCATTTTTTATGTTATCCTAGATTTTTGCCCCCCAGATTGTAACCAAAATGCCAAATCAGACATTTCGTTTACCTACTCTGCCAAATCTATCAGCGTGTCTATTCATGTGTAAAATAATTGTCTGGGACTCAACTGTTTAAGTGGTAGGGACAACCAAACAGTTGTTAGGAATCATTTTTCTTCGTAAAAAAAAAATTGTTGTTTTCAACTTTTATCTTATCTATTTTTCTGTCACCTATGAGCTCCAACGTGGTCACCATTTTTTCTCATCTAGAGTATCTCGTCAGTGTGAAATTGATAGAACTGAGACTAAAATTGGCACCTTTTTTAAAAATATGATTTTGGCCAAAATGCGGAAAGGCATAAATTCTGGAAAAATGTCCACTTGTGGTCATTTTGAATGTTATCTCCAATTTTTGCCCCCAGATTTGTAACCACAAAATGCCAAATCAGACATTCATTTTTACTACTCCGTAATCTAGCGTGTCTATTCAATGTGTAAAATAATGTCCTGGGACTCAATGTTTAGTGGTAAGGACACAACAAGTTGTTAGGAACATTTTTCGTAAAATTGGTTTTTCACTTTTATCTTATCTATTTTTTCGTCACCTATGAGCTCCAAAGTGTCCAATTTCTCATCTAGAGTATCTCGTCAAGTGTGAAATGATAGACTGAGACTAAATTGGCAACTTTTTGGAAAATATGATTTTGGCCAAACGCGAAAGGCATAAATTCTGGAAAAAATGTCACTTGTGGTCATTTTTATGTTATCTCAATTGTTGCCCCCAGATTGTAACAAAAATGCCAAATCAGACATTCAGTTTACCTACTCTGCATCTAGCGTGTCTATTCATGTGTAAAATAATTGTCTGGGACTCAATGTTTAGTGGTAGGACACAAACAAGTTGTTAGGAACAATTGTCTTCGTAAAATTTGTTTTTCACTTTTATCTTATCTATTTTTCTGTCACCTATGAGCTCCAAAGTGTCCAATTTTATCATCTAGAGTATCTCGTCAAGTGTGAAATGATAGACTGAGACTAAAATTGGCAACTTTTTTTGAAAATATTTTTTGGCCAAACGCGAAAGGCATAAATTCTGGCAAAAATGTCACTTTGTGGTCATTTTTATGTTATCTCAATTGTTGCCCCCAGATTGTACCAAAATGCCAAATCAGACATCAGTTTAACTACTGCCACTGCATCTAGCGTGTCTATTCATGTGTAAAATAATTGTCTGGGACTCACTGTTTAGTGGTAGGACACAAACAAGTTGTTAGGAAACATTTCTTCGTAAAATTGTTTTTTCACTTTTATCTTATCTATTTTTCTGTCACCTATGAGCTCCAAAGTGTCCAATTTCTCATCTAGAGTATCTCGTCAAGTGTGAAATGATAGACTGAGACTAAATTGGCAACTTTTTTTGGAAAATATGATTTTGGCCAAACGCGAAAGGGCATAAATTCTGGAAAAATGTCACTTGTGGTCATTTTTATGTTATCTCAATTGTTGCCCCCAGATTGTACCAAAATGCCAAATCAGTACATTCAGTTTAACTACTCTGCATCTAGCGTGTCTATTCATGTGTAAAATAATTGTCTGGGACTCAATGTTTAGTGGTAGGACACAAACAAGTTGTTAGGAACATTTTCTTCGTAAAAATGTTTTTTCACTTTTTATCTTATCCTATTTTTCTGTCACCTATGAGCTCCAAAGTGTCCAATTTCTCATCTAGAGTATCTCGTCAAGTGTGAAAATGATAGACTGAGACTAAATTGGCAACTTTTTGGAAAAATATGATTTTGGCCAAACGCGAAAGGGCATAAATTCTGCAAAATTGTCACTTGTGGTCATTTTTATGTTATCTCAATTGTTGCCCCCAGATTTTACAAAAATGCCAAATCAGACAACTTTTTTAACTACTCTGCATCTAGCGTGTCTATTTATGTGTAAAATAATTGTCTGGGACTCACTGTTTAGTGGTAGGACACAAACAAGTTGTTAGGAACATTTCTTCGTGAAATTTGTTTTTCACTTTTAACTTATCTATTTTTCTGTCACCTATGAGCTCCAAAGTGTCCAATTTCTCATCTAGAGTATCTCGTCAAGTGTGAAATGATAGATAGACTGAGACTGATTGGCAACTTTTTGGAAAATATGATTTTGGCCAAACGCGTACCAACGAGCTCCAAAGTGTCCAATTTCTCATCTAGAGTATCTCGTCAAGTGTGAAATGATAGACTGAGACTAAATTGGCAACTTTTTGGAAAATATGATTTTCGCCAAACTCTTGAGGAATAAATTCTGCAAAATTGTCACTTGTGGTCATTTTTATGTTATCTCAATTGTTGCCCCCAGATTGTACCAAAATGCCAAATCAGACATCCAGTTTAACTACTCTGCATCTAGCGTGTCTATTCATGTGTAAAATAATTGTCTGGGACTCACTGTTTAGTGGTAGGACACGAACAAGTTGTTAGGAACATTTCTTCGTAAAATTTGTTTTTTACTTTTATCTTATCTATTTTTCCGTCACCTATGAGCTCCGAAGTGTCCAATTTCTCATCTAGAGTGTCTCATCAAGTGTGAAATGATAGACTGAGACTAAATTGGCAACTTTTTGGAAAATATGATTTTGGCCAAACGCGAAAGGCATAAATTCTGGAAAAATGTCACTTGTGGTCATTTTTATGTTATCTCAATTGTTGCCCCCAGATTGTACCAGAATGCCAAATCAGACATCCAGTTTAACTACTCTGCATCTAGCGTGTCTATTCATGTGTAAAATAATTGTCTGGGACTCAATGTTTAGTGGTAGGACACAAACAAGTTGTTAGGAACAATTCTTCGTAAAATTTGATTTTTCCCATTTATCTTATCTATTTTCTGTCACCAACGAGCTCCAAAGTGTCCAATTTATCATCTAGAGTATCTCGTAAAGTGTGAAATGATAGACTGAGACTAAATTGGCAACTTTTTTTGCAAATATTATTTTGGCCAAACGCGTAAGGAATAAATTCTGCAAAATTGTCACTTGTGGTCATTTTTATGTTATCTCAATTGTTGCCCCCAGATTGTACCAAAATGCCAAATCAGACATCCAGTTTAGCTACTCTGCATCTAGCGTGTCTATTCATGTGTAAAATAATTGTCTGGGACTCACTGTTTAGTGGTAGGACACAAACAGGTTGTTAGGAACATTTCTTCGTAAAATCTGTTTTTCACTTTTATCTTATCTATTTTTCTGTCACCTATGAGCTCCAAAGTGTCCAATTTCTTATCTAGAGTGTCTCGTCAAGTGTGAAATGATAGACTGAGACTAAATTGGCAACTTTTTTTGAAAATATATTTTGGCCAAACGCGAAAGGCATAAATTCTGGAAAAATGTCACTTGTGGTCATTTTTATGTTATCTCAATTGTTGCCCCCAGATTGTACCAAAATACCAAATCAGACATCCAGTTTAACTACTCTGCATCTAGCGTGTCTATTCATGTGTAAAATAATTGTCTGGGACTCACTGTTTAGTGGTAGGACACAAACAAGTTGTTAGGAACAATTCTTCGTAAAATTTGTTTTTCACTTTTATCTTATCTATTTTTCTCTCACCAACGAGCTCCAAAGTGTCCAATTTCTCATCTAGAGTATCTCGTCAAGTGTGAAATGATAGACTGAGACTAAATTGGCAACTTTTTTGAAAATATGATTTTGGCCAAACGCGTAAGGAATAAATTCTGGAAAAATGTCACTTGTGGTCATTTTTATGTTATCTCAATTGTTGCCCCCAGATTGTACCAGAATGCCAAATCAGACATCCAGTTTAACTACTCTGCATCTAGCGTGTCTATTCATGTGTAAAATAATTGTCTGGGACTCAATGTTTAGTGGTAGGACACAAACAAGTTGTTAGGAACATTTCTTCGTAAAATTTGTTTTTCACTTTTATCTTATCTATTTTTCTGTCACCTATGAGCTCCAAAGTGTCCAATTTCTCATCTAGAGTATCTCGTCAAGTGTGAAATGATAGACTGAGACTAAATTGGCAACTTTTTGGAAAATATGATTTTGGCCAAACGCGAAAGGCATAAATTCTGGAAAAATGTCACTTGTGGTCATTTTTATGTTATCTCAATTGTTGCCCAGATTGTACAAAATGCCAAATCAGACATTCAGTTTACTACTCTGCATCTAGCGTGTCTATTCATGTGTAAATAATTGTCTGGGACTCACTGTTTAGTGGTAGGACACAAACAAGTTGTTAGGAACATTTCTTCGTAAAATTTGTTTTTCTTTTATCTTATCTATTTTTCTGTCACCTACGAGCTCCAAAGTGTCCAATTTATCATCTAGAGTATCTCGTCAAGTGTGAAATGATAGACTGAGACTAAATTGGCAACTTTTTGGAAAATATGATTTTGGCCAAACGCGAAAGGCATAAATTCTGGAAAAATGTCACTTGTGGTCATTTTTATGTTATCTCAATTGTTGCCCCCAGATTGTACAAAAATGCCAAATCAGACATCCAGTTTAACTACTCTGCATCTAGCGTGTCTATTCATGTGTAAAATAATTGTCTGGGACTCACTGTTTAGTGGTAGGACACAAACGAGTTGTTAGGAACATTTCTTCGTAAAATTTGTTTTTCACTTTTATCTTATCTATTTTTCTGTCACCTATGAGCTCCAAAGTGTCCAATTTCTCATCTAGAGTATCTCATCAAGTGTGAATGATAGACTGAGACTAAATTGGCAACTTTTTGGAAAATATGATTTTGGCCAAACGCGAAAGGCATAAATTCTAGAAAATGTCACTTGTGGTCATTTTTATGTAATCTCAATTGTTGCCCCCAGATTGTACCAAAATGCCAAATCAGACATCCAGTTTAACTACTCTGCATCTAGCGTGTCTATTCATGTGTAAAATAATTGTCTGGGACTCACTGTTTAGTGGTAGGACACAAACGAGTTGTTAGGAACATTTCTTCGTAAAATTTGTTTTTCACTTTTATCTTATCTATTTCTCTGTCACCTATGAGCTCCAAAGTGTCCAATTTCTCATCTAGAGTATCTCATCAAGTGTGAATGATAGACTGAGACTAAATTGGCAACTTTTTTGGAAAATATGATTTTGGCCAAACGCGAAAGGCATAAATTCTGGAAAAATGTCACTTGTGGTCATTTTTATGTTATCTCAATTGTTGCCCCCAGATTGTACCAAAATGCCAAATCAGACATTCAGTTTACCTACTCTGCATCTAGCGTGTCTATTCATGTGTAAAATAATTGTCTGGGACTCACTGTTTAGTGGTAGGACACAAACAAGTTGTTAGGAACATTTCTTCGTAAAATTTGTTTTTCACTTTTATCTTATCTATTTTTCTGTCACCTATGAGCTCCAAAGTGTCCAATTTCTCATCTAGAGTATCTCGTCAAGTGTGAAATGATAGACTGAGACTAAATTGGCACTTTTTTGGAAAATATGATTTTGGCCAAACGCGAAAGGCATAAATTCTGGAAAAATGTCACTTGTGGTCATTTTTATGTTATCTCAATTGTTGCCCCCAGATTGTACCAAAATGCCAAATCAGACATCCAGTTTAACTACTCTGCATCTAGCGTGTCTATTCATGTGTAAAATAATTGTCTGGGACTCACTGTTTAGTGGTAGGACACAAACAAGTTGTTAGGAACATTTCTTCGTAAAATTTGTTTTTCACTTTTATCTTATCTATTTTTCTGTCACCTATGAGCTCCAAAGTGTCCAATTTCTCATCTAGAGTATCTCGTCAAGTGTGAAATGATAGACTGAGACTAAATTGGCAACTTTTTGGAAAATATGATTTTGGCCAAACGCGAAAGGCATAAATTCTGGAAAAATGTCACTTGTGGTCATTTTTATGTTATCTCAATTGTTGCCCCCAGATTGTACCAAAATGCCAAATCAGACATTCAGTTTACCTACTCTGCATCTAGCGTGTCTATTCATGTGTAAAATAATTGTCTGGGACTCACTGTTTAGTGGTAGGACACAAACAAGTTGTTAGGAACATTTCTTCGTAAAATTTGTTTTTCACTTTTATCTTATCTATTTTTCTGTCACCTATGAGCTCCAAAGTGTCCAATTTCTCATCTAGAGTATCTCGTCAAGTGTGAAATGATAGACTGAGACTAAATTGGCAACTTTTTGGAAAATATGATTTTGGCCAAACGCGAAAGGCATAAATTCTGAAAAAAATGTCACTTGTGGTCATTTTTATGTTATCTCAATTGTTGCCCCCAGATTGTACCAAAATGCCAAATCAGACATTCAGTTTACTACTCTGCATCTAGCGTGTCTATTCATGTGTAAAATAATTGTCTGGGACTCACTGTTTAGTGGTAGGACACAAACAAGTTGTTAGGAACAATTCTTCGTAAAATTTGTTTTTCACTTTTATCTTATCTATTTTTCTGTCACCTATGAGCTCCAAAGTGTCCAATTTCTCATCTAGAGTATCTCGTCAAGTGTGAAATGATAGACTGAGACTAAATTGGCAACTTTTTGGAAAATATTATTTTGGCCAAACGCGAAAGGCATAAATTCTGGAAAAATGTCACTTGTGGTCATTTTTATGTTATCTCAATTGTTGCCCCCAGATTGTACAAAATGCCAAATCAGACATCCAGTTTAACTACTCTGCATCTAGCGTGTCTATTAATGTGTAAAATAATTGTCTGGGACTCACTTTTAGTGTGGTAGGACACAAACAAGTTGTTAGGAACATTTCTTCGTAAATTTTTGTTTTTTCACTTTTATCTTATCTATTTTTCTGTCACCTATGAGCTCCAAAGTGTCCAATTTCTCATCTAGAGTATCTCGTCAAGTGTGAAATGATAGACTGAGACTAAATTGGCAACTTTTTGGAAAATATGATTTTGGCCAAACGCGAAAGGCATAAATTCTGGAAAAATGTCACTTGTGGTCATTTTTATGTTATCTCAATTGTTTGCCCCCAGATTGTACCAAAATGCCAAATCAGACATTCAGTTTAACTACTCTGCATCTAGCGTGTCTATTCATGTGTAAAATAATTGTCTGGGACTCACTGTTTAGTGGTAGGACACAAACAAGTTGTTAGGAACAATTCTTCGTAAAATTTGTTTGTTTTTCACTTTTATCTTATCCATTTTTCTGTCACCTATGAGCTCCAAAGTGTCCAATTTCTCATCTAGAGTATCTCGTCAAGTGTGAAATGATAGACTGAGACTAAATTGGCAACTTTTTGGAAAATATGATTTTGGCCAAACGCGAAAGGCATAAATTCTGGAAAAATGTCACTTGTGGTCATTTTTATGTTATCTCAATTGTTGCCCCCAGATTGTACCAAAATGCCAAATCAGACATCCAGTTTAACTACTCTGCATCTAGCGTGTCTATTCATGTGTAAAATAATTGTCTGGGACTCACTGTTTAGTGGTAGGACACAAACAAGTTGTTAGGAACATTTCTTCGTAAAATTTGTTTTTCACTTTTATCTTATCTATTTTTCTGTCACCTATGAGCTCCAAAGTGTCCAATTTCTCATCTAGAGTATCTCGTCAAGTGTGAAATGATAGACTGAGACTAAATTGGCAACTTTTTTGAAAAATATGATTTTGGCCAAACGCGAAAGGCATAAATTCTGGAAAAATGTCACTTGTGGTCATTTTTATGTTATCTCAATTGTTGCCCCCAGATTGTACCAAAATGCCAAATCAGACATCCAGTTTAACTACTCTGCATCTAGCGTGTCTATTCATGTGTAAAATAATTGTCTGGGACTCACTGTTTAGTGGTAGGACACAAACAAGTTGTTAGGAACATTTCTTCGTAAAATTTGTTTTTCACTTTTATCTTATCTATTTTTCTGTCACCTATGAGCTCCAAAGTGTCCAATTTCTCATCTAGAGTATCTCGTCAAGTGTGAAATGATAGACTGAGACTAAATTGGCACTTTTTTTGAAAATATGATTTTGGCCAAACGCGAAAGGCATAAATTCTGGAAAAATGTCACTTGTGGTCATTTTTATGTTATCTCAATTGTTGCCCCCAGATTGTACCAAAATGCCAAATCAGACATTCAGTTTACCTACTCTGCATCTAGCGTGTCTATTCATGTGTAAAATAATTGTCTGGGACTCACTGTTTAGTGGTAGGACACAAACAAGTTGTTAGGAACAATTCTTCGTAAAATTTGTTTTTCACTTTTATCTTATCTATTTTTTCTGTCACCTATGAGCTCCAAAGTGTCCAATTTCTCATCTAGAGTATCTCGTCAAGTGTGAAATGATAGACTGAGACTAAATTGGCAACTTTTTTGAAAAAATATGATTTTGGCCAAACGCGAAAGGCATAAATTCTGAAAAATGTCACTTGTGGTCATTTTTATGTTATCTCAATTGTTGCCCCCAGATTGTACCAAAATGCCAAATCAGACATCCAGTTTAACTACTCTGCATCTAGCGTGTCTATTCATGTGTAAAATAATTGTCTGGGACTCACTGTTTAGTGGTAGGACACACAAACAAGTTGTTAGGAACATTTCTTCGTAAAAATTTGTTTTTCACTTTTATCTTATCTATTTTTCTGTCACCTATGAGCTCCAAAGTGTCCAATTTCTCATCTAGAGTATCTCGTCAAGTGTGAAATGATAGACTGAGACTAAATTGGCAACTTTTTGGAAAATATGATTTTGGCCAAACGCGAAAGGCATAAATTCTGGAAAAATGTCACTTGTGGTCATTTTTATGTTATCTCAATTGTTGCCCCCAGATTGTACCAAAATGCCAAATCAGACATCCAGTTTAACTACTCTGCATCTAGCGTGTCTATTCATGTGTAAAATAATTGTCTGGGACTCACTGTTTAGTGGTAGGACACAAACAAGTTGTTAGGAACATTTCTTCGTAAAATTTGTTTTTCACTTTTATCTTATCTATTTTTCTGTCACCTATGAGCTCCAAAGTGTCCAATTTCTCATCTAGAGTATCTCGTCAAGTGTGAAATGATAGACTGAGACTAAATTGGCAACTTTTTGGAAAATATGATTTTGGCCAAACGCGAAAGGCATAAATTCTGGAAAAATGTCACTTGTGGTCATTTTTATGTTATCTCAATTGTTGCCCCCAGATTGTACCAAAATGCCAAATCAGACATTCAGTTTACCTACTCTGCATCTAGCGTGTCTATTCATGTGTAAAATAATTGTCTGGGACTCACTGTTTAGTGGTAGGACACAAACAAGTTGTTAGGAACATTTCTTCGTAAATTTTTGTTTTTCACTTTTATCTTATCTATTTTTCTGTCACCTATGAGCTCCAAAGTGTCCAATTTCTCATCTAGAGTATCTCGTCAAGTGTGAAATGATAGACTGAGACTAAATTGGCAACTTTTTGGAAAATATGATTTTGGCCAAACGCGAAAGGCATAAATTCTGGAAAAAATGTCACTTGTGGTCATTTTTATGTTATCTCAATTGTTGCCCCCAGATTGTACCAAAATGCCAAATCAGACATCCAGTTTAACTACTCTGCATCTAGCGTGTCTATTCATGTGTAAAATAATTGTCTGGGACTCACTGTTTAGTGGTAGGACACAAACAAGTTGTTAGGAACATTCTTCGTAAAATTTTTTTTTTTCACTTTTATCTTATCTATTTTTCTGTCACCTATGAGCTCCAAAGTGTCCAATTTCTCATCTAGAGTATCTCGTCAAGTGTGAAATGATAGACTGAGACTAAATTGGCAACTTTTTGGAAAATATGATTTTGGCCAAACGCGAAAGGCATAAATTCTAGTAAAATGTTACTTGTGGTCATTTTTATGTTATCTCAATTGTTGCCGCAGATTTTACCAAAATGCTCAAATCAGACATCCAGTTTAACTACTCTACATCTAGCGTGTCTATTCATGTGTAAAATAATTGTCTTGGACTCACTGTTTAGTGGTAGGACACAAACAAGTTGTTAGGAACATTTCTTCGTAAAATTTTTTTTTTCACTTTTATCTTATCTATTTTTCTGTCACCTATGAGCTCCAAAGTGTCCAATTTATCATCTAGAGTATCTCGTCAAGTGTGAAATGATAGACTGAGACTAAATTGGCAACTTTTTTTGGAAAATATGATTTTGGCCAAACGCGAAAGGCATAAATTCTGCAAAAATGTCACTTGTGGTCATTTTTATGTTATCTCAATTGTTGCCCCCAGATTGTACCAAAATGCCAAATTCAGACATTCAGTTTAACTACTCTGCATCTAGCGTGTCTATTCATGTGTAAAATAATTGTCTGGGACTCACTGTTTAGTGGTAGGACACAAACAAGTTGTTAGGAACAATTTCTTCGTAAAATTTTTTTTTCACTTTTATCTTATCTATTTTTTCTGTCACCTACGAGCTCCAAAGTGTCCAATTTTCTCATCTAGAGTATCTCGTCAAGTGTGAAATGATAGACTGAGACTAAATTGGCAACTTTTTTGGAAAATATGATTTTGGCCAAACGCGAAAGGCATAAATTCTGGAAAAAATGTCATTTGTGGTCATTTTTATGTTATCTCAATTGTTTCCCCCAGATTGTACCAAAATGCCAAATCAGACATTCAGTTTAACTACTCTGCATCTAGCGTGTCTATTCATGTGTAAAAGAATTGTCTGGGACTCACTGTTTAGTGGTAGGACACAAACAAGTTGTTAGGAACATTTCTTCGTTAAATTTGTTTTTTCACTTTTATCTTATCTATTTTTCTGTCACCTATGAGCTCCAAAGTGTCCAATTTCTCATCTAGAGTATCTCGTCAAGTGTGAAATGATAGACTGAGACTAAATTGGCAACTTTTTGGAAAATATGATTTTGGCCAAACGCGAAAGGCATAAATTCTGGAAAAATGTCACTTGTGGTCATTTTTATGTTATCTCAATTGTTGCCCCCAGATTGTACCAAAATGCCAAATCAGACATTCAGTTTAACTACTCTGCATCTAGCGTGTCTATTCATGTGTAAAATAATTGTCTGGGACTCAATGTTTAGTGGTAGGACACAAACAAGTTGTTAGGAACATTTCTTCGTAAAATTTGTTTTTCACTTTTATCTTATCTATTTTTTCTGTCACCTATGAGCTCCAAAGTGTCCAATTTCTCATCTAGAGTATCTCGTCAAGTGTGAAATGATAGACTGAGACTAAATTGGCAACTTTTTTGAAAATATGATTTTGGCCAAACGCGAAAGGCATAAATTCTGCAAAAATGTCACTTGTGGTCATTTTTATGTTATCTCAATTGTTGCCCCCAGATTGTACCAAAATGCCAAATCAGACATTCAGTTTAACTACTCTGCATCTAGCGTGTCTATTCATGTGTAAAATAATTGTCTGGGACTCACTGTTTAGTGGTAGGACACAAACAAGATGTTAGGAATTTTTCTTCGTAAAATTTGTTTTTCACTTTTATCTTATCTATTTTTCTGTCACCTATGAGCTCCAAAGTGTCCAATTTCTCATCTAGAGTATCTCGTCAAGTGTGAAATGATAGACTGAGACTAAATTGGCAACTTTTTGGAAAATATGATTTTGGCCAAATGCGAAAGGCATAAATTCTGGAAAAATGTCACTTGTGGTCATTTTTATGTTATCTCAATTGTTGCCCCCAGATTGTACCAAAATGCCAAATCAGACATTCAGTTTACCTACTCTGCATCTAGCGTGTCTATTCATGTATAAAATAATTGTCTGGGACTCACTGTTTAGAGGTAGGACACAAACAAGTTGTTAGGAAATTTTCTTCGTAAAATTTGTTTTTTTTACTTTCATCTTATCTATTTTTCTGTCACCTATGAGCTCCAAAGTGTCCAATTTCTCATCTAGAGTATCTCGTCAAGTGTGAAATGATAGACTGAGACTAAATTGGCAACTTTTTTGAAAATATGATTTTGGCCAAACGCGAAAGGCATAAATTCTGGAAAAATGTCACTTGTGGTCATTTTTATGTTATCTCAATTGTTGCCCCCAGATTGTACCAAAATGCCAAATCAGACATTCAATTTACCTACTCTGCATCTAGCGTGTCTATTCATGTTTAAAATAATTGTCTGGGACTCACTGTTTAGTGGTAGGACACAAACAAGTTGTTAGGAACATTTCTTCGTAAAATTTGTTTTTCACTTTTATCTTATCTATTTTTTTCTGTCACCTATGAGCTCCAAAGTGTCCAATTTCTCATCTAGAGTGTATCTCGTCAAGTGTGAAATGATAGACTGAGACTAAATTGGCAACTTTTTGGAAAATATGATTTTGGCCAAACGCGAAAGGCATAAATTCTGGAAAAAATGTCACTTGTGGTCATTTTTATGTTATCTCAATTGTTGCCCCCAGATTGTACCAAAATGCCAAATCAGACATTCAGTTTAACTACTCTGCATCTAGCGTGTCTATTCATGTGTAAAATAATTGTCTGGGACTCACTGTTTAGTGGTAGGACACAAACAAGTTGTTAGGAACATTTCTTCGTAAAATTTGTTTTTCACTTTTATCTTATCTATTTTTCTGTCACCTATGAGCTCCAAAGTGTCCAATTTCTCATCTAGAGTATCTCGTCAAGTGTGAAATGATAGACTGAGACTAAATTGGCAACTTTTTGGAAAATATGATTTTGGCCAAACGCGAAAGGCATAAATTCTGGAAAAATGTCACTTGTGGTCATTTTTATGTTATCTCAATTGTTGCCCCCCAGATTGTACCAAAATGCCAAATCAGACATTCAGTTTAACTACTCTGCATCTAGCGTGTCTATTCATGTGTAAAATAATTGTCTGGGACTCACTGTTTAGTGGTAGGACACAAACAAGTTGTTAGGAACATTTCTTCGTAAAATTTGTTTTTTCACTTTTATCTTATCTATTTTTCTGTCACCTATGAGCTCCAAAGTGTCCAATTTTTCATCTAGAGTATCTCGTCAAGTGTGAAATGATAGACTGAGACTAAATTGGCAACTTTTTTGGAAAATATGATTTTGGCCAAACGCGAAAGGCATAAATTCTGAAAAATGTCACTTGTGGTCATTTTTATGTTATCTCAATTGTTGCCCCCAGATTGTACCAAAATGCCAAATCAGACATTCAGTTTACCTACTCTGCATCTAGCGTGTCTATTCATGTGTAAAATAATTGTCTGGGACTCACTGTTTAGTAGTAGGACACAAACAAGTTGTTAGGAACAATTTCTCGTAAAATTTGTTTTTCACTTTTATCTTATCTATTTTTCTGTCACCTATGAGCTCCAAAGTGTCCAATTTCTCATCTAGAGTATCTCGTCAAGTGTGAAATGATAGACTGAGACTAAATTGGCAACTTTTTGGAAAATATGATTTTGGCCAAACGCGAAAGGCATAAATTCTGGAAAAATGTCACTTGTGGTCATTTTTATGTCATCTCAATTATTGCCCCCAGATTGTACCAAAATGCCAAATCAGACATTCAGTTTACCTACTCTGCATCTAGCGTGTCTATTCATGTGTAAAATAATTGTCTGGGACTTTGGAAAATATGATTTTGGCCAAACGCG
>CAJHNH020004392.1:0-40153 GCA_905116865.2 Candidula unifasciata
ACCGCTACACACTAGCTCGCTTCTGATTGATTGACTTACTGATCACCTTACCCCTGATAGGGTCGGCCTCGAGCGATCCGACTTTCACACAAGGTCACGGGAATATTCCGCACCCGCGCTCATACCGCGTTTTGTTTATTTCACCATGCCAGAGCTTTAAACACTTCTAAAAACATTTAGATACTGGGTCTAACACACAACTCCCCCTAGAAAGTGACAAATCTGTGTCAGAGGCCGTCTCTTTCTCGGAAATAAAAACGTAAATGCCAGACAACAATAGACTGCGACACACATAACCTCGACCACGGTAGACTAGTCCGACCAACTTATCAAAAGCGTTGACCTACAACCGGTGATGTTTTAAATAGGGAGACGATTGTATAAACAACCCAAATGTCGCTTCTCCAAAGATATAACACGTTTTTCTACACCGTTAACACACTTTCGACATATCCCTCAAGTTGGACTTAGACTGCAGGGATGAAATTACTTGTTCACACTCAGAGAGTTTACATTTTACTTACGAATTCATCATATTTTGGTTTATAATTCTTCCGTCGATTGGTTTGTTATGCTGGTAATGCAATTCACGCAAAATGTTACATAAGACAGTTGGAAATAGGGCTTTTCGAAAAGCTAACATTTGTTCTTTATGAAAGTGAATTGTTTTATACATGACCATCTCTAAAAACTCCTAAACAAGAGCCACTCAATAAACGTTAGTGTCATTTTCATGTTAGCAGCATCACATTAGTAAAGTGTGATTGTTTGTTACGTGAATGCCAGGATCTTGTCCAGTGTCATCGGAAAAGTGCCAGCCCTTTGATTTCGACTAATAGATATATAGATAGGGCACAAGCAATAACTTTTATAAACTGGTTGAAAGCTAGTAATGACTGCCCAATGTTTTTGCTAATATCGACAGACTTCTCGGAGAAATAAAGCTCGAAATCCCATTTCTGCCAGTAACTGATATTTCCACTGTGTCTGTAACAATGGGCTAACTTTTAACGACGGGACACTAATAAATATCATGTGCACATTATTTTAGTCTTCTTTTCTCTCTGCTATCATTAAAATCCTTTATGTCAACACTAGTCAAATCCATCAGTATAAAAGACACAGGTAACATTTCCCAGCTCCATTTATGACCAGAAATACAATGGCTGGACCTGTTCAGACTGATATCTTTATGGCTTAGCAACCATGGATAGAGGAATCACCACGGCTAGTGTCTAGCACTAATAAATCTAAGCAACCATTCAACGGACAATAGCCTGAAGTGAAAGCTAACCCGGCAAGCTGACATTTACAGAATGTCGTATGAAGTAATTTCCTCAGCCTCTAGAAGACGACAATGTGAAATATTTCTCTCTCAGTATTTCGAAAAGTGAACCACTGCAGTCAACATTTGTATATTTGTCTTGCAAGGTTTCCAACCATTCACCTGTTGTCTGCACCATATTTCTTGACAATGTCTTGAGACAGACATTTTTACTGACTCACGTTTTGTAGATGAAAATGCAAGGTATTTAAAACAATATTCTAAAAACATGTTTGATGTCAAAACATGTATATGATCATGTATATGCCAGGGGCCATATAAGAGGTAAGTGCACGAAGACAACTTATCACAAACATCAGAAAGGGACATAATTTGTTGGGACAATTTCTGAGAAGAAGGAAACTAGAACATGTTGTGACCACTGGAAAAGATTTATAGAAACAGAGACAGGGGGACAGCGCGAGAAGATTCTGGACAGCCTTTTGTCCTGTCATGGAGATGTGTAAGCACACGAACGAATACACTCAGTTGCGGATGGCGGACTGGGGAAAGGCATGATCGTCCACGCCAGTCGTCTAGGCACTTACTGCTGATGATGATGGTTTGAGTGGTGTGTGTGTGTTGTTGGTGTGTGTGTATGTGTGTGTGTGTTTAAAGGAGTAAATTTATTGTCAAGAGAATTATTTCAGGAGATCACTAACAGTACATTGCCTTTGATGTCTAAACTATGGTTTGATAAGCTACCTGTAGTCATTTCCAGAAATAGCGAACAACTTTACAAATCTGTAACTCAGTAACTTTTCGGTGTAAGTTGTTAAATTTACCATGCAGCCTGTGAACAGTTAGGTCCTTGCAAATGCGTTTTTTTTTTTTTTTTCAAATGTTTACAAACATCTAGTTTTAATTTTACCTTATTTGCAGTACATTATAAAAAAAAAAAAAAACAACTGTCGTAGTGCCTATCAGAGAGGACGTGCACTGGAGGTTGATTGATGGCTTTGATATCTTTATGCCGCAGGAATTAAACACAGATATACATGGGTGTCCATGGATACATTAGTTACATAAATCCTACTGGATAGGGAAGACATGGACCGTGTCTGCTGGTAAAAATGGGGTGAAGCATGTAGTTTTTTTTTAAAGCTGGGCCAGTGGAATCATAACAGGGGCTTTTGAGCTGAAAGGCCATTGAAAGACTCTCATAATATCTTGGACAAAGAAGAGGAGAAATACTGACGATGTCTGGAAAGATCTGAACATCAGAGAAGATTGGCTAATAAACAGCATCCTCTCTCGAGAAAGCTGAAATATTTTGGTCATGTCAAGAGCCACGACAGATTGGGAAAAATTCTAGCAGAAGGCATGGTACCAGGAAGGAGGGGCAGACGCCGACAAACACGAAGATGGGCACAGGATATAAGTGACTCCTTGAGTATGAAAGTACATGAGGCGGGAGAACTGGCGAGAGACCGAGTTTTTTTTTCAGGCAGACTGTGATGAGAGCGACGTTCTGCAAAGGACCTGCTACATATTGATGATGAGTTGAATCATAGTACGCTCGAGGTTCTGGGTATGCAGATAGATAATGGGGGCACAATTTTAAATTTAGTAAATATTTACGCTGCTGTTGTATCTCTTATCACAAAGGAACATTAGGATTGACTCGAAGAGTTGAGGGAAATCCCTAGTATTAGGCTTTTAATTTGCGGGGTTTCCAATACGCAGAACATTGCGCGGGACAGTACTGGTGAAAATAGACTAGGAAATGCTTTAGCAGAAGATATGGTAGATGCAAACGTAGTCTGTATAAACGAGGGTAGGCCAACTAAAATGGCACCGAAACCTGGAGACTCAGACATTTCTATTGATTTGGAGTCTGTAGCCAGTAAGAAGTGATGAAGACGAAACAGTGTCCTATGTGATCCTGGGAGTCACCATATGGCATGCTCAGTCTTGATTTCTAAAGCTAGCAAGATCAGAGCTGCGAGAACGAGCATGAGTTTTAATATTGGGAGCCAGTACCCTTCTTGAACGCCTTCAACAAAAGGTATGCAGCAGAACCACCACCATTGCATTTGTGCAGCCTCCACTTTGGACCCAAGAAGTAGAAAATGCATTGAAAAGTAGGCAACAGTTTAACGATTGCAGAAAGTGCGTAAGACACCTAACGCGGCTATCTGGTCAGTACAGGATCTGTCTGGCCGAAAACCAGCCTGCTCATTTCTTAGCTTTTTATCAAAAGCATCTTTCAGTCTTTCCAAAATATTTATTCTAAATATTTTTCCAACAAATGGCAGCAACATAATTCCTCTGTATTTTTCACATTCCAGTCGATCAACTTTTTTAGACACTTCAAGAAGACATCCTTCTCTCCGGTCAGCTGGTATTTCTTCGGTCTCCCAGATTTATTAAATAATGTATGTAGCAATATCGTTGATGCGTTTATACTGACCGTAATAACTTCTGCCGGAATTCAATCTGGACTAGCCGCTTTTCCTTCCTTCAGAAGATTGTTAGCGTTCCCAATTTAGTCTTAAATAGTATCTCACAACTGATGTCGAGTTCCATTCCTAAAGGCTCTTATCTGGATCAACCTCTGAGGCTGGTCTACTTAGAGGTAAAATATGCAGCCCATCTGTCTGTTTGATCTTTAGTGTTGGTAAGTATTTTTGACTGACTGAGTTGGCTGACTATATTTACCTAATAATTTCTTCGTGTTACTGTAAAGGTATCTGAGTTTTCCTTTTGCTGCTGCTGTCTCCGCTTCCTGTGCTAGGTCATCTAAATATTTCTTTTTATCTACCTTCGTTCGACTTTAAACTTTACTTCCTTATTGGTTTCTGTGTATTTTTCCAGAGCTCTAGTTTTAGCAGCTCTAGTTTTAGCAGCTCTAGTTTTAGCAGCTCTAGTTTTGCTATTGTTAGTCTACTTTTTTACCTTTTTTTTTTCTCGATAATTTTAACGGTTTCTGGCGTTATCCACATTTTATTTTTCCGTTTTTCTTAACAATGTCTTCTACATAAGATTCATTCCAAATAATTCCATTGATCTGATCCCAGCAGACTTCAATGCTTACCTCTTCAGCTAACTGCTGCAACACACGATACTCAATAGAGACTAGCTGAAAAATTGTACCTTAACTACTTTATCCATGAGACAGCCTATACAATATACTGGTTTCGATGGTTAACAAATGAGATACATCTTTTAAGTTTCAACTTGATTCTGCTCACCAACATAAAAAAAAAAATAATAAATACATGGCCATCTTTAAAAGCCATAACATCTTTTATTGGATGATCTGCATTCTGTTTATACAAGTGTGACCAGTTTGACTGGTTGTCTTGTGGTTTGCGATGTCCATGTGACCTTGTGTATTCTCTTGTGTGGGATGCTTCCATCGGTTACACACCGGTTTGCTGCACACAAATCGGGGAATAATTCTCAGTTTTACTTTATTTCTCCTAGTCCATACTTTCCTATAATCTCCCTATAGCTTGTGTTATCCGATCCTCTCTCAGTGTTGAAGTCACCCATCACAATGTGTATATTACCCTTTCTTTCATTATTTCAAATATTTTGAAGTTGCATGTTAAATTCCTCTTTAATAAATGCATCCTTATCATTTGTTGGTACATACACCTATATTACCGACACATTCACTTTCGCTGTTCCAAATTGTGTTCTTATTATTCTAGGACTCACAGCTTCCTATTCTATTAGTTTCTCTGCTTCTTTCGATAGCACCAGGGCTACTCCTTCACTGCTGTGAAAAGTTTACTCTGTGTGTCGTAAAAACAAAATAGTTTCCCCTGCATTTAAATACCAATCCCCCCACCCAGCCCTTGTCCATATAGTTTCACATAATGCTAAAATACTAATCCTGCACTGTTTTATTTCCTTTAATACTTGCATTGTTCTTTCTACGTCATACACAGTTTAAACATACCAGGTGCCAATTCTAGAGATTAACAAAGATGAAAGGGGGTACGTTTACGATTCAGATTCCTTTCGGCTTTTTCCGCACCGTGTCATACTTCTTCTACTAGAAGAGCTTCTCTTTATGTTGGCTCGCCGGGCTTTCTTGTTTCTCTTTGAGACTTTTCCTTGGTGTTTTTTGTGTGTTCTTTTTTTTTTTTACATTTGCTTTACAAGATTAGGTAGGCAACCTCATGCCCAACCCTACCCGTTGTAGCATCTTACGATATGCGTAAAGAGAGAGAGACAGACAGACAGACAGACAGACAGACAGACAGACAGACAGACAGACAGACTGGAAGAGAAAACATTTAATAAACGCTTTGTATCAACATCAATTTAGTGTAACAGAATACAATTACACTTAGTGAACAATTTAATTAATAAACAAAGAACGAGTTATTAATCACCCAGGTTCGTCCTTCTCTTTAAAGTTAATGAATTACTTATTAATTTTGTTTTCATATCCGCATACTTGGACAGCAAGAATAGACCCACTGCCTACCCACACGCATGCTGTAAGAGTCGACTGACTGGGAGCTTCCCTCCAAGTTGGAGTGCATGCAACTGCCTGAGAGGCAAGGAACCAGCTGTCTGCATAAAAAATTAGTCAGATCTGTAAAACAGATGTACACGCAACACTCAGGTTATGGATCAGTAGTGCAGTCCAGAAGTGGACGAACAACCATAACTTTCCGTCGGAGTTTACAGCTGGTGAACGCGAAGAAGAAGAAGAACTGAACGGAAGGATGGCATCAACTGACACTTCTACAATCAGCGGTTATTGACAACATGAACTTTGAATAGGAGACTTTCTGTACCTGCCATCTGACGTAGTTTAAATAGACTGCTTTTTTAAAGCTATACTGACTGTTGAAACAATCAGTCAGTAAAAGAGAGAGGGAACCTTTCAAAACAGCGCACTACAGCTAACGTTCCATGTGGTTTACACAGCTGACATTACTAAATAACATCACTAGCAAGTCTCCAACAGCCTACGTGAACCAGGTATATACAGAATCAGTGCTCATCGTAACAGCAAAACAGACTCTGACTCAGTACCGACACTGGAAACGTCAACAATTTTAAAGCAGAGGCAGTAACTCTCTGCTTAAATCTGATCGGACCCCAAATAATCTATATTTAACTATATAAAAAGCTGTCATATTCGCGTACTTAAAACCAGTCCTCCGAGCGGTCTCATGCTCCCAACAGAAGAGCATCCACCTAGTATGAAATAAAAAAAAACCAGAATGCTGTCACAGGAGCAGAACCAGTTTGGCAGGGAATTCCAGCCTAGTGTGGATCCCTAGAAACGGAGAAGCACAAGAGCTTATAAAGACCTCAGAATACCGCACTTGTCTTAGAGCGTTAGAACGTTAAATACACCCCCAAAATAAACTATCAAACTGAACTTGAGAAAAGAGCATGTGCTTGTCAGATCACGTGCTTCACTGACCCTGTGCTTCGCGGACCATGTGCTTCATCGACCATGTGCTTCACAGACCATGTGCTTCACAGACCATGTGCTTCACAGACCATGTGCTTCACAGACCATGTGCTTCATGGACCATGTGCTTCACAGACCATGTGCTTCATGGACCATGTGCTTCACAGACCATGTGCTTCACGGGCCATGTGCTTCACGGACCATGTGCTTCACAGACCATGTGCTTCATAGACCATGTGCTTCACAGACCATGTGCTTCACAGACCATGTGCTTCACAGACCATGTGCTTCACGGGCCATGTGCTTCACAGACCATGTGCTTCACGGGCCATGTGCTTCATAGACCATGTGCTTCACAGACCATGTGCTTCACAGACCATGTGCTTCACAGACCATGTGCTTCACAGTAAAATAACAGAAGATGGAAGAACTGACAGAGAAATAGAAACCAGATGTCATAAAGCAAATGACTTATCAAATGTCACCATTATTAGGACATCCAAGCAAAATTATGAGTGTTAGTCAGACGTCTTTAATGCAGCAGAATACGAGGTAATGTTCTGTTCTGAGGTCATGAGCAAACTGATTATAATGAGTGTTTAACAAAACATTATTTAGAAGTCTTCCTTGATATTGTTCTATTGTGTTGTTACAAGTAACTCCGCTTTGGTCTTGGATGACTCCAGATCAAAAAACAAGATTGTTTACTTCTTCTTAGACAAGGGTACACCCCGCAGGTGACGCACTGGGGCAGATGAATAGAAAGATCATCTCAAGATAACGAAATCTGCGGATCAGCTGGTATCGGTTCTTCTCTCTTAAAGGCAAATTCTCCAATGGCATTGTCTTTTCGACGTTCAGGTACGGGAAGTCGGTTCACCATGTATGACTGGTCGGAGAGCAAATTAAGTATTTGGGTACAAATATTTTTTCTTGCCCCTTCCTGACTCAGGTGGAACCATGTGGAAATAGGAGTCACTGATGTGATTGCTGGGGTCACTCCACACCAAAACTGCAAATGGTATCGATACATTTTCCTTGTTCACCCGCTTTAAAAGTTTACTTACACAGCTACTACAACATATGAAGGGAGCCCGTGCCTTGTCCTGGTTCACAATCTTGCATCCGAAAAAAAAAAACAGTCACACACCTTCTCGTATATTGCCTTGATGACTCTTTTTTTCTGGCTTTCAAATGTCGGGTAAATTTTACGCTGGTCTCATCATTTACACACCGCTACACACTAGCTCGCTTCTGATTGATTGACTTACTGATCACCTTACCCCTGATAGGTCGGCCTCGAGCGATCCGACTTTCACACAAGGTCACGGGAATATTCCGCACCCGCGCTCATACCGCGTTTTGTTTATTTCACCATGCCAGAGCTTTAAACACTTCTAAAACATTTAGATACTGGGTCTAACACACAACTCCCCTAGAAAGTGACAAATCTGTGTCAGAGGCCGTCTCTTTCTCGGAAATAAAAACGTAAATGCCAGACAACAATAGACTGCGACACACATAACCTCGACCACGGTAGACTAGTCCGACCAACTTATCAAAAGCGTTGACCTACAACCGGTGATGTTTAAATAGGGAGACGATTGTATAAACAACCCAAATGTCGCTTCTCCAAAGATATAACACGTTTTCTACACCGTTAACACACTTTCGACATATCCCTCAAGTTGGACTTAGACTGCAGGGATGAAATTACTTGTTCACACTCAGAGAGTTTACATTTTACTTACGAATTCATCATATTTTGGTTTATAATTCTTCCGTCGATTGGTTTGTTATGCTGGTAATGCAATTCACGCAAAATGTTACATAAGACAGTTGGAAATAGGGCTTTTCGAAAAGCTAACATTTGTTCTTTATGAAAGTGAATTGTTTATACATGACCATCTCTAAAACTCCTAAACAAGAGCCACTCAATAAACGTTAGTGTCATTTTCATGTTAGCAGCATCACATTAGTAAAGTGTGATTGTTGTTACGTGAATGCCAGGATCTTGTCCAGTGTCATCGGAAAAGTGCCAGCCCTTTGATTTCGACTAATAGATATATAGATAGGGCACAAGCAATAACTTTTATAAACTGGTTGAAAGCTAGTAATGACTGCCCAATGTTTTGCTAATATCGACAGACTTCTCGGAGAAATAAAGCTCGAAATCCCATTTCTGCCAGTAACTGATATTTCCACTGTGTCTGTAACAATGGGCTAACTTTAACGACGGGACACTAATAAATATCATGTGCACATTATTTTAGTCTTCTTTTCTCTCTGCTATCATTAAAATCCTTTATGTCAACACTAGTCAAATCCATCAGTATAAAAGACACAGGTAACATTTCCCAGCTCCATTTATGACCAGAAATACAATGGCTGGACCTGTTCAGACTGATATCTTTATGGCTTAGCAACCATGGATAGAGGAATCACCACGGCTAGTGTCTAGCACTAATAAATCTAAGCAACCATTCAACGGACAATAGCCTGAAGTGAAAGCTAACCCGGCAAGCTGACATTTACAGAATGTCGTATGAAGTAATTTCCTCAGCCTCTAGAAGACGACAATGTGAAATATTTCTCTCAGTATTTCGAAAAGTGAACCACTGCAGTCAACATTTGTATATTTGTCTTGCAAGGTTTCCAACCATTCACCTGTTGTCTGCACCATATTTCTTGACAATGTCTTGAGACAGACATTTTTACTGACTCACGTTTTGTAGATGAAAATGCAAGGTATTTAAAACAATATTCTAAACATGTTTGATGTCAAAACATGTATATGATCATGTATATGCCAGGGGCCATATAAGAGGTAAGTGCACGAAGACAACTTATCACAAACATCAGAAAGGGACATAATTTGTTGGGACAATTTCTGAGAAGAAGGAAACTAGAACATGTTGTGACCACTGGAAAGATTTATAGAAACAGAGACAGGGGGACAGCGCGAGAAGATTCTGGACAGCCTTTTGTCCTGTCATGGAGATGTGTAAGCACACGAACGAATACACTCAGTTGCGGATGGCGGACTGGGGAAAGGCATGATCGTCCACGCCAGTCGTCTAGGCACTTACTGCTGATGATGATGGTTTGAGTGGTGTGTGTGTGTTGTTGGTGTGTGTGTATGTGTGTGTGTGTTTAAAGGAGTAAATTTATTGTCAAGAGAATTATTTCAGGAGATCACTAACAGTACATTGCCTTTGATGTCTAAACTATGGTTTGATAAGCTACCTGTAGTCATTTCCAGAAATAGCGAACAACTTTACAAATCTGTAACTCAGTAACTTTTCGGTGTAAGTTGTTAAATTTACCATGCAGCCTGTGAACAGTTAGGTCCTTGCAAATGCGTTTTTTTTTTTTTTCAAATGTTTACAAACATCTAGTTTTAATTTTACCTTATTTGCAGTACATTATAAAAAAAAAAAAAAACAACTGTCGTAGTGCCTATCAGAGAGGACGTGCACTGGAGGTTGATTGATGGCTTTGATATCTTTATGCCGCAGGAATTAAACACAGATATACATGGGTGTCCATGGATACATTAGTTACATAAATCCTACTGGATAGGGAAGACATGGACCGTGTCTGCTGGTAAAAATGGGGTGAAGCATGTAGTTTTTTTTTAAAGCTGGGCCAGTGGAATCATAACAGGGGCTTTTGAGCTGAAAGGCCATTGAAAGACTCTCATAATATCTTGGACAAAGAAGAGGAGAAATACTGACGATGTCTGGAAAGATCTGAACATCAGAGAAGATTGGCTAATAAACAGCATCCTCTCTCGAGAAAGCTGAAATATTTTTGGTCATGTCAAGAGCCACGACAGATTGGGAAAAATTCTAGCAGAAGGCATGGTACCAGGAAGGAGGGGCAGACGCCGACAAACACGAAGATGGGCACAGGATATAAGTGACTCCTTGAGTATGAAAGTACATGAGGCGGGAGAACTGGCGAGAGACCGAGTTTTTTTTTTCAGGCAGACTGTGATGAGAGCGACGTTCTGCAAAGGACCTGCTACATATTGATGATGAGTTGAATCATAGTACGCTCGAGGTTCTGGGTATGCAGATAGATAATGGGGGCACAATTTTAAATTTAGTAAATATTTACGCTGCTGTTGTATCTCTTATCACAAAGGAACATTAGGATTGACTCGAAGAGTTGAGGGAAATCCCTAGTATTAGGCTTTTAATTTGCGGGGTTTCCAATACGCAGAACATTGCGCGGGACAGTACTGGTGAAAATAGACTAGGAAATGCTTTAGCAGAAGATATGGTAGATGCAAACGTAGTCTGTATAAACGAGGGTAGGCCAACTAAAATGGCACCGAAACCTGGAGACTCAGACATTTCTATTGATTTGGAGTCTGTAGCCAGTAAGAAGTGATGAAGACGAAACAGTGTCCTATGTGATCCTGGGAGTCACCATATGGCATGCTCAGTCTTGATTTCTAAAGCTAGCAAGATCAGAGCTGCGAGAACGAGCATGAGTTTTAATATTGGGAGCCAGTACCCTTCTTGAACGCCTTCAACAAAAGGTATGCAGCAGAACCACCACCATTGCATTTGTGCAGCCTCCACTTTGGACCCAAGAAGTAGAAAATGCATTGAAAAGTAGGCAACAGTTTAACGATTGCAGAAAGTGCGTAAGACACCTCACAAGTTACACGAGGATGTAGAGTGTTGAGGGTTGTCCTGTATACCTAAAACCCAGGAATAAACTGAAGAAATTGTCTAGAAAACGCTATTTCTGAAGCGATTGTTGCCACTCTGCACGGAGAAGCGTGCCCGTTACCACCTTTCTTAACATACTCTGTGAGTCACATACAATTACGACACATATGTACAGCTGATTATCAATCTATTGAAAGGCAGTAGTGACTGCCTCCACTCTTAAACTAAACGTTGTGATATCATATGCCAGGCTTTGTTGCACTAAGCAATGTCCATTCGCTTTTGCTATAGACTCCCATGCACGTCGTATATCTCTCAACACAGAGCTATCGGTATATACAATCACATCACCTAGGCGGGAATTGTCATGAATCATTTGTGGACCCTCTGGTTCAGCAGTACCAGCTGGCCAGTCCCTGCAGTCACCACCTCAAGTCATTAAAACCAAACACAAGTCTGATTCTTGCACGGGTACTCGGACCCACTGCTCACTTAGTCCAAATGTATCAAGCCTGCACACATGTCTGATTCTTGTACTCGGACCCACTGCTCACTTAGTCCAAAAGTATCAAGCCTGCACACATGTCTGATTCTTGTACTCGGACCCACTGCTCACTTAGTCCAAATGTATCAAGCCTGCACACATGTCTGATTCTTGTACTCGGACCCACTGCTCACTTAGTCCAAAAGTATCAAGCCTGCACACATGTCTGATTCTTGTACTCGGACCCACTGCTCACTTAGTCCAAATCTATCAAGCCTGCACACATGTCTGATTACGTCCTCAGCTTGCACCATCAAAGACTTCCACTTTACAATCTGTGACCCTTAGCTCTACCTAGGGCTTGATGCAGGAGATGCTTCTTGTCTGCAACTATTCTGAAATATATTACTTTGCTTGCAGAACTTTGAGCCTATTTAGAATAGTAGACAGTGCAGGTATATATCGCCCATCCCTCCTCCCCGTCGAAGCGTCCTAGATTCGATCAAGGCCGCTACCGTCTTCCTAGACAGCCCCCCCCCCCCCAATCCCCTTCCTGAGGGTGGTAGCGCCCACTTCGGACAACACTGAAATGCTCTAGACTTTACCAATGTCAGCCAACTCATTGTTCTAATTGGTTTATCTCGTGTGCCACGCAAGACAGTTCTTATTCCTTCTTATTCCAGCATTTAATGGTTGTGTTTGACTATACGGGACATTTTGAGACGGTTTATTGAACACTAGACGCCCAAGCCACTGTCGACAGAAACAAAGACATCTGCTGCTGATCACCAGCAGCGAATCGCACCTGGCACCTAAGATATAGGGAATACGAAACTGTGTCAATAACCATGACGATAAGGAGTGATGAGATAATGAGGACGCTGAGAACAGCGGAAATATGGTTCAGAATCTTGTCGGAGGATTGAGAAATAATCCAAACTATTAGTAAGTGACTGATCACAATTATTGGGAAAGTTCAATTGCAAAATTTGGGATTACCAACAAAAGGAATGCAATATGGGCTTTAACCTGTGGCAACATGCCCGGCCATGGGTTCTGCGAGTGTTGAAATGTGTGAGCTCATAAGCAAGACCTAAGGAGACGGGCAACACATAATCAAACAAGCAACATCAACTTCAGTACAATATGATACGTCGTGCAGATAATGGACTATGCTGCTTTAGACCAGACATCTGAGGTGGTGGTGCTGACAGTGGTGGTGGCAATAGTAGTAGAAGTAGTTACTGTTTAACAATGGTGATGATGGTAATGGTACTGTCTTCTTCTACCTTCTAATCCCCAGTGTAGCATAGACCCTCAATAAAATCAAACCAAGTCGTTCGATCCTTCGCTATTTCATGCAGCTCTCCCATGTCATACCCATCTTTTTAACTTCACTCTCTAGCTTTCCTTTCTATGTTTTTTTTTAAAGTCTGCCTTTATTTTAATGTCCCTGAGGGTACCAGTGCAAAGACATTCTAGTTATGTTATTCTCAGATTTTTCTCACTGTGTATCCTATCCAACGCCAGCATATTTTCTTCACCTCTTGGTCCACTCGAGCTTGCTTAGTTGTCTCCTATAGCTTTACATTAGTGATTCTATCATATCAATTAAATCCCTCAGCAGGAACTAGTTAGTGAATGTTATTAGTTTATTAGTAATTGCCTTAACTGTTCTCCATGTTTTCGCTCCATACAACAATAGTTATTTGGCATTAGAATTAAACATTTTAAGTTTCGAATTGGTTATCTCGTATTTTCGTATTTTGTTATCTCCATAAATTTCTAGTGCTGTGAAAGCTCTTCTTGCCTTTTGTATTCGTATTTTAACATCTATCCCAGTTCCCCTATCCTTATCTACAGGACTACTTATAAAGGTGTACGACCCTACGCCTTAAGCAGGGTGCCATAAAGAGAAATCAAATTAATATGTGCCTGATTTATTCTCTTTATCTTTGTAGTTTCCTTATGGGTTTTCAGACCTAGCTGTTGTGATCTCGCATCAAGTATAAATAATTTATCTTGCATCTGATTCCGTGAATTGGAGAGGGGAGAGATATCATCAGCGATGTCTAGATCATCAAGGTGTTTTGTAGGGGTCCACTAAATTCCATTCCTGGTTGTAGATGTTTCTGTTTTCATCATCAAGTCTACTGCAAGTTTTAAAAAATGGAGAGGCGGCAAAAGACATCCCTGTCGCACACCAGTTTTTATTTCAAACGTATCTGTTAGCTTTCCTTCACAAAGAAGTCGACTTTTCGTGTCTTTATATGTTGCCTTTACTAAACTAATGTCTTTTCTGTGAGATTCCACCTTGCCTCATTAACTTCCAGATAGATTTCCTATCAGTGCTGCCACGTGCTTTTTCATAGACTATGAATCCAATGTAAATTGGTGAATACAGTTCAATACTTTGCTCTATTATTATATGTAACGCGGCTATCTGGTCAGTACAGGATCTGTCTGGCCGAAAACCAGCCTGCTCATTTCTTAGCTTTTTATCAAAAGCATCTTTCAGTCTTTCCAAAATATTTATTCTAAATATTTTTCCAACAAATGGCAGCAACATAATTCCTCTGTATTTTTCACATTCCAGTCGATCAACTTTTTTAGACACTTCAAGAAGACATCCTTCTCTCCGGTCAGCTGGTATTTCTTCGGTCTCCCAGATTTATTAAATAATGTATGTAGCAATATCGTTGATGCGTTTATACTGACCGTAATAACTTCTGCCGGAATTCAATCTGGACTAGCCGCTTTTCCTTCCTTCAGAAGATTGTTAGCGTTCCCAATTTAGTCTTAAATAGTATCTCACAACTGATGTCGAGTTCCATTCCTAAAGGCTCTTATCTGGATCAACCTCTGAGGCTGGTCTACTTAGAGGTAAAATATGCAGCCCATCTGTCTGTTTGATCTTTAGTGTTGGTAAGTATTTTTGACTGACTGAGTTGGCTGACTATATTTACCTAATAATTTCTTCGTGTTACTGTAAAGGTATCTGAGTTTTCCTTTTGCTGCTGCTGTCTCCGCTTCCTGTGCTAGGTCATCTAAATATTTCTTTTTATCTACCTTCGTTCGACTTTAAACTTTACTTCCTTATTGGTTTCTGTGTATTTTTCCAGAGCTCTAGTTTTAGCAGCTCTAGTTTTAGCAGCTCTAGTTTTAGCAGCTCTAGTTTTGCTATTGTTAGTCTACTTTTTTACCTTTTTTTTTTCTCGATAATTTTAACGGTTTCTGGCGTTATCCACATTTTATTTTTCCGTTTTTCTTAACAATGTCTTCTACATAAGATTCATTCCAAATAATTCCATTGATCTGATCCCAGCAGACTTCAATGCTTACCTCTTCAGCTAACTGCTGCAACACACGATACTCAATAGAGACTAGCTGAAAAATTGTACCTTAACTACTTTATCCATGAGACAGCCTATACAATATACTGGTTTCGATGGTTAACAAATGAGATACATCTTTTAAGTTTCAACTTGATTCTGCTCACCAACATAAAAAAAAAAATAATAAATACATGGCCATCTTTAAAAGCCATAACATCTTTTATTGGATGATCTGCATTCTGTTTATACAAGTGTGACCAGTTTGACTGGTTGTCTTGTGGTTTGCGATGTCCATGTGACCTTGTGTATTCTCTTGTGTGGGATGCTTCCATCAGTTACACACCGGTTTGCTGCACACAAATCGGGGAATAATTCTCAGTTTTACTTTATTTCTCCTAGTCCATACTTTCCTATAATCTCCCTATAGCTTGTGTTATCCGATCCTCTCTCAGTGTTGAAGTCACCCATCACAATGTGTATATTACCCTTTCTTTCATTATTTCAAATATTTTGAAGTTGCATGTTAAATTCCTCTTTAATAAATGCATCCTTATCATTTGTTGGTACATACACCTATATTACCGACACATTCACTTTCGCTGTTCCAAATTGTGTTCTTATTATTCTAGGACTCACAGCTTCCTATTCTATTAGTTTCTCTGCTTCTTTCGATAGCACCAGGGCTACTCCTTCACTGCTGTGAAAAGTTTACTCTGTGTGTCGTAAAAACAAAATAGTTTCCCCTGCATTTAAATACCAATCCCCCCACCCCGCCCTTGTCCATATAGTTTCACATAATGCTAAAATACTAATCCTGCACTGTTTTATTTCCTTTAATACTTGCATTGTTCTTTCTACGTCATACACAGTTTAAACATACCAGGTGCCAATTCTAGAGATTAACAAAGATGAAAGGGGGTACGTTTACGATTCAGATTCCTTTCGGCTTTTTCCGCACCGTGTCATACTTCTTCTACTAGAAGAGCTTCTCTTTATGTTGGCTCGCCGGGCTTTCTTGTTTCTCTTTGAGACTTTTCCTTGGTGTTTTTTGTGTGTTCTTTTTTTTTTTTTACATTTGCTTTACAAGATTAGGTAGGCAACCTCATGCCCAACCCTACCCGTTGTAGCATCTTACGATATGCCTTATAAGGTGCAGTGTTACTTTGCTTTCTGTGAGGGCCTAGGAGAGAAACGGCCTATTTGTTGTTCTACTGATAATATTAATATTTATGGTGATGTGAATGGCAGCAATAGTGAAGGTTGTGGTAGTAGTGATTGTAGCAGTAACTGTATAAGAAAAAAGAAAAAATGTGCAGGGACAGCAGCACGAGGAGGAGGAAATAATCTAGGATGTTGAGAAAAAGGATACTTTGAGTATTTAGCTAATTTGTGTGTGCTCATTGCAGCATGTCAGGATGGGCTGGAATGTGATTATGGCAAAATAGCGTAGGAACTTGGGTGTTGGTAAACAATAGCTAGGAAAGTATGTCAACACAGAAATGGCCTCTAGTAGTTTCCAGTCTGTAACGTCTGTTCACTAACACTGGTATCCTAATTAAACTGTTCGATGATATCATTTCTGGAAACATTGCTCATACGGCCGCCTCTAATTTCTGGTGACAGATTTCCCGAGGCACACCTGCGACTATAATTAGACAGTGTCCCATATATTCAGCTACCTTCCCTAAAAAGACCATGCAGGAGTAGGCGTGAGAGGCAGCGCTTTGACATTTTCAGGTATCTTGTCTTTATTAGTACACCTGTGACCACGTGACCAATGGGTCTAGAGGCAAGAGTGAATACGTGATCTGCTAGAACTACATCAACTTTGCTCTCTCTCTCTCTCTCTCTCTATCTCTCTCTCTCTCTCTCTCCCTCTCTCTCTCTCTCTTTCTCTCTCTCGTCTCCTAATGTCAATGCTTTCTCTAATTTTTCCGCTGTTTTGATATACAAACATCCCTATTTCTCGCGATAGTCTCAAAGAAATTGGATTTCTCGTACCAATAACCAGTTCTGTATGTGAAATCATATTTTCTAAGAAAACGTGAACAAAACTTGTTCTCACCGTTCTTTTTAAAATTCACATCCGGACATTATCTGTATACATTTTCACTGCGACTGACTCCATATTGCACTTACAAACACCAGAGCTGACTTTATGTAGCTTTTAATGTCTTACTTATTAACATCACATACGGCAACATTTCTTTCCTGTCTCTGTCATCAGTACTTAACCATCATGTTTCTGTTCACTTCTGCATGTCTTTAAAACCAAGTTACTTGTTTAGTCACTCTCGACCTTCTGTAGGATACAATTAACTGTCTTACTTTACATTTCCATATCATTAGGACAGATTTGAAATGGCGCAGTTTTGTCAAGATAAATAGTTATCACAGAAAGCTCTAAGTCCCCCCTCCCCAAAAATCTATATAATATACGGTGCAATAAAGTATGATGAAATTGATTAGGCGTACTAAAGATGAGCTGGAGGGACTAGTATATTTCTGCAGCAGTATTGTGAGCCACCTTCTCATATTTTACATTGAAACAATCCTCCTGGCCATGGGATTGGGCGCCCGAAACCAGACAAACAAGAAGTGGCACTTGCCACGGAGCTAGCCTCAATCACACATTTTCAAATAAAGGTCCCTTTTCCACGCCTTTAGGCGTATTGGGAATATAGGGCTAGATCATTATTTTCCTAGACCGATCGGCACTTGGTGGTGATGTAGTCAGCTTCCCATCGGCCGCTTTTACTTCCCAGGACTGCACCTAGTACCCAATTAAGGCTGGGTCGACCAGGGAGTCTAGGTCATTTTAAAAAATAAGTCCGGTTCCGACAGGACGTGAACCCACAACCTTCCGATCCGCAGGTTTGCGTCTAGCCGCAAACGCCAAGGTATTCCCCCTATTTCGGATTGTCCTCATCTCATGTCTACACTCAAGGACAGTCGGATCCTGCTGGTCAGTGGACAGACCAGAGATGTTCAAGGAAATATTTTAGATCCTAAAGAGATACGGTAGGGGGTGGTTTGGTCACGGGTGGGGGGGGGGGGGTCGGGAAGGGGTAACTCTGATCCTGCCCCATAGAGCCCCAAAGTGGACTATATAGATATAAACAAGGAGCGGCCAGATTTAACACACGACAACCGTATAAGGAACCTGGGAATACATGGGTTGATGATTAATCAAGGCAAAGAACGTGACAGATTAAATAAAAGATTGGCAACCATGCGAAATATGAAAGTCGTTATGGGGATGGACAAGACAGCCAGGGAACTGGACAAAATCTAATAAAGGAACGCAGGCTTTTAAGAAAAAAAAAAGTCTTTCAGCTTTTTTCTTTAAATTCGCATATCAGGCAACACACAGAAGCTGGTTTGGGCTTGTCCACTTAATCATAGCTGTTGCCGGTTAAAGCTTACATTTTAATTTTCTGGACCAGCAAGCAACAATTAAATGACCTTTCTCTATATGGAAATGTTCAGCACGACAGACATTTAGGCGCCAGCTCATTCAGTAGTGTATAGAGGATAATGTTACATTAGCAACGAAATGTTTTCAATTCGATTTGCGGTGAATAAAATAAAAATAACTACCAACCTTAAAGCATCGATCTGTGGAAACATTTATGGAGACATTTCTACTTCCGCCTTTGGCTCCCTCCCTCAATAAACACTGGTTTTGAGATCCCAGGTTCCCAAACAGACGTCAATTAACCACGATTTCTCTGGCAGACTCTCGTTCATAGGGGCTTTAGGGAGTTGTTTAAGCCTTGATGTATACAGATGTGGTAGACAGATTTGATCATTTATAATGTTTGCTGCATCCAATATGTTTGATTGTATGTTATTTTCCTGCATTCTGCTAGTTGGTGGTGTGTCCTGTTTTCTGCATCCTATATATTTAAGTTAAATTCACACCCGTGAGCTGAACCGCATTATAGTAGTTCGCAGACTTCTCCCTGATAGTTTCTAAGAGGGAACACCAGAGTTAGAATCGCATAGTTCATTTATAATCTAGCAAGCAGGGTACCATCATAATACCAGTAAATGTCACACCTAACAGTAAATGGCACGGCTAACAGTAAATGGCACACCTAACAGTAAATGGCACACCTAACAGTAAATGGCACAGCTAACGGTAAATGGCACACCTAACAGTAAATGGCACAGCTAACAGTAAATGGCACAGCTAACAGTAAATGTCACAGCTAACAGTAAATGGAACACCTAACAGTAAACGGCACAGCTAACAGTAAATGGCACACCTAACAGTAAATGGCACACCTAACAGTAAATGTCACAGCTAACAGTAAATGGAACACCTAACAGTAAATGGAACACCTAACAGTAAATGGCACACCTAACAGTAAATGGCACACCTAACAGTAAATGGCACACCTAACAGTAAATGGCACACCTAACAGTAAATGGCACACCTAACAGTAAATGGAACACCTAACAGTAAATGGCACACCTAACAGTAAATGGCACACATAGCCGTTTCCAATTATTGCAAGTTAACAGACAGTTAACGTCCTACGTTTACGTTAACATTCAATAAACGTTAGGAATCTGGAAGAGAAAGTTGACCAGGCTTAATAAGAAACTGACTACGGTACATTTGTAAAGTTATTTATTGAAATCGAGAAACAAATAAACATGATTCTTGCATACACACACTTTGATACTGGACAGTTATTTGGAATTTGTGAATACTTTTAATGTTTGTTTCTGCGTAATCTGTTACAGAGTCAAAAGAATTAACAATTTCTCATCATTCAAAAAATATACATGTGATGCTAGCCGCTTAATCTAGACTAACCTGCACTAGATGAAAAGCTACACGTCATGGGGTCAGTGAGCTAACATAGCGCTACCGTGGCTTCCTTGATCCTCCATAGATTGTATTATTACATTTTTGTACAAGGAAAATGTGTCCGGAAAGGGGAGTCGGGAGAGGGGGGGGGGTGGGTGGGTGTGGGGGAGAGAGACAAAGAGAGAGACAGAGAGAGAGGAAGAGGGAGAGAGAGAAAAGCCAGCTCTGACGCAACTTCTACACTCATCCACTAGAACCAATAGTTCTCATATTAGACACAACTTCCTACGTTGATCAACTTGAAGGCAATAGTTATCATATCAGACACAACTTAGTACGCTCATCCAATAGGACCAATATTTCTCATGTCAGACACAACTTTCTACGTTCATCCACTAGGAGCAATAGTTCTCATGTCAGACACAACTGTCTACGTTCATCCACTAGGAGCAATAGTTCTCATGTCAGACATAACTTCCTACGTTCATCCACTAGGAGCATTAGTTCTCATGTCAGACACAACCCCCTACGTTCATCTACTAGGAGCAATAGTTCTCATGTCAGACACAACTTCCTACGTTCATCCACTAGGAGCAATAGTTCTCGTGTCAGACAGAACTTCCTACGTTCATCCACTAGGAGCATTAGTTCTCATGTCAGACACAACTGCCTACGTTCATCCACTAGGAGCAATAGCTCTCATGTCAGACACAACTTCCTACGTTCATCCACTAGGAGCAATAGTTCTCATGTCAGATACAACTTCCTACGTTCATCCACTAGGAGCAATAGTTCTCATGTCAGATACAACTTCCTACGTTCATCCACTAGGAGCAATAGTTCTCATGTCAGACACAACTTCATACGTTCATCCACTAAGAGCAATATTTATCATATCAGACACAACTTACTACGTTCATCCACTAGGAGTAATAGTTCTCATGTCAGAAAGAACATCCAACGTTCATCCACTAGGAGCAATAGTTCTCATGTCACACACAACTTCCTACGCTCATCCACTAATAGCGACAGTTCTTATGTCAGACACAACTTCCTACGTTCATTCACTAGGAGTAATAGTTCTCATGTCAGACAGAACTTCCTACGTTCATCCACTAGGAGCAATAGTACCTGTTATGAGTTTCTGGCCTTGGTAAACTCACTCCCTGCTTCTCATTCATTGTGATGTGAACCCATGTGGTTAAAATGAGAATATTGTGAAATATGACTGTGTATGTCTGTGTGTGTAAGCATGTTAACCCTTTAAAGGAGTACTAGTGTGCAGACATCAGAACAATTTACACTGAGGAATGCCCTTTCTTTTTGTGTGATGTAAACTCTTGTTCTTGAGAGTATTCATGAAACTGGTTTCCTAAATATTTCCCCATCAGGATTATGGACCATGTTCTGTATACATTCCCATTCTATGCCAGTAGAATGTGAACACCTGTTACTATCCTACTCCATATATATGTGTGTGTAGTGTAACAGTATTTAAAAACTGGAAGTATTGTCTCCAGTTAGAACTTTCCTGACTGTTTGTATAAGGACTGTTCTATTGTTCTAGTTCCAGATGGTACTTACAGGTGGGAGCTCCAGATGTAAATCCTAAGCTTAGCTGCAGATACCCGATTGTCTGGACTGGACCGGAAGATTCGGCCTGCCTGATGTGTCACCAAGGCTTAGCCAGAAGCTGACAGAAGCTACAGCTAAGTGGGAACATCTGTTGCTTTCCCAATCCATAATTTTATCCACAGCCTTTTATTTAGTTATCATTTGAATTTATATTGAATTGAAAATCCTAATAAATGTAGTTTTAATGTTCTTACAGTTTTCTGAAGTTTCATTTTAACTGTAAGTGTGTCAGTGAACAAAAGCTAGTATAACTTTAATACATTTAAATATACAAATTTAATAACAGTAGGGAATAGATGTGGGCAAACCCCAAATCCTCTGATTTAACCAGCAAGGCTGGGGGCAATATAAACCTTTATTAAGATTTAATGTTTGTAGTTCCCTCTGGACATTGCACATAGTGCATTCGCTAGTTAAAGCGAAGTTACCCGCCACAAAGTGGGGATCTCGTCTCGGAATTCACTCACTCACAAAGTGGGATTCTCGTCTTGGAACTTGTCACCTATCGCCACAAAGTGAATAATAGGACTGAAATCTACATTATATGTTTTCTTGTCTTGATATTGTTCCTGGTTTACCTCTAGACAACAGCATATTTTTTTTTTTATATTTTGTGTTCAAGTGTTTAGCCATCTTTGATTTATTTTATGGCATATACTTAAAGGACACTGGGAGCTCAGAGTCATTAGTTACTAGTTTGCCTGTTAAAGTTAGCAAAAATTAACTTGGGTAATTATGTAACTGAAATTTACAAATAGTTTACATGTTCACTGACTTTAAAAAAAACCCAAATATATAATTGGCTAGGACAATTTTAAATCCCAAAAATAATGGTTGCCCATAAGGTTAAGGATTTGTTAAAATGGATTGACAATTGCATTGCTATTTTTTTTATTATGTGATTGATTATTTGATTGATGCATATGTGATTTGCTTACTAACCCTCTGTTGACCTAATTTTCTGAGTCTTGTCTAGTACTCTATAATTTCAGCAGCAATCATAGGTGATAATTTGCAAACTCCTTGTAAGGGTCACTACAACTTAACCGAGATGGCAGCATATCATTCTCTATTGGGCAAGACCATCTCAGACTTTGCTGCTCATGAGGCAGGTTTGAGTGGGGCTGAGCTAGAATATATATGTCTCTGATTTGTTGAATGCCAAATCTCAACTAGAAGCTAATGTAGGTGTCCAAGGGAGGGAAGTAGATTCTATAGATTGGTTTTTTAGAAGTATAGAAATGGGTCAGGCTTGCAAATTCACAGGTATTAAACTGCTAGAGTGTGTTGCAGAGAAGGTCAAGGAAGATTGGGAGTGGCAACTGGAATGTGTCCAAATGGAACAGCATGCACTAGCTAGAGGTTTTAAAGAGGCTGTTGAACATGCTCAGTGGAACCAGAAAGCCTTTGCTGGCGAGCCTTCCCTAGAGTTATGGATGTTCACAACCAAAAAGCCAGACACATCCATGTCAGCCAAAAATGCATTTCCAAGTACAAGTATCAGTCACTGTACATCAGTAATTGAAGAAAGATCCCTTACCCCACCAGAATCTGGAAATGAAAACCCTGGTAGAGAATGTGAGATCCTTGGCAGCTGTCAAGAGATCAAAACTAGTGAGCCTGCAACTGCAGTGACCACTAGTGGGCTAGCTACCACAAAACTTGAGTTAACTCAGGGTTGTGATTTCTGTCAAGATGGTCATTCCTTGGCAGAAATAAACAGCATTATTCCCAAAACCAACCCCATTTTAGATAATATTATTTTATCTAGAAGCTTGCACAGCAAGGAAACTTTGAAGAAGGTAGGTGGCGAGACAGAAGACTTCAGCTCCACGCTGCAGATAGTATCTTGTAAAGCGGAGTCTGTTTATGTCCATGCTCCCACTACTTATTCTCATACGCAGTCAGTAGAAAGTCATGTGCTAGTTAAAGACATAGATTTTTCCAGTAAGTCGAGTGATATCCTAGAGTTTACTGAGAGAAGCAAAAATGCATCTCAGTCCTGCTTACAAGTTAGTGAAAAAGAGTCTCAGGCCTTAGATAAGTCCTTGAGGTCTCAAGGTATGTTGTTGTGTCCCCTCAGAATCAAGGGCCAGCACAACTTTGACTACCAAGAAAATGAGTCTCATGCTTCTGATAAGCCACTGAGATCTCAGGGTATGTTGTTGTGTCCCCTCAGAACCAAGGGCAAGCACAACTTTGACAACCCAACGACTGCAAAAAAGCAGGTCATGAGAGACCAAAAGTCTCGCATCTTGGTCCAATCCAAGATGAGCCAACCAAAGCATTTGTGGACACCTCTTCTGAAAAGAGTTGTGTGTTTCACCAAGACTAGACCGATAGCTAGGCAGACTGCTAAAAAGCTAACTAGGTCTACTGAGAACCCCTTAAAGAGTAAACTCCTTAAGCTCAGGTCTTTTGCCATTTTAGTTAGGAACATTAATGATCCCAACCCTAAAGCTGGTAAGGCTTATGCCAAATCCTCTGCAACCAGGCCAGAAACTTCAGTCGGTGCCAATGCAGCCAAGAGGAGGAAGAACCCTTCCTTTACTTCATCTTCAGATGAAACCCACAAGACCCAGTCTACGGTTGAGACTGTAGGGTCTGTACACTCTCGTAAGCAGCGCTTACCTTTTCTTCCATGTAAATCCTCCCAGATAGTTTCATGGATAAGACGCACTCAGACAGGTATCCTGAACATTGAACTGACCTTTTCCTCATGCCACCTTTTCTTTAAGATTTTTTCTCTTCAGAGAAGCGGACAGTCCGCCTTGCCTTTCTCTGGGAAAAGACTTTGGTATGGTAGTCGCAGTCGGTCATATCCGCTGGGACGGGGCTACAAATCCCAGTCAGCTGTTAAGGAGAAATTTTTTGTTCCTATTGAGATCCCATAGCAGATTAATTAGGAGATAATTTAGCAGGTGGATTGTAGGTAGCAGAAACAGAATCCAGGCCAGTTTAAGTTTGATGTGTAAATATCAAACTTATCTTCGTTGGGCATATGTGACGAGCTGGTCTGGACAGCTGTTTCTGCCCTTTTAAAAAGTGCTTTGTTTAGATAATATTATTACTAAAGTTCTAAACATTTTCCTATTGCTTTTAATTAGCATAATAACACTAGATTAATTAAGAAATTTCTTACCCCTTTCTTAATGCTTCATTGGAGCAAAATTATAATTAAAGAGTTGAAAGGTAATAAAGGCGAATGAGATGATTAGTCAAGGGGAACTGAAGAGTAACTTCCTCCTCTTTAAGGACTTCCTGTTCCCTTTTCAATTCAGAAATTGACCGGTTCAGACTAAAGTTGTTAGTCCTCCTGTGGTCCAATTTTCTGTTTGAATTCCCTGCCAGGGGTGAGTTAAAAGAATAAGTTTAATTTGATGTATTGCTGCTTATTCCTCTGAATTAATTTCACAGGTTAAATTCTGAAATTTGATGCCCCACATGGCTTAAAAACAATGATAAATTTCTTTATCCTTACTAACCACGTTTATGATCTAGTATGTACATGTATGCAAACATATGATCTATTTGATGATTTAATTAATGTTTATTTGCTACTAGAAACGTGCATTGGTATTTTTAATTATTATACTTATATTAATTAACTGATAATTATGTCCTCATGTAAAATCTCAGCCAGTTCCTGTTTCCAGCTTAGTGAGACAATTAAAAATAAGAATGAAGTGTATATTCATTATACCTAATCCCTACTAAGTTGATTTTTACCTCATGGTGATATTAGCTTGATAAATCACTGTATGGCTTTAATTTAGATTTAGTCCAGATAATTCTGAGAATGGTTTAAGAGCTTGGAAAGTGAATACCACAGTGAGGCTGAATTTAATATTCACACTGTCAGAGAAGAAGAAAGATGTATGGCCCATGCTTGTAATTATTATTGTTGTAGATATATTTCCCTATTACTAGGAATACATTTCAGTTCTACAGCAGGTGGCCTTACAATTGTAATAATTATATTTCACCCTTTTCAACTTCTAAACTCTACTGAATAAGGTTTAGGACATGTGTGGATTTAGATTTAAACTGGAGTGAGTGTTGTATATTTTATGTTAATACTGTGACAGATGGAAAGCCCATTGTCATCTATGATTGTATTTTGACATCTATCCCAGCACCCAGTATATTGATGGAGATATGCCAATCCCATTTATTTTAAAACAGTGCAAAGCACCTGTTATGAGTTTATGGCCTTGGTAAACTCACTCCCTGCTTCTCATTCATTGTGATGTGAACCCATGTGGTTAAAATGAGAATATTGTGAAATATGACTGTGTGTAAGCATGTTAACCCTTTAAAGGAGAACTAGTGTGCAGACATCAGAACAATTTACACTGAGGAATGCCCTTTCTTTTTGTGTGATGTAAACTCTTGTTCTTGAGAGTATTCATGAAACTGGTTTCCTAAATATTTCCCCATCAGGATTATGGACCATGTTCTGTATACATTCCCATTCTATGCCAGTAGAATGTGAACAACTGTTACTATCCTACTCCATATATATGTGTGTGTAGTGTAACAGTATTTAAAAACTGGAAGTATTGTCTCCAGTTAGAACTTTCCTGACTGTTTGTATAAGGACTGTTCTATTGTTCTAGTTCCAGATGGTACTTACAGGTGGGAGCTCCAGATGTAAATCCTAAGCTTAGCTGCAGATACCCGATTGTCTGGACTGGACCGGAAGATTCGGCCTGCCTGATGTGTCACCAAGGCTTAGCCAGAAGCTGACATAAGCTACAGCTAAGTGGGAACATCTGTTGCTTTCCCAATCCATAATTTTATCCACAGCCTTTTATTTAGTTATCATTTGAATTTATATTGAATTGAAAATCCTAATAAATGTAGTTTTAATGTTCTTACAGTTTTCTGAAGTTTCATTTTAACTGTAAGTGTGTCAGTGAACAAAAGCTAGTATAACTTTGATACATTTAAATATACAAATTTAATAACAGTAGGGAATAGATGTGGGCAAACCCCAAATCCTCTGATTTAACCAGCAAGGCTGGGGGCAATATAAACCTTTATTAAGATTTAATGTTTGTAGTTCCCTCTGGACATTGCACATAGTGCAATCGCTAGTTAAAGCGAAGTTACCCGCCACACAGACACAACTTCCTACGCTCATCCACTAATAGCAACAGTTTTTATGTCAGACGCAACTTCCAACGTTCATTCACTAGGAGTAATAGTTCTCATGTCAGACAGAACTTCCTACGTTCATCCACTAGGAGCAATAGTTCTCATGTCAGACACAACTTCTTACGTTCATCCACTAGGAGCAATAGTTCTCATGTTAGACACAACTTCCTACGTTCATCCACTAGGAGCAATAGTTCTCATGTCAGACACAACTTCCTACGTTCATCCACTAGGAGGAGTAGTTCTCATGTCAGACACAACTTCCTACGTTCATCCACTAGGAGCAATAGTTCTCATGTCAGACACAACTTCCTACGTTCATTCTCTCGGACTAATAGTTCTCATGTCAGACACTACTTCCTACGTTCATCCACTAAGAGCAATAGTTTTAATGTCAGACACAACTTCCTACGTTTATCTACTAGGAGCAATAGTTCTTATGTCAGACATAACTTCCTACGTTCATTCACTAGGAAAAATAGTTCTCATGTCAGACACAACCTCCTACGTTCATCCACTAGGAGCAATAGTTCTTATATCAGACACAACTTCCTACGTTTATCCACTAGGAGCATTAGTTCTCATGTCAGACACAACTTTCTACGTTCATCCACAAAGAGCAATAGTTCTCATGTCAGACACAAGTTCCTACGTTCATCCACTATGAGCAATAGTTCTTCTGTCCGACACAGCTTCCTTGCTTTTAAGTTTATTGACGTTTGTATCAAAATTATCTAGTGGAACTGTTGTCGATGTCAGTGTTATTTTTCTGTTTATTTGAGGAATAGATTGATGCCAGTATTATTTAGTGTGTTTTTAAAAAAAAATTTTTTTTTCATCGGCTGTCGATATTAATTGGTTAATTGGTGCAATTGTTTTAATAAGTATCAATATTAATCAATTTGTTCATTGGTGAAATTATTTCAATTGGATATAACAGCAATTAGTATTTTGGCTCATTGTGCTCATTTATTGAAACATTGTGCGCATGTTATATTTTTTCTCTCAGTTTTTTAATAACTAAAACCAGGACAGTCTTAAAAAGTGCCAATTCTCAAACAAAGTTTTCTTTACAGTATCGCTGAAATGATTATGCCTAAGAAAAAGGCCCATACTGAGAACGGCCCGAAAAGCCCTGACGATAAATAAAATATAGTACGTTTCGTGTTGCCATGTTTACGAGTTGTAATTAGTATGTGATTACTATAATTTTTCCACTCAGGTATTGTTATATCCGAAGTTTCCTGTTTTGTTGTGGTAATTTTGTCTGAATTACAAAGTAATTAGCTTAATTATACAGACTGATAGCGAAATTTGTCAACATCTATAGATGGCTTTTTTTCTAAGGCAGAATAGAGGAAATGAAATGGGATTTAGGTTTCATTAATGCGAGTGTTCGGGAAAAAAACTGAAGAAATTAGAGAGCCTTGCCTTCAAAACAATCACATTGCTTATATCTGCCTTTTCTATTAGTGTCTTTGCAAAATAACTATTAAGTCTTTTTTATAATGTTCAGACATTTTTTCACTGAAATCACTCGTGTAATTGATGGCTTATGTCGATTCATATTCTGCTGTTGATTTATATACATAAACACACACACACACACACACACACACTCACACACACACACTCGATTATTTCTTAGGACAAATTCCCATAATTATTTGTCCCTCTGTATTTTAGATGCCCGGTAACTTTATGTACCTTTCGCCAGGATAACATTTTTTTAGGATCATCATGGTCTGAAGAGAATGGTACTGCCTGGAGTGGCAAGGGTTATCTTTTCGACCATCATCATGGTCTGAAGAGAATGGTACTGCCTGGAGTGGCCAGGGTTATCTTTTCGACCATCATCACTTGAGAAAAACGTGAGCCAGATACACAATCAGACTGCTATAGGCACCACTAGAATTGAAACGCTGCGCTTGCTGCCGAAAATGGGTGCGTAACGCTTATGGGAATCCCCCCCCCCCCCACCACTTTTCCCCACCCCGTGCAGTGACGTCGTTTGTAGTTAAACAATAACATTATTTCTTTCCCTGAAACATTCTGTGTTGGAGGAGTGCAGAGGTATCGTCCATGTTGTTGCTTTTTCATGTCATCAATCATTGTTACAAAGTCTGATATTGCCCAAAGCCTTTTTACCATGTCTCCTCAATTTGGATGCAATATAAACCCTTTTCATATTACAAGTCTAATCCCTTCATTACTTTTTTTACTTGCCAGATTTGAATTCACAAGCATATAGTTATCTGAATTGTACGTTATAAAGACACATGCTTGTGTTCTCTCTATTAAACCTTTCTTGCTGATTGATTTGCAGTTCCCCATCTTTTCTCCGTTCTTTGACGTACACAACTGCATGGCTTTCTTGTTTAGTACTCTGTTAATACAGTCCGGTTTAGGGACTCAATAGTGTTAGGGTATCAACTGTAGCTTGAACTTGTTAGGACATTATCTGTAGACTAATGGTTTTAGAGAAACACCTGTAGCTGATGGTGTTAGGGAATCACCTGTAGCTGATGGTGCAGAGGAATCACCTGCAGCTGATGGTGTTAGGGGATCACCTGTAGCTGATGGTGTTAAGGGATCACCTGTAGCTGATGGTGCAGAGGAATCACCTGCAGCTGATGGTGTTAGGGGATCAAGTGTAGCTGATGGTGTTAGGTGATCACCTGTAGCTGATGTTGTTAGGGGACCACCTGGAGCTGATGGTGTTATGGGATCACCAGTAGTTGACAGTGCTAGGGAATAACCTGTAGCTGATGGTGCTAGGTAATCACCTGTAGCTGATCGTGTTAGGGAATCACCTGTAGCTGATGGTGCAGAGGAATCACCTGCAGCTGATGGTGTTAGGGGATCACCTGTAGCTGATGGTGTTAAGGGATCACCTGTAGCTGATGGTGCAGAGGAATCACCTGCAGCTGATGGTGTTAGGGGATCAAGTGTAGCTGATGGTGTTAGGTGATCACCTGTAGCTGATGTTGTTAGGGGACCACCTGGAGCTGATGGTGTTAGGGGATCACCTATAGCTTGATGGTGTTAGGGTATCACATGTAGCTTGATGGTGTTAGTGGGTCACCTTTAGCTTGATGGTGTTAGGGGGTCACCTATAGCTTGATGGTGTTAGGGTATCACATGTAGCTTGATGGTTTTAGGGAATCATATGTAGCTTCATGGTGTTAGGAGATCGCCTTTAGCTTGATGGTTTTAAGGAATCGTCTGTAGCTTGATGGTGTTAGGGGATCACATGTATCTTGATGGTGTTAGGGGGTCACCTGTAGCTTAATGATGTTAGGTGATCACATGTAGCTTGATGGTGTTAAGGGGGTCACCTTTAGCTTGATGGTGTTAGGGGTCACCTGTAGCTTGATGGTTTTAGGGGAAAAAAACATGTAGCTTCATGGTGTTAGGGGGTCACGTGTAGCTTGATGGTGTTAGGAGATCGCCTTTAGCTTGATGGTGTTAGAGAATCATCTCTAGCTTGATGGTGTTAGGAAATCACATGTTGCTTGATAGTGTTAGTAGGTCACCTGTAGCTTGGTGGTGTTATGAAATCACATGCTGCTTGATGATGTTATGTGATCACAGGTAGCTTGACTGTTTTAAGGAATCACATAAAGACTGATTGTGTAAAGGGATTATTTGTAGTTATGTGATGTTAGGGGATAACCGGTAGCTTGGTGATGTCAGGATACTACCTAAAGGATGTTAGGGAATAATTTGTAACGTGGTAATGTTGGGTGATAATGTGAAGCTTTTTGGTGTTTCAGGATCATTTGTAGCTTGTGACGTTTGGGGATTTTTGGTAACTTGTTGATGTTAGTGGATCATTTGTAGCTTGTTGTGGTTAGTGGATGATATGTAGCTTGTTGATGTTTGGTGATCATTTTTAGCTTGGTAAGGTTAGTGGATCATTTGTAGCTTGTTGATTTTTGGGGATCATTTTTAGAACGTTGAGATAAGTGGATCGTGTGTAGCTTGTTGATGTTTGGGGATCATATGTAGCTTGTTGATGTTTGTGGATCATTTTTAGATTATTGAGATTAGTGGATCATTTGTAGCTTGTTGATGTTTGGGGATCATATGTAGCTTGTTGATGTTTGTGGATCATTTTTAGATTATTGAGATTAGTGGATCATTTGTAGCTTGTTGATGTTTGAGGATAATTTGTAGCTTGTTGATGTTTGAGGATAATTTGTAGCTTGTTGATGTTTTGAGATCATTTGTAGCTTGTTGAGGTTAGTGGACTATTTGTAGCTTGTTGATTTTTGGGGATCATTTTTAGATTTTTGAGGTTATTGGATCATTTTTAGCTTGTTGAAGTTTTGGGATCATTTGTAGCTTGTTGAAGTTTTGGGATCATTTGTAGCTTGTTGATGTTTTGGGATCATTTGTAGCTTGTTGATGCTAGTGGATCTTTGTAGCTTGTTGAAGTTGCAATAACACCTGCTGCTAAATGAAGGTCTGGTACCGGCTTTTGCTCATGATAATCTTTGTCGCACAAGACTGTACTTTAATTACCTCAATGATCATTGTCATTTAAAACATATTTGACATATATATACAATCTTCATTTTCAGATTTATATTGAACACACTGAATAATAAAATGTACACAAAATATTGTAAAGAACACAGCAGATATTGCATACATATTTTCAACAGTTGTGGGGTCTTATACAACGAAATAGGAAACCCTTTCAATAGAAACGCTTAGACCTACTATCAGAGTAATTAGGTGGTGACAATAATATCACCTTCCTGTTATCAACAATCTGCCTTTTTGATATCATTGTCACGTTGAAAAGTCATGCATCGTGTAACATTAGATTGAACAACACTTTCTATCTATTCCCACCCTAGGAACTGTACAACAGTTAAACCAAATACTAACGGTAATATAACTGCTGATGTGAATAAATCTCTGGTCTCTTCACTAAGTGCCACTCCAAGACGCCTCTTGTTTGTCTGCAGCTTCCAGTGTTTTGACCGTTCCTTGGAGATGTCAGTATTGACTCATCTAGATCAAATTTATGTCGTACAGTACTTAAGGTTGTTGTTTGTCACGCAACATTTATAGTTGCTATAATTGTAGTGGTCCCACTGGCACGCTGGGGATGAGATATTTCCTTGTAGCCATGCCAAGTAGAATCAGTATGTGTTCCTGTGATTTATTGTGTGTAGTTAAAGCGAGCTTGTACTTGCAGTACGACAGTAATTGTATCTTTTATATAATTGCCTAGTATGCATTGCTTGTATGTCCTTCAAAAAACATAACACATCACAATCATTTTATGTTTCTAATACATCGTAATTGTCGCGTATACCTAATAAAAGCGATGCAGACAATATGGAGGATATGCAGGTTGACTATTTTTCAGCCGTGGCAAGTTTCATACTTTTCACCACAGTTGGCATTTTCCTTGATATGTAGACTGCAAGGATATAGATTCGTATTTCACTTACAATGTTTTTATGCTGTGGCCAACGTTTTTAGTATTGTGACCTGTAGATTAAAAATGTTTGTATACTGTGGCCAACGTCATTTGTGTTGTGACCTGTAGATTAAAAATGTTTTTATACTGTGGCCAACGTCATTTGTGTTGTGACCTGTAGATTAAAAATGTTTTTATACTGTGGCCAACGTCATTTGTGTTGTGACCTGTAGATTAAAAATGTTTTTATACTGTGGCCAACGTCATTTGTATTGTGACCTGTAGATTAAAAATGTTTTTATACTGTGGTCAACGTCATTTGTGTTGTGACCTATAGATAAAAAAAAAAAAAAAAAATGGCCTGTGGTATGTTGCCACACACAACTGGTGGGGTTTATGTGATTAATCGCCATGTGCAACTACTGATCTATTGTTAATTGCTGCCTCCTTTGATGATGAACTGCATTTCTAGGGTCGGAATGTTTGCGTTGGCACTTCTGACAGATACCTTTTGTATTTAATGTGTGTGTATGCTATTAGACTTATTGAGACTGTAGTCCGTGTCAATTTGTCTACAAGGGTCAGTGATGGAAATTACGTGTGTTTGCTTTGGCACAGGAAGTATGCAACTATGGGATGACCCGTTTGGGATGAAGGAGCTGAGATTACAAAATTAACCAATAGTATCAATTTCATCACCAGACACGGTTGTTTTATCTCTCTTATTTAATTTTTTAGAAGAAAAAAAAATTACTTTAATCATTTTTATCATGTGTTCTCATTGTGTGTCATTGTTGTGTGTCGAACCCGAAATTAAGTGAGAACAGATGCATTGTTGATAATAGTAGAAGGGTTAGGAGCACATGAGTTAACACTCCTACCCGAGACTTTGACCTGTACATAAAGGTGAGGCAAGAATACCGTGAGTTCATTTAAGCCCGGTCATACATGACTAGTTACCCGCGTGTCTACATTACTGAGGTTTCGTCACATGGGAGAGGTGACGTGAGGGGCAGCCCTCCTAAAGTGCGGACGTAATGTGCTTTTTGCTTGTGTTCTGGCTCACGTCGTGTGTCGTAGAGACTTAGCACATTTGCAGTCTCTAGCCAGTTAATTATGTGTGTGCCGATTTCATGCTGTTTGTATTTCACGCGAAACCGAACATGAAAAATTCGTCTCTACTAAAAGTAAAAGTAGGACCTTTGTCCACACCTTTCAGGCGTATTGGGTATACAGGGCTTCACCTATATTTGATAGACCAAACGGTACTTGGTGAATGGAGTGGTCAGCATCACACCGGCGACTTTTACTACCCAGGACTGTACCTGGTACCCACACAAGGCTGGGTGGACCCGGAAGCAAAAATGATTTTAAAAAAAATCGGGCCCTTGTAGAGAGGGGACTATAATCTCTTCGTCTGCACCTTGCTTAGTTTATCATCTCCCCCATTTCTAAGAACTCCACGGTGGGATGGTGTTCACTGCATAGACACCGTACACCGGTTGCCGAGTTTGGAAAGCAGTCAGTATACCTGGCCATTTTCCAGACTGCAGTGCCTGAAGTAACGCTGTTGCATCCTATAATGCAATTATACTGTTTAAAAAAAAAAAAAAAAACGCATAGCTACTGAAAAGGTAATACATAATCGCAATGTTGACATTCTGCATCTTTGTAATGCAATAAGTGAAGTGACTCAGATTTTCCACAAGATCACAAGATTGCCTTTGAGTTCCGCTAATCATTTGACACCATCTGGGTCACGATAATTTTTAGGTGTACGGCCTTTTCCGTTAGTACGGTGTGTGGTCTCGTCTTGCGTGGATCAATCACTGGTATCTCCTGGGCATTGATGCGATTAGATGTCTGATGTGGGCCTGTGGGATGGCTGCCCACTCTTCTTGGAGTGCTTGCAACAGATCACGACCATTGGTTGGAGCAACGTCTCAGGGACAAACACGTCCTTGCAGCTTATCCAGACAGGTATTCAACTGAACTCATGTCTGCAGACAGGAATAGCCAGGAAATGGTGTGAATTTAGTATCTACCGTGAACTGCTTGGTCCACCGGGCAGAATGGGGTCTGGCGTTGTCCTATTGAAAAAGATAGATGGTGGCATTCTAAAATAGAGGGATGTGGTTGAAGACTGAGATAAGAAACAGAAAAGGGCAGGCAAAGACTGCATTTTATAAAATGAAAAACATCTTGTGTAATATATCCTTGTCACTGAGAGTTTGAAAAAAAATTCTTGCTTGCTACATACATCCAGTTTTAACATATGGCTGTGAATCCTGGACAATCGGTAAGCAGGCCAAACAATTTCTAGAGGCCTCAGAGATGTGGTTTTACAGAAGAATGCTTAGAATACCTTAGACGGCCAAAAAGAGCATCCAAGAAGTTTTGAAAGAGGCAGGAGCCCGAAGACAACCTATCACAGACATCAGAAGGAGATAGTCATAATTTTTCGGCCATGTTATGAGAAGAGTAGAAACAGAACATGTTGTGACCACTGAAAAGATCTGTGGAAGGAGGGATAGAGGAAGACAACGAGAGAAAATGCTTGACAGTCTTGTTGCATGGCATGGAGGTGTGTCTGCACACGAACTGATACATTCTGCAGGAGATCGCAGATATGGAGATGCAGGATCGCCCACGCCAGTCGGCAAGGCACTTGATGATGATAACGATGATGATGGTTGATGAGTTTCATTAACGTATGGTTGCATATTCAAGCTTTTTTCAATGTGTACTAATTGACTCCGTCCGTTGTTACTGATCATTTCCCACACCATTACATCTCCGCCGTGCAACAGAGCTTCATCAACACAATTTTGGGTTAAACCCTCATTTCACCAACGATAGACCTTAGCCGTCTATCATGACGCTGCAACAGAAAGAAAGGTTTGTAGCTGAACCAAAGAAAGTTTTGTCACTGAACCAAAGACAGTTTTGTCACTGCACCTAAGAAAGCTTTGTCATTGAGCCAGACACGTCTCCATCGATTATCACCTGCCAAGGGACGATGGTGGCAGTGGCGACGCGCAAGGACGGGTCTAGAGTGTGGTCGTCGTGCCCAAAGTCCAGTGTCATGCTGTCAGTTGTTTACAGTTTGATCAGACACATGACGTCCTGGAGGCAATGCCTGCGCAGTTGAGGTAGCTGTTGTAAACCTGACTCTGAGGTGACATAGCCGAAAAAAAGCGATTCTCCACTGCTGTTGTCACTCTGGGTGCTCCACTGCGATGTCGGTCGCCAAGTGAACCAAAAATTTGGAACCGGTGCCGAGTCAACTGACGGTACTCTGATGCACGTTTTCAAGCCACGCAATCATTTTCTTGCCTGTAACCGGCTAACAACAATATACCTTAAATGCTTTAATAGAGGCGAAATTCGTGACTAAATTCGCTCAAAAATGAACTGAATGTTTTGGTGTAGCTTTATCTTTAAACAGTTTTACAATTGCATAGGCAGTGAATCGTGTTCACCCCAAATTGTATTGCTTTCTCGTGCGCGCATCATGAGCTAGTCTTACAAAAATTTTCTTAAACACTTTTGATCACTGCATTGTAAAGATTTAAAAAAAAAAACAAAAAAACAATGCAATTCTCACCCACATGTCCACTCGACACAGTAAATAACATTTGAGTCTGCTTTTTACATACCCGAGTATGATATTTACAAACTAACAAAAACGCGCCATCGGATAACTATGTGTCTTTAATAATAGTATGTATGGTAATTGTTATTTTATATGATTTACCATTATACTTTGTCCTGAGGGAAAAAAATAATACATTTGCAATTTGCACTTCTCTTGTATCTGTTGTGTATTCACTTAAATAAGTTTGAACTCTTTAATATTTGTTTTAATTTGCAAATGTGTTTAATCTGTTGCATATTCAGTTAAGATTAAATACTTGAATTTATATTTTTAATATGCACATCTGTTTTATCTGGTGTGTATTTAGTTAGGTTTAAATACTTTAATATTTGTTTTTAATTTGCACATCTGTTTTGTATATTGTGAAATCAGGTAAGTTTAAACTCTTCCATATTATTATGAGCTGAAGTAAACAATTCAACATTTCATCGAGAAGAGATGTAAACTTTGTCTGAGGGACTCGGGGACTTAACATAAATGTGCCGTCATACATGCTAAATACTGGCCTGAAAGAACACATGCTACATAGCGAGGAGTTGTCTTTGCTCTGTATCCAAATGACTTCACGCGTCAAGTAATGTGTCAACGCCACTGTGCTTGTTAATTAAATTCCCTGGTTAATGATTGTAACTTCACCCTATTTTTGTCTCCTCTCATTTACCTATGATAGCGGAAATACTCATCAGAGGCAAATACTTCTTCTTCATTGTTAGCCCAAAAGAGGTAATTGTACCTGTTTTACAGCACAGCTGCGAAATGTGTGCCTTTCGACCGACATCTCCAACTCAATCAGGCATTTTTTTAAACTGGTTGAGCCTTTTACTAGATTCAGAGGGACATGTTAAAAAAAAGGCAAGGTCCCTTTTCTACTCCTTTAAGCATACAGGGCATATAGGACTAGACCTATATTTTTTAAAGACCAATCAGCACAAGATGGGTGATGTGGTCAGTACCACACTGGCCGCCTTAACTTCCCTTGACTGCATCCGGCTTTCACTCAAGGCTGGGTCGACCTTGGAGAGGAGAAAAAAACGTACGGCTCCGCCAGGGAACGAACCCGCGACCTTCCGATCCGCACGCAAGAGTCTGCCCGCTAAGCCACAGCAACTCCCACTGATCGCCAGGTAGGCCCTAAGTTGAATGCAAGAGCAGATCATGGGTATTTCCTGCCATCTAAAGAGAATTCCATTAATGCACAATCGACATTTGACACCCTGGTTACTGGTTTCCACCTAAGATTCAGCACGTCTTGCTCATGACTGTTTGACCTCAACGGTGTATGGTGAGCTTCCCACTCATCACCGACTGCACCCTTTGGGGATCAAAGGGGAGAAGTCTGCTGGCCCAGGACTTTGATGACCACACACATGTGTAGTCTTCTTCGGCACGCTAAACACATTTAACCTTGTTGCAACCGCTGTCATGACATTCCAATGAGTTGGATCAATGGAAGCAGACATTGACACTTTTCTGTCAGTCAATCAGTATGGCAATTTATAGTATGGTATCTGAATCGTGATTCTCAGTGTCAAGTGTTTATTACGGCGAGCGCCTCAGATTGTCAGCCTTTTATCCCAGCTCTCACACCAGTGTAAGAAATGGACCAATATCTGACCCTAGACACAAACCTCAATAACCTAGAACACAGAAAAAGTTGCTCTCCAATAAAATGAAAGTATCTGTACTTGTACCCACTATAGTCGGAAAAGGGGATAGATAGATATCAAGATGAACCCAATGAGAAAATATCAAGATACACAGTTATCCCTCCGACTTTCTCCTCTCCTGGTATTAATTTTTAACAAAAGCTGCCATCGAGTAATTGATATATAGGTGAGCTGAGGTAAACTAGTATGCACACAGACACTGGAACTTAAGTACAAAACATGCCTATTCTAAAAAAAAAACATTTAATCTCTCCCTCAGATAAACATTCTCTGCTGTCCTGTCTGGGAGGACTTCGTTTCACATTGTAGTTGTTACATTTCCTGCCTACCTCTACTTATGTCCTGTAATGAGAGTTGAGTTCTCTTAGCCTGATGTCGTCTCTCATTCATACTCAAAATTGATATTCAGTTTGACACAAGTTCTGGAATTAACACCTGAAAGAATGTGTGCGCCCAGAATGGTAACACTATTTCCGGGGCAACGTCAGTTATAAATTCTTGGCGTTTTACTTTCCGGGGTCTAGCGCGGACATGAGACTCCCTGTGAGTTGAATACATTTCAGTGTATTGCAATTAGCTGGAAGTAAGATAGATTTAAAAAACACAGACGTCAAAAGACAACCAAAATTATATTAACGCTTGGAATTTCATAAAAAAACGATAGTTCATCAAATTTCAGTGGTAACATTAGTATTCAATTTATACAATATTGAAACACGAAAAACACACATGAAAATATCAGTTAAGATACATACAAATTTTACAGAAAATGGAGAGTCTCAATTTCCAAACCTACGGTCCCCACTTTTACAATTTCCCTTAAGCTCCGCCTACATTACTCCTGAAACTATTTTCATTCAGGATGTCAGAGTTCCTCTCCGTGGGTATGACGGACATTTTGAGTCTAATTAGCAATTCAATTGGACTTTCGATCAACAGCCGTTTGAATCAAGATTTGTTATTTAGTAGGATATTCGTTCTTCGGCTCTTATTGATAATCAAAATGAGTTTTCGTTGTACATTATTTGAAAGCCAAAGGGCTTCAGAACAGATCCTGTACTGACCACACAGCCACATTACGTATTATAATAGAGCAAAGCATTGAACTGAACTCACCACTTTACATTGCGTTTATAGACTATGAAAAAAAGCATTTGACAGCATTAATATGGAATCTCTCTGGAAATTGATGGGGCACTTTAGAATTCCACAGAAAATTATTAACTTAGTAAAGGCAACATATAAAGACATGAAATGTCGAGTTCTTCATGAGGGAAAGCTAACAGATACATTTGAAATAAAAACAGGCGTGCGACAGGGGTGTATTTTGTCGTTTCTCTTATTTTTACTGGCTATAGACTGAATTATGAAAACATTTACTGCTGACACCAAGAATGGGATTCAATGGACCCCTACAAAACAGCTTGATGATCTGGACTTCGCTGATGATATTTCTTTTCTGTCCCATTCACGAAATCAGATTCAAGGTAAATTGAATATACTTGATGCGAGATCACAGCAGCTTGGTCTGAAAATCCATAAAGGAAAGACAACGATAATGAGAATAAATCAGGCAAATAGTAATGTGGTTTTTCTTAATGGCACCCCACTCCAAGATGTGGAGTCGTACACCTATTTGGGCAGTAATATAGATAAAGATGGAGGAACTGATAGAGATTTTAAAATCAGATTGCAAAAAGCAAAAGGAGCTTTCATAGCACTAGGGAATTTGTGGAGGTCAAAAGAAATTAAAAGAAATACAAACTAAACATTTTTAATTCTAATGTCAAATCATTACAGACATTCATTAACTGGTTCCTGCGCAGAATAGAGAGAATTAAATGGTATGATAGAATAACTAATGTAGAGTTTTGGTAGAGAAATAAACAGGCTCCAGTGGACCAAGAGGTGAGGAAAAGACGCTGGCTTTGGATAGAATACGCACTGAGAAAACAGGAAAACAGGAAAACAGCATAACTAGAATGTCTTTGCAATGGAACCCACAGGGGCATAGGAATAAAGGAAGGCTAAAAAACACATGGAGGAAAGAGCTGGAAAATGAAGATAGAAAGATGGGGAGGAAATTGGAAGAGCTCCATGTAATGGTGAAGGAAAGAACGATTTGTCGTGAGTTACTTGAAGGTCTATGCTCCATCCTAAAACCCCTGCCAAATACGTTTATACCTTTATCAGCCATTTTCCTTAGCGCACGGCGGAATCGTGTGGCAGAAGTCTTGCGTGAGGATCTGTAAAATGAGTACAGAGCCTGCTGGCGCCCGAACGGAGGTACAGCTTATGTCTATATACACATCACAACGGTCTTCTGGCCCTCAAGCCTATGACTGAAATCACCGAGGTACAGGCACATAACTCTCTCAGTATAAACATTTGTTTACATACGTATCTGGCAGTTGAAATCGGGGTCTATTATTGGCTCACAGTTCTACCACCCACTCAAGTTATTTCCCTAATTTTTGAACAAGTTTGTCAGTAGCTGTTGTGTATCTGATCTAGCTGCCCACCTTCCTTCCTTCTTCTTTTTTTTCTTCTTTTT
>CAJHNH020004393.1:0-40150 GCA_905116865.2 Candidula unifasciata
GCAGCCCTTACATGTGCATAATCCTAGCCCCTTAAAGATTTTAGAAAAAAAATTTAAATTCTTGCTACATACATCCTTTTTAAAAACAAAAGGGCTTGAAACCCTGGACATGGGTAACAGGCCAAAAAATTTTAAAAAGGGCCCTCAGAGTTTGGGGTTTCACAAAGAATGCTTAAAATACTTGGCCCCCCAAAAAGAGCAATCAAGGGGTATTGAAAGGGGGGGCCCAAGACAACTTATCACAGATATCAGAAAGAGACCATTAATCATTTGTCTGCCAAGTTATGTAGAAGCGGGCAAATAGAACATGATGTGACCACGTGAGTAGATCTGTGGAAGGTAGAGATAGAGAAAAGGACAACGACGAAGATGCTTGACAGTCTTGTTGCATGGCTTGGAGGTATGTCGGCACACGAACTGATACATGCTGCATGAGATCGCGGATTATAGAGAGGCATGATTCACCCACGCCCAGTCCAGCGGAGACACCTATGATGATGTGATGCATCGATATATGACATACAAGCGTCACAATAGGATGATTACGATGATGGTGAAGATGATGATGACAAGTCACAAAAAATAATGTACCTTCTGAACAGGGACTGAGTAGTTGTTGTTTCTCCGAGCTTCCTCTGAACAATCAACCATCACACCATATGCAATTGTATTTTCCAGGGGAATCTCGTGAACTCTTTTTCCACCTAAAGACAAAGAAAATATGTATATAAAATAAATATTTGAAAAAAAAATATTGCTCTTTCCTTTTTAGATAAAAAAAAATCCTGCAAGGCTAGAGCCAGAAAACAATGGCAAACTACTACACGTAAATTTGCCCAGGGCAGCAGTTCTCAACCTGCAGACCGGGATCCTTTTTTGGGTCGAACGACCCTTTCATAGAGGTCGCTTAAATCCATCGGAAAACACATATTCATTGAATTTATAAAGGAAACTAATTTTTTTAGGTGGTCGCCACAACATGAGGGAACTATATTAAAAGGTCGCGGCATTAGAAAGGTGCAGAGCCACAGGCCTAGAGAACGTTCTGTAAAAGGACGCGCGACTAACTTTCAACAAGATTCATATGTAGTCTTGGTTAGTTGCCTGTCATTTACAGGACGTTGCAGAACCAGCTGCAGCATTTGTTGGCTGTTTTTGAGTTTTCTAAGCAAATGTTTACTTTTAGTATTTGCCATTGCACTAAACAGTCAGCTCTTGGTACCACTGTCGAAACCAACGCAAGCCAAATGTCCGCAGATGGGATCGAACCCGGCACAACGACATTAGAAAGCGCGTTCGTAACACTTAAGCCACAGACACCGACTAATACATAGTCTAATATATGTAATATAGCATGAAATAAATTATAGTACGTTAAACAAGCATTGAGATAAACTGATCATAGTGTGTCTAGCATGTCATTTACTGATACTCACTATATATATATATATATATATATATATATGTGTGTGTGTGTGTGTGTGTGTGTGTGCGTGTCTTACGCAACATAAACTGATGGCTTGTGCCCTTCAAGCCCCTATTAACAACAGAAATCAAGGGCAGGTTGATTTATTCGTGACTAGAGGAGTTAGAGACCTGGACTACCACTGTATGATCCGAGTACCGCTGCGGATCCCGAGGGCGTGGGTTCGGGTTCTGACAGAGGCAGAATTTTTTTTCCTTCTAGAAATAACATTGGCTCCCAGGTCGACCCATCCTTAAATGGATATCAGGTATAAAGTCCTGGGAAGTACAGTCGATTAGGTAATGCTGACCACATCACCCTCCGAGTGGTCTATAAGTATAGTCTAGCCCTATGCAGTGATGTCTCAACGTATAAACATCCTGGTTGCCAAAGGAGCTTCAGCTCACTGTTTTGCCCAGAGGCCCATAAAGCTGTTAGAACGGTTCTAGCCCTATATGCGCGTAAAGGCGTTGAAAGGGGTCCTTTACTTTACTTTAATATTTAGTTACATTAATTATCAGTGTAATCATTGTCATCATCATCATCATCATCGTTGTGTAGCAGTGTGGGTGCATACCTGAACCAGTCGGTTCCGACACCCTAACCCGCCTCCCCCTCTTCCAGTATTAAAGATTGGTGCTGCCTCCCCTCCACCCCCTTCCTTTTTTCCCCCAACCATGATTTGTTTGTGCCCTTGAATACGAGTAACCAATTTCCCTTCCCACATGACAGCAAAACGGCATAAGGCTTACATCTGTGTGTTGCCACAAGACATGTCATAAAATGTTTACAGTAAAAACTCCCCAACGAACTCACTTAACCCGAATACCCAGTTAACATTTAAAAAAAAATATGTAGGCCCAGCTGGGATGTTTTATTTATAATACATCTACTAGTCTCTGGTAAGCACTCTTTTTAAAAAATGAACTCCATGTTATATGTTATCCAAGTGTTACCGTACAGGATTTGCGTCAGTTGCACTTGTATTAAACGATCTTATGTTTTCTACACATGGCGTACGTGCTCCACCTCATGTGACTAGTAACAGTGTGGCGTGTATCAGCGATTAATAGTCCCTGCTTCTCCTTCTTCTGCTTCTTCTTCCTCTGCTTCTTTTGTCGTCTCACTGATACCCAGGTTGTAGCCCAGTGTCTTGGTTTTCTGTATTTGTCTTGAGCTTTTCGGGTGGCTCGAGTGATGGATTTGTTCATCTTTTTGCAGGTTTCATTTACACCATTTATCCATATCTTTTTTTTTTTGGGGTCTTCCTCCCGCCTTCCTCCTAGATGTTTTACTGTAAAAATTATAATATGCAGTCTGGTCTGGCTGCATTCTCACTAGACAGTTGAACCATTTTTCTCTGTCGGACAGTATAATTTAGACATAGTTTTATTCCAGATTTGTGGTATTCGTAACCATGTCTCGTCTAGTTTTATTAGTGACCTAGCAGAGGTAGCGCATTTTACATGTAGTTGTGTCTTGTTCCAGTGCCCCATTCATTATCCATGTGTGGCACTAATAACGTAAAAAAGGGATAAAGATACTGTTAATCATTTGCTGTTTTCTGGAAGGGAGACATTTGTATGTTTAATCAACGGGTCTAACATGACAGCATTTGCCTTCTGTACTCTGGCTTTTATCTTTCTATCAAGGCAGTGCCTGCTAATAACAGGTAATTTCCAGGCACACATTACAAGGCACGCACTTGGTGCATTCAAGGCATCACCGAAAGGCAATAATCTGCTTCCATAGTATCTGTAAATAACTAAGCATTTTGCCTCGCGCTCTGAAGGTCGTGGTTTGGTTTCACAGAAGGCGTCGTTCACTTCACAAGTAAAGTGTTACAACAGAGAACTCCCAGGCTAATCGCTGAAACTAACGAGTACTTGTAGTGTGTGACACATTCGGCAGGCGCATATCTATTCTATAAAGGAAGGTCAAGACATCTGGGTAAAGAACCCATTACAACAGAGTCCATCCTCTCCACTGCTAACTTAGGTTGATAATATTGTTGTTAACACATAATTGGAGCATTTTATGGAACAATAAAACAGTCACTTGAGATATGAACGAGGTTTTTTTCCCCTATAGTTTCGAAGTTGAAAAGGTAAAAATAACGGTATCGAAAGCGGGACTATTCTATATGTAGAGTATGGCATCATGTAACATCGAGGCAACTAATACATTTATCGATTACCTTTCTGGAAGTGAACTGGGGCATCCAAATGTGTCCCCCCATGCTCTCCGCTTGAATACTGGCCCCCTTCAGCACTGAAATACACAATTTCAGAAACACAAAGTCAGTGACGGAAAATTTCTTTGTGGTATGAAGTGTTTATACGTTCTCTTATTTAACCCTTTTAGTACGAAACACCTCATCACTCTTTTCTACGTTATTAAATATAGGGTACATATTTCCTCTTCAAATCCTTTGCTCTGTTAACTTGTTTAGCCCGATTAGTGTGTGCATTTGTGTGTGTGTGTGTGTGTGTGTATGTGTATGTGTGAGAGAGAAAGAGCGAGAGAGATAGTGTATATTTATATATATATATATATATATATATATATATAATTATATATATATATATATACGTGTGTGTGTGTGTGTGGTGTGTGTGTTGTGCCTTGCTTTCCCAAGCTTATTATTTTCACTAAGTCGGACTCAACCTTTTTTTTTTATCCCTCTGAAGTAAACGTTCTATGGTATATAACATACCCGCGGAACTATAGGATTGTAATATTTCAGTCACAACATAATGTGACTTGAGAACAAACGTGCTTTTCGCCTGCTTTATTTACAGTTCCTCTTTGCCTGGGGTGTTTATGGTAATGTTATACAGCATGTTGTACTGTGTTATTTTGACTAGCATAGTCTGGGGGCTTAATAGCAGTGACGAAGTTAGGCCATAATTTGAGTCGCCTTACCCCTGAAGTAGGTTGGATGTTCTTTGGAGCTGCAGGATTCCGCCTAGACCAATGCGAGCCAACATCTCAACATTATAAACTTCTTCAGAGTATACTTTTGTTTATTAGTTGAAATGGCACTAGCAGTATGTGACATTCTTCTTCTTCTTCTTCTTCTTTTTTTTTCGTCCCCTGATACCAGTCTGTAGCGCAGTATCATGGTTTTCTGTACTTGTCTCAGGTGGTTTGGGTGATGGATTCTTCTGTGCGTGGTGTGTATGTGTGTGTGTGTGCATGTGTGTATGTATGCAAACCAGTATGTATACATGTAAGTATGTATGCATGCATGTTTGTATTAGGGCTGTACCGAATAGTGATTTTCTCTATTTGGCCGAATACGAATAGCTGGACCAACTATTCGGCCGAATACGAATACGAATACGAATAGTGAATCATCATCATCATTTGCTTTGCCGGCTGGCATAGGCGATTATGCCTCGCCACAATCTGCGATCTCCTGCAGCACGTATTAGTTCGTGTGCTGACACACCTCCATGAAAAAACTTCGTTCCATGTTTGTCAGCATTAGCCAGCTTTTTGTCTCACTGAAGGTATTTTCCAGCTGTACTAAACAGGAAAATACGACAAATACAGAGAGTCAAAATGAAAACCCGCAAGGCGAAACATCAAAAACAAAAATAACGCCGACGAAGAAAACATGCCGTCCTTACAAGTCGCCCCAGCCACCCCGCGAGCTCCCGAAACCAGACGCCGCGGCCAGCGCCAGAAGATCAAACAACAAAGAAAATCAAGAAACCGAACGTCGATCAGAAAACATTCAGCCGCTGCCGTTTCCACGAGACGACGAAGAACAGATACGACACCCATAAATGATGACGACACTCCCGTTACTTCAAAGAATCAACGAAGATGACACTCCACTCAAAGAAATCAAGCCGACAACACTACTCGCAACACATGCAGGATGGAAATAAAGGGGCACTTGGTAGGTGGTGCACAAAGATAACGCTTCACAGTATAAACCAAGGTGGGAAGTCTTGATGTTTTTTTTTCCACCAGTCCAGAAACGGTTGTGAGGTAACCACTATTCGTATTCGGCCCGACCGCAACTATTCGGCCGAATACCGAATAGTTATTGGGTCCACTATTCGGCCCCGAAGCGAATACGAAGCGAATATTCGGTACAGCCCTAGTATGCATGTGTGTGTGCATAAATGTATGTACGCATGTATGCTTGTTGTGTATATATGTGTGTGGAATAAGTGTGTATTTATGTGGGTGTGGATGTATGTGGGTGTGTGTGTAGGTGGGTTTGTGGGTTTGTATATATGTGTGTGTAAGTGAGGGGGGTTTATGTAGGTATGTGTGTGCCTGCGCGAGTGTGTGCATGCATTTTACCACCCATGCTTTTGTGTTTTTTTTTGAAAGATGTTTGTTTGGAAGGTTCGAATATAAGACGGGTCTGTGTGCCCAGTTTGTGAACCTTTAAAAATAAAGTTCGTTCGTTCGTTCGTTCTTCTTCTTCTTTCTCTTCTTCTTCTTTGCATTCATCGGCTAGAAACGGAATGTTCGCCTACTTGTGGACTTTGATTTTGTACTAAAACTTCTATTTTGCGTGCTCATACGTTTTACAAATCTAGTTCTCTATTTGCAAGCTTTTGGTTCATTAAATCTCAAACAGATACACTCAAACCTGAAGAAAGCATCCATAATTAGTCGCCGACTTGTGACATGCTTGTTAGGAATCAGCTGGTCTATTTCCTTAAATCAGTGCCCCGAAATCGAAAAGAGGCAGAAAGTGCGCAATCCAAAGCTAATGTTTAGGCAATACTTACTATACACCAGGTATATATTCGCCGGAAAAGATTGTAGATCTGTTAAAATGCGGCACATGTGGGGACATGATAGTGTCTGGTCCGTGGTCATGGGAGAGATCTATAAGTCTGGCGGATGTCTTCAAGGCAATCATTGTAAGTAAAACGAATAATAAGGAACACATTCTGTTGATGGATTCCGGCAGAGGTTTCGTCTTCTGCAGATTTCAATGCTGTCCAGAGGGAGAGATTTCGTTAAGACTGCGTAAAGGTATCAGGCAGAAATAGCAGACGAAAATTCTACAATATATTTGGGTATAATTATGTAGGTTTTTGTTTTTAATGGACAGAATGTGTTTGTGAGTGAGCGTGTGTACATGTGAGTTTATGTATGTATGTATATGTGTGTGTTGGCGGAGAAATGTATAGAATGAGGAAGAAAATGAAACATATTATCTATTAAAGAAATTCTCACTCAGCAAGATGGCTACAGAACTGTCTAACTGCCTTTGGTTCTGGATAGTGTAAAGTATTACCCTTCACGTTTACCATTTTTAGGAATAATATGATGGGCTGACCACATGCCTTCCTTGTATCAACTGCTTTTCCTAAGAATTTCTCAAAAATTCTGAACAACTCCAACGTTACTATGATGCGTACTTACTCCTAATTACGGGTCACCTGTCAAAAAATTAACTGGGACATACAACTTTCCATTCATTTATTGGCAGGTTCTTTAGTAATTTGTTTTGGTTAGCTTTTAGAGCCTAAATCAGTTGTCACAATAATTCACCATATTCTGACTGACTTTTTTTTCCACTCCAAAAAATTTATTATCTGAGTCTTTAGACTTAACAATGAGTTGAATTAACAGTTTTCTCGTACAGAAAGAGTTAGAAAACCACATTCCTCAAACTGACGGAAGAAGGGTGACGGATAAACTGGCCAAAGAGAGGAGATAGGGGGAAAAACAGGACCTACCTCCATTCAGTATCACAAAAGAAGGTAAAGATAAAATTGTAGAGGCAGAGAGCAAGCAGCAGATTACCCATTAAACAGACTAAACAGAAAGCAGTACATTACGATTGTTCCTCTAGGAACAGGACTCTTAAGACTTAACGCACTCATGCACAGAGAGAAGTCTGCACGATCGGCCTAGTGTTCCTGCCCAACAGCACTCCAAATAATTTGGCACTTACCTCAGACCTGCTCTCTACAGCAAAACCTTCCCCCCCCCCCCCCCCCCCACCACCCCCCCCCCCCCCCCCCCCCCAAAAAAAAAAAGCATGTCAAGAGCGTAGAGGAATCCAGGAAAAACTTTGGGTTGCGTCATGCACTTAGCTCAGTAGATGGATAAAGGAACTATATACTTTCAGTCCATATATGAAGGAAAATACAACGGCGAACGATTGACAGAAAAAAAAATTTGCTTAAAACAGTAAGCCACCTAATCGCTACAGCATGCCGGAAGAATAAAAAATAATCTAGCACGATATGCCTATGCGTCCGTTGCGTGTAAAAGGTTCTTTCATCCACTTACAATCTTTTGGATATCCACTGCTGTTGTAACAATGTTTTCCAAATGTGGGTTCCGGGGTCCCTTTGTAGGGACAAACAAGAATAGATCCACTGCCTTCCCAACAAGCATGTCGTAAGTGTCGACTACTAATTGGGACTTTCTTTGAAGTCGAAGTGCATCTGCCTGAGAGGCAAGGAACCAATAGCATGCATACAAATATGTCAGATCTGTAAAACGAATGTGCATGCAACTCTTAGGTTTTGAAAAAATACTAATTTTCAGAGATGGACGAACAACCACAACAAGAAGCAGAAGAAGAAATTGTGTTTATGGATTCGCATCAGAAAAATTTTTTATAAATAAATGTTTCCGGGCCTCTTTTTTTGTAAAATAAAATCTACGGCTATCCTCTAAATATCGGCCACATATAATGGCGGCCAATAACACACTATGACAGATGACAGGGCCTCAATCACATGTAAATTACGGACTTCCTCCGACAAACACGATTACTGTCCGTTGACAATTTCGAGAAACGCGACAATACCCACGATAATAGCGACACGGCGGGGAGACCACGCGCCCCGACGCTAGTAAGCCATAGTGTTCTTCCGATTAAACTCACCGCCGAGAGTATCCTCCGCGTTATGCGCGGCGCGGATAGGGGCTAAACTAAATGGCAGCATCTACCGCATCTACTGCAACTTCTTCCAATTTTTTTTTTTGCTAGTGAGTCCCAGCCATCTAGTTAAGCCTCCCCCCCCCCCCCCCCCACCCATCCATGCGGCGAGTAGCGGCGCGGGAGATACTCTCGGCGGTGAAAACTGTGTTACCAATGCGGCACTGATTATTTTTAGCGGAGTTTCAATGGAGGCACAACCACAAAGAGTTGATTTTCGGGCACTTTTTGCAATTTCTGTGCCACTATTTTCAGATATAAAGGCCTAAATTATCGCTAAGTAGTCGATTTCATCATTTTCCTTTTTTTTTTTCGTTGCCTATTATTGTCGAGTTCAAGTTTTTGAATATTTACAACACACGACCTAATGAGGCCCTGTCAGGGTGTGTTTTTGGCCGCCAATGTATGTGGCCGTTATTAAGAGGATAGCCGAATATACCTTTCACAAAGCATCAAGCAAACTGAATATAATTTATACTGTCATAGAATATATATTCATTACCATCCCGAGTCATGACGGCTATACTGATTACTGTATGTCTCTTATTTATTATATTTATCATACCATAAAATAGCAAATTAAATATGTAAGTTCTCACGTGATGGGAATTACTTCATTTATATATTTACTTGGGGAAACACTTACAACAGCAGTGGACTGTAGTACCACAGGAAGGGAATCTCGAAATTACCATATTTATATACTCACCACGTGAAAATTGTGTGTGTGTATGCATGCACACACACACAAATCATCTGGACTGTAGTACTAAAGCATGGAATGTAAAGAATTTCCAGAGTTGGGTGTACAAGTGAAGGTAGCATGCTGTAGGAGCGTGGGAGAGTTGAAGACTGAGTATTAGTCGCTGACTGAACTGGAGCGAGAAATGATGGAATCCGCTGATTAGTTCTGCTGCCATCCGATGGGGACAAACACAAGGTTGAAATGTGACCTTGTATCCCAAGTTCAAAGCAACTTGGGATACATGGTCGCATTTCAACTTTGTGTTTGATGTGGATGAATGCGTAGGTGAGGTAAGGACTGAATGTGTGAGTGGGTGATGAGTGTGTGAAAGTGATTTAGTGGGTGTGTGTGAGCGTTAGTGAATTGATGGATCGATTACGTTGATGGGTGAATAGGTGGTTGGGCTACTGAGTGAGTGAGTAAGTGAGTGAATTAATAAGTAGGGTGAGTGATTGCGTGTATGAGGGCGGAGGAAATTGTTAAGTGAGTGAGAGAAAGGGAGAAAGAGAGAGAGAGAGAGAGAGTGAGTGAGAGAGAGAGAGAGAGAGAGAGAGAGAAAGAGAGAGAAAGAGAGAGGGAATAAATGAGAAATTAGCGAATGAGTCCGCAAGTTAGTGGATGTGAGTGTTTATATGCAAAAGTTACTGTTAAGGAAAGGTTAACACTGCCATAACTAATGAGCATGCCTCACAAGCAATCACGAATGTTTTTTTTTTTTTTTTTCAGAATAACGGTTACTCTAGCAAAATCAGAAACTTCCAGTAGTAGAAGGAAGCAATACAGTTTATATTGTCAAAACTACAGTATCTCTCTAATCTGTTTAAATCTCCACTGATCACTAGCATTCTGGGAGCTAATAGGTTGAAATGGCAGGGGCTTATTGAGAGAATGTCAGATTACAGAGAGGTAAAAACTGTGTTTTAAAAAGGTTGTTGTGTATCCTTTACAGGGCGTTGCACAACCAACCCTAACAGCCCCTGGCTGTTGTGTGGTTTCTCTAGGCAAATTTACGTCCAGTAGTTTGCCATTGCCTCTGGACGGTCGGCTTTCTTGATACCACTGTCGAAACCAACGCAAGGCGCATTGCCCGAAGCTGGGATCGATCCCGGCATCCCGGCATGAAGAAGCGAAGCGTTCGCATCGACTTAGCCACAGAGCCGACAAAAACTGTATACACAAGGGAAATGAATAGTCGTAGACCACGAGGCAGACCAAGAAGACGATGGAGAGATAATGCACAGAGAGACCTGCAAACACTTGGTGTTACAAAGTGGAAAGAGAAAGCCAACCATAGAGATAAATGGAGACGATTGATATTTGCAGCAATGAACTTCAAGGGCTTGGAATGCTGAAGAAGAAAAAGAAGACTACAGTCTTTACTTAATAACTTCAAGAGCCCTACAAGATCTGTGTCAAAACACCCTCTCCCGATACAATCATATCGTCTGCGAGGATCTGGACCCTTTTTGCTTTCTCGGGACCTCCACTACCAGCCTATACATGTTAATCATGCTAACCTTACGCCTGCCATTTGATAACACAACGTCTAGATTTAGAATCGAGGTAGAAGCAGTCACTGCTGCCTTCCGCTGGAATCAACTGTGCACACATGTCGTAATTATAACTACGGCTGTACCGAATATTCGCTTCGTATTCGCTTTATGGCCGAATAGTGGACCAAATGACTATATGGTATTCAGCCGAATAGTTGCGGTCGGGCCGAATACGAATAGTGGTTACCTTACACTCATTTCTGCATACACTGCGAATGACTGAAATAATTCTCTCATTAACACAATAGTTGCTGTTGCCTAAGTTTGTAGTAGCGGGAAAACTGCGATCCAGTTGCAGGGTACAGCGGCTGACTCGAAAGAGGCATTACAGCAAAGGTTCTCAAACTGGGTGCGTATGCCAGAGGTGCCGGGGCGAAAATCAAGAAAAGTCGGCTATAAATTGTAACATTATTAAAGAAGACATAAAGATACTTGAGATACTTTCCTCACCACTGTCGAAAAGAGCACAGGCGACAGGCAATACCTGCATTTTATAAAATGAAGAACATCTTATGCAATATATCTTTGCCATTGAAGGTTAGAAAAATAATTCTTGCTTGCTACTATTTTTCTCCTATTTTTCCAGTTTTAACATATGGTTGTAAGTCCTGGACAATCGGTAGGCAGGCCAAACAGTTTCTCTAGGCTTCAGAGATGTAGTTTTACAGAACAATGCTTAAAATACCTTAAACAGCCATAAAAAGCAACCAACAGGTTTTGAAAGAGACGGGAGCCCGAAGACAACTAATCACAGACATCAGAAGGAGATTGTCATCATTTTTCGGCCATCTTATGAGAAGAGGGAAAATGGGACATTTGGTGACCACTAGAAAGATCTGTGGAAGGAGGGATAGAGGAAGACAACGAGAGAACATTCTTGACAGTTTTGTTGCATGGCATGGAGGTGTGTCAGCACACAAACTAATACATGCTGCAGGAGATCACAAATTGTGGCGAGTAATAATCGCTCACGTCGGTCGGCAAGGCACCTGATTGGGATGATACACTATTCGTATTCGTATTCGACCGAATAGTTTGCCCCACTATTCGTATTCGGCCGAATAGTGAAAATCACTATTAGGTACAGCCCTAATTTTAACTGACTCACAGAGGATGTTGAGAAGGGTGGAGACAGGCATGCTCCAAGCAGAGTGGCAAGCATCGTTCCTGGGGTCCCGGATAGTTAACGTTTTTTGGATATTTTTTTTAAGTTAATGCCGGTGTGTTGGGAAACTAGCTGGCAAATAGACTGGTCGGTTCTGCACAACTTAATGGTAAACTGATGTAAAACAAGCTAGATATTGTGAGGGTCCTATGGGAACGAGTAACTAGTACGGAGGCACAAATATATCATTATGGTCTTAGAAGAATTGCACAGCGAGGAGTTACCTGGGGATCTAGCCGACGCTTAACACTCAAGACAAATACGAGACGGATATAACATCAGACAGTTACTGGTGCCATCAGAATTGTAGAAGTCCAAGTCCAAGTGAACAAATCCCAGCCCTTATCGGGGATTAAACACGGAACCTCAAGCACTCGAGGCAGACACCGTGCCCGGAGACAACTCAGCCGCCTGTCCTTGTAAGTAACGAATAGCAATGGCGAGAGGACACATTCCTGTGTGACAGCTAATGAGATGGGAAACCAGTCTGTCATTCCTTCATTTGTTTTTACTGTGCACTGACTATCTTGGTAAACAGCCATGATGTTACACAGCTACCATGATGTTATAGTTTCATTTAGTTCATTTTCTTTTCTTAAATTTCACATCATCTCGGGGACTCCGACTTTTCGTTGGGAGACCTGGAAGTGCCCAATAGAATAGGAGTGTCAGGGCTTGAAATGAACACTACCCCCACCCCACCCCGCCCCTCCCCCATAATATTAAACTTTCAAGGAAATTCTTCACGGAACCCTGGAGTCCCCGAGATGGGGTGCAATTAAAACAAAAAAGAATTGTTTTTCTACATAACTTCCCTTGACTTAACCTATCGACCTTCAACTAACAATATGTGTTTCTCAGGGTCACTTCGTGTGGAGAAGATTTATCTGGCAACGTTTCATCTAAAAACCTCAAGTATTTTATTGTCAACAGACTCCAGTTCAATGCCCAGGGGGTATCCTAAGATATGAATATTAAGTTTTTTTTTTCAATTTATGTTTGATGTTGTCTAATCTCACACATGTGCTCAGGGTAATTATATTATGAGAATCTAATTTTAGCAGTGTGAATCGTTTGAACTCAACCCAACGTTTACGGATTGACCTTTCTTTCGTATGTCAGGCTGCTCCGCTGGAGCACAGAACCATTTATGTCTTTTATCCGAAATTGTATCTGTGGGGCTAGGAATGTATGCTCTCAGTTTTCTCCTTGTCTGTGATCAATTTATCCTAAGCTTATTTCCGCTATCATTTGTTACGATATTGACAAGACATTAAAACAAATAATTATGGCTTCCCATTTTCACAGACGGTCATGTCACGGTGTTGTACTGTATTTAAGAAAGTTGAATAAATTTAGACTATTTCTGTTTCTCAATGTATTTGCTCTATTGGACTCTTAAAATGACACTACAGTATGATCGGACTCAGGCTGTCCCAGAACCTGCAACAGTGAGAAGGTATGCCGAAAAGTCGGCAATGTTTGGCGAGAATTCCAAAGAAATGTTTATTCTCACCTCTTGTCACCTTTAACTATGTCCTCTGTCGCAGACAATGACATGTTCTTGGGAGTTCAAAAATACTTTTTCGTCGTTATTTTCTTCATTGTGGTAACAAATGCTGTTATTAAGGTAAAACATGGATAATTGCATCCTCCTCTTCCCAAATTAAAAAAAAAATTACATTTCCATTAAGTCATTAATACCTACATATCTTTAGAAAACGTGTTTTTACATTTTAATGATTCCTATTTTTGTCGTTCATCTGAATGTGATACAGCCTAATAAGATCTTCTCTCCAGGCACCCCTAATTTGGTTCAAAAGAGCAAAATATGGCTCTACAAGCATTTTCATCCAGCTACAAAGTCTGTCATGAACAACAACTGTTGAGCAGACTGAAAACATCTGGAAACGACACTTTTAAATTGTTAAATTTCTTCTTGATGTATATTTTAGACAGCTGAATTACGTTGCACAGCAAACTTTTGTGTGCGGGGGAAAAAGGGGTGCGGGGGTTGTTGAGCGGAATGATTGGGAAGGGGGGGGGGGGGAGAGCACTTTTGAATATCTTTCTAAAGATGATATACCATCAATATATTTTATGTCTCTCTCTCTCTCTCTCTCTCTCTCTCTCTCTCTCTCTCTCTCTCTCTCTCTCTCTCTCAAGCAGTTATCTCACAATGTCATCACACCTGTGACACAACTTTGAACTAATCACCGAGCCAAGAAAAAAGCCTGTCTTATACAGATATAAATATATATAGATAAAAGATTTCAATAAAGATAAAGACATATTCAAAACTGTTATGTGCTCTTCGAGCAGGGGCTTACGCTGATCTAAGTGTGCGATCGCTGAACTTTCAAATTAGATATATTTCTTTGCCACTCTCTTTTGTGATAAAGTTACAGGTTCTCCGATTGGACACTCGCTCAGAGGTAACTGAATGAGTATGAGTTTATAAGTAAAGGGTTGCAAACAATAGTGTCATCTGAGAACTTTCCCGGTGATTTTGAGTTCGCTGGTAAGTGAAGTTGATGTCACATATAAAATTTGAAGAACGGCTGTTCTTGCTTTTTTATTTGTAGAATATGTATTTACTTAAGCATACACACAGACTATGTGGATAGTTTGTTTATAAAACGGCACTGCTTTTGACTTTAATAAAAACAAAATATATATCGAAATAAACTGACACGAGCAAAATGATAATGATAATGTATATATATATATATATATATATATATATATATATATATATATATATATATATATATATATATATATATAATATATATATATATACATATATGATGTTGCTCATGTATGTAGACTACTGCATCTACCAGAATGCTGAAATTTTTTTGCCGGGGGAGTTAAATCACTCACTTCGTAGCCATGATGCTGTTGGATATACTACTTGATCCATCAGTTTGCGAGACCAGATGTTTTCAAGACCATTAAAGGGGTCGATGCCTGGAGATGCCAGTTTTATGCTGTTTACATTTTCGATATTTTCTCGCGTATAGAGGTTAGCCACGAATATATTTAATAAGTGGCAGTGGACCAAAACAGGCCATGGTCATTGACAGGAGGCGAGTTAGTTGGTACGGCAGCTAACTCTAAAAAATACTTCTAAACTCTACGACATGGCCATCGACGGGTAAGAGGCTGCATAAACTCCCCCCCCCCCTCCCCGCTGCCTTGCAGGGTAAGACTCTTTAGACAAAGGATATTGGAGTCAAACCATACACAAACCGGCGGAAGACAAGAGGAAACCACCGCTGTACTATCCCTAGTTAATCATGCTTCAAAATAATACGAATTCAGATAACGAAGTGAATGGGGATTCCGGTGGAATCACCTCGTCCGGTAGGGAGCATCATGTTCTACGGTTGATACCCGACCGTCATCCAGCTACTGTAGAAAAAGTTAATGGTAAAAACATCATGAACATTGGTACATGGAATGTCAGAACACTAGTACAAAACGGAAAGTTGGATAACATCAAGATGGAAATGAAGAGAATGAACATTAACATATTAGGAAACCGTAAAGTGCGATGGCCAGGAGCAGGGAAAAGTATTCAGATCAGCACATAATTATTTACTCGGGTGGGAAGGAATTTAGTAAGGGAGTTGGTTTTATTTTGGATCCAAAGAACTCAAAAACTGTTAAAGGATTTTGGACAATATCAGATAGAGTACTATTAGTAAAACTTCGCGGCAGACCGTTTGACATCAACTTAGTACAGATGTATGCCCCAACAACAGATAGTTCAGAGGAAGATATTGCCGCATTTTATGACGAGTTAGACATGGCTGTCGATCAATGCAAAAATTGTGAAGTAACAATGGTACTTAGAGATTTCAACGCGAAAATAGGAAGTGAAAAAGTGTACGGAATAACGGGTGGCTATGGCCTAGGAGAAAAGAATGTGAAAAGTGACAGATTAATAGCATGGGCTGAGTCGCGCAACATGATAATAGGTAACACCTGGTTTAAACACCATCCTCGAAGATTGTGGACTTGGGAAAGTCCTGGTGATAATGTCCGCAATCAGATTGATTAAATTTTGATTTCAAGAAGATTCCAGAAGAATAAAAATAATCTAGCACGATGTGCCTATGCGTCAGTTACGTGTAAAAGGTACTTTTATCCACTTACAATTTTTTGGATATACAAAGAGTAGATTTCCTGGCACTATTTGCAACTTCTGTGCCACAACTTTCAGATATAAAAGCCTAAATTATGGCTAAGTAGTCGATTTCGTCATTTTCCTTTTTTATCGTTCCTCATTATTGTCGAGTTCAAGTTTTTGAATATTTACAACACACGACCTAATGAGGCCCTGTCATGGTATGTTTTTGACCGCCATAATATGTGGCCGTTATTCGGAGGATAGCCGAATCTACCTTTCACTAAGCATCAAGCAAACTGAATGTAATTTATACTGTCATAGAATATATATTCATTACCATCTCGAGTCATGACGGGTATACTGATAACTGTATGTCTCTTATTTATTATATTTATCATACCATAAAATTGCACATTGAATATGTAAGTTGTCACATGATGGGAATTACTTCATTTATATATTTACTTGGTGAAACACTTACAACAGCAGTGGACTGTAGTACCACGGAAAGGTAATCTCTAAATTACTGTATTTATATACTCACGAGGAAAAAAGTGTGTGTGTGTGTGTGCCGCGCGCACACGCACACACACAAATCATATGGACTGTAGTACGAAAGCATGGAATGTAAAGAATTTCCAGAGTTGGGTGTACAAGTGAAGGTAGCTTGCTGTAGGAGCGTGGGAGAGTTGAAGACTGAGTATTAGTCGCTGACTAAACTGGAGCGGGAAATGATGTGTGTGTGAGCGTTAGTGGATTGATGGATCGATTACATTGATGGGTGAATAGGTGGTTGGGCTACTGAGTGAGTGAGGAAGTGAGTGAATTAATAAGTAGGGTGAGTGATTGCGTGTATGAGGGCGGAGGAAACTGTTGAGTGAGTGAGAGAGAGAGAGAGAGAGAGAGAGAGAGAGAGAGAGAGAGAGAGTGAGGGAATAAATGATAAATTAGTGAATGAGTCAGCAAGTTAGTGGATGTAAGTGTTTATATGTGAAAGTTACTGTTAAGGAAAGGTTAGCACTGCCATAACTAATGAGCATGCCTCACAAGCAATCACGAACGTTTTTTTTTTCTTTTCAGAATAACGGTTACTCTAGCAAAATCATAAACTTCCAGTAGTAGAAGGAAGCAATACAGTTTATATTGTCAAGACTACAGTATCTCTCTAATCTGTTTAAATCACCACTGATCACTAACATCCTGGGAGCTAATAGGTTGAAATGGCTGGGGCTTATTGAGAGAATGTCAGATGACAGAGAGGTAAAAACTGTATACACAAAGGAAATGAATAGTCGTAGACCACGAGGCAGACCATGAAGACGATGGACAGATAATGCACAGAGAGACCTGCAAACACTTGGTGTTACAAAGTGGAAAGAGAAAGCCAACCATAGAGATAAATGGAGGCGAGTGATATCTGCAGCAATGAACTTCAAGGGCTTGGAATGCTGAAGAAGAAAAAAAAGACTACAGTCTTTACTTAATAACTTCAAGAGCCCTACAAGATCTGTGTCAAAACACCCTCTCCCAATACATTCATATCGTCTGCGAGGACCTGCACCCTTTTTTCTTTCTCAGGACCTCCACTATCAGCCTATACATGTTAATCATGCTAACCTTACGCCTGCCGTATGATACCACAACGTCTAGATTTAGAATGGAGGTAGAGGCAGTCACTGCTGCCTCCCGCTGGAATCAACTGTGCACACATGTCGTATTTATAACTGACTCACAGAGCATTTTGAGAAGGGTGGAGACAGGCATGCTCCAAGCAGAGTGGCAAGCATCGTTCTTGAGGTCCCGGATAGTTAACGTCCTTTGGAAATTTTCTCCAGTTCATGCCGGTGTGTTGGGAAACTAGCAGGCAGATAGACTGGTCGGTTCTGCACCACTTGATGGTGAACTGATGTAAAACAAGCTAGATATTGTGAAGGTCCTATAGGAGCGAGGGAACAGCAAAACGGCAAAAATATATCATTATGGTCTCAGGATTATTGCACAGCGAGGAATTACCAAGGGATCTAGCCGACGCGTAACACTCAAGACAAAGGCTAGACGTATGTAACATCAGACAGTTACTAGTGCCAACGGGATTGTAGAAGTCCAAGTCCACGTGAAAAAATCCAAGTCCTTACCGGGGATTAAACCCGGAACCTCTCGCACTCGAGGCAGACACCATGCCCCGAAACCACTCAGCCCCCCCCCTCCCCCATCCATGTAAGTAACGAATAGCAATGGTGAGAGGGCATATCCCTGTCTGACACCTAATGAGACAAGAAACCAGTCTGTCATTCCTTTTGTTGTTCTTACTGTGTACTGACTACCTTGGTAAAGAGCCATGATGTTACACAGCTACCATGATGTTATAGTTTCCTTTAGTTTTTTTTTTTTTTTTCAATTCACATCATCTCGGGAACTCCGAGATTTCGTGGGGAGTTCCTAGAAGAGTCCAATAGAATAGTATTGTTAGGGCGTGAAATGAACACCGAATAACACTAAACCCCCGCCCCCTCCCCCCCCCCCCCATAATATTAGACTTTCGAGGGAACTCTTCACGAAACCTTGGAGTCCCCGAGATGGGGTGCAATTAAAACAAAAAAGGATTCCCCCCCCCCCCCCAACATAACTTCCCTTGACTTAACCTACCGACTTTCACCTAACACTGTGTGTTTCTCAGGGTCACTTCGTCTGGATAAGATTGATCTTGCCACGTTTCATCTAGAAACCTCAAGTTTTGTTATTGTCAACAGACTCCAATTCAGTGCCCAGGGGGTATCCTAAGATATGAATATTAAGTTGTTTTTTTTTCAATTTATGTTTAATGTTGTCTAATCTGACACATGTGCTTAGGGGTAAGGTATTATGATAATCTAATTTTAGCCGTTTGAACTCAACCCAACGTTTACGTATTGACCTCTCTACATACAAGGTCAGGCTGCTCCGCTGGAGCACAGAACCATTTATGTCTTTTATCCCAAATTGTATCTGTAGGGCTAGGAATGTATGCTCTCAGTTTTATCCTTGTCTGTGATCAAAATATCCTGGGCTTATTTCAGCTATCATTTGATACGATATTGACAAGACATTAAAACAAATAATTATGGCTTCCCATTTTCACAGACGGTCATGTCACGGTGTTGTACTGTTTTTTCAGAAAGTTGAATAAATTTAGACTATTTCTGTTGCTCAATGTAATTGCTCTATTGGACTCTTAAAATGACACTACAGTATGATCGGACTCAGGTTGTCCCAGAACCTGCAACAGTGAGAAGGTATGCCGAAAAGTCGGCAATGTTTGGCGAGAATTCCAAAGAAATGTTTATTCTCACCTCTTGTCACCTTTAACTATGTCCTCTGTCGCAGACAATGACATATTCTTGGGAGTTCAAAAATACTATTTCGTCGTTATTTTCTTCATTGTGGTAAAAAATGCTGTTATTGAGGTAAAACATGGATAATTGCATCCTCCTCTTCCCAAATAAAAAAAAATAAAAATTACATTTCCATTAAGTCATTAATACCTACATATCTTTAGAAAACGTGTTTTTACATTGTAATGATTCCTATTTTTGTCGTTCATCTGAATGTGATACAGCCTAATAAGATCTTCTCTCCAGGCACCCCTAATTTGGTTCAAAAGAGCAAAATATGGCTCTACAAGCATATTCATCCAGCTACAAAGTCTGTCATGAACAACAACTGTTGAGCAGACTGAAAACATCTGGAAACGGCACTTTTAAATTGTTAAATTTCTTCTTGATGTATATTTTAGACAGCTGAATTAAGTTGCACAGCAAACTTTTGTGTGTGTGGGAAAAAAGGGGTGCGGGGGTTGTTGAACGGAAGGATTGGGAGAGGGGGAGAGCACTTTTGAATATCTTTCTAAAGATGATATACCATCAATATCTTTTATGTCCCTCTCTCTCACTCTCACTCTCTCTCTCTCTCTCTCTCTCTCTCTCTCTAAGCAGTTATCTCAAAATGTCATCACACTTGTGACACAACTTTAAACTAATCACTGAGCCAAGAAAAAAGCCTGTCTTATACAGATATAAATATATATTTATAGATAAAAGATTTCAATAAAGATAAAGACATGTTCAAAATTGTTATGTGCTCTTCAAGCAGGGGCTTACACTGATCTAAGTGTGCGATCGCTGAACTTTCAAATTAGATATACTTCTTTGCCTCTCTCTTTTGTGATAAAGTTACAGGTTCTCAGATTGGACACTCGCTCAGAGGTAACTGAATGAGTATGAGGTTATAAGTAAAGAGTTGCAAACAATAGTGTCATCTGAGAACTTTCCCGGTGATTTTGAGTTCGCTGGTAAGTGAAGTTGATGTCACATCACTTAAGCATACACACAGACTATGTGGATAGTTTGTTTATAAAACGGCACAGCTTTTGACTTTAATAAAAACAAAATATATATCGAAATAAACTGACACGAGCAAAATGATAATGTATATATATATATATATATATATATATATATATATATATATATATATATATATATATATATATATATATATACACATACATATATGATGTTGCTCTTGTATGTAGACTCTACTGCATCTACCAGAATGCTGAAATTTTTTTTTTTGCGGGGGAGTTAAATCACTCACTTCGTAACCATGATGCTGTTGGATATACTACTTGATCCATCAGTTTGCGAGACCAGATGTTTTCAAGACCATTAAAGGGGTCGATGCCTGGAGATGCCAGTTTTATGCTGTTTACATTTCCGATATTTTCTCGCGTATAGAGGTTAGCCACGAAAATATTGAATAAGTGGCAGTGGACCAAAACAGGCGATGGTCATTGACAGGAGGCGAGTTAGTTGGTACGGCAGCTAACTCTAAAAAATACGTCAAAACTCTACGACATGGTCATAGACGGGTAAGAGGCTCCATACACCCCCCCCCCCCCCCGCTGCCTTGCAGGGTAAGACTCTTTAGACAAAGGCTATTGGAGTCAAACCATTCACAAACCGGCGGAAGACAAGAGAAAACCACCGCTATACTATCCCTAGTTAATCATGCCCCAAAATAATACGAATTCAGATAACGACGTGAATGGGCATTCCGGTGGAATCACCTCGTCCGGTAGGGAGCATCATGTTCTACGGTTGATACCCGACCGTCATCCAGCTACTGTAGAAAAAGTAAATGGTAGAAACATCCTGAACATTGGTACATGGAATGTCAGAACACTAGTACAAAACGGAAAGTTGGATAACATCAAGATGGAAATGAAGAGAATGAACATCAACATATTAGGAAACCGTAAAGTGCGATGGCCAGGAGCAGGGAAAAGTATTCAGATCAGCACATAATTATTTACTCGGGTGGGAAGGAATTTAGTAAGGGAGTTGGTATTATTTTGGATCCAAAGAACTCAAAAACTGTTAAAGGATTTTGGACAATATCAGATAGAGTACTATTAGTAAAACTTCGCGGCAGACAGTTTGACATCAACTTAGTACAGATTTATGCCCCAACAGCAGATAGTTCAGAGGAAGATATTGCCGCATTTTATGACGAGTTAGACATGGCTGTCGATCAATGCAAAAATTGGGAAGTAGCAATGGTACTTAGAGATTTTAACGCGAAAATAGGAAGTGAAAAAGTGTACGGAATAACGGGTGGCTATGGCCAAGGAGAAAAGAATGTGAGAAGTGACAGATTAATAGCATGGGCTGAGTCGCGCAACATGATAATAGGTAACACCTGGTTTAAACACCATCCTCGAAGATTGTGGACTTGGGAAAGTCCTGGTGATAATGTCCGCAATCAGATTGATTAAATTTTGATTTCAAGAAGATTCCAGAGCAGCTTAGTTGGAGCAAAAACTAGACCAGGGGCAGACTGCTTTGTGACCATGTTCCAGTTGTAGGAAAAATTAGAATAAAACTAAAGAACATTAGAAAAACAAAAGAACATCAAGTTAAATTTAGGAATTCTTAGAACGGATAAAGAAATTAGGGAACAGTACAATGTCACTGTACAAAACCGGTATAATGCAATGGAAATTATACAGACTGTTGATGAACAATGGGATATGTTGCGTGAGTCAATTCAGCAGACATCAAAAGAGACAATCCTACCAACCCATAGAGTTGCAAAAAAGAAATGGATGTCAACCGAAATTTTGCAGTTGATGGATGAAAGAATGAAGAAAAAGAATGATAAAGAAGAATACTCTAGAATAGTGAACAAAAGCAAAGTGGCTAAAGACGCCTGGCTGAATCAAATGTGTACAGAGATTGGGGAAAATCACAGGAAAGACTCACATTCCATGTACCAACAGATAAATATTTTAACAGAAAAAATGACACGTAACATCACTGGATGTTTGAAATCAAAAGATGGTGACTTATTAATGGGACATAGTAATATAATTTAAAGATGGACAGAGTATATAGGGGAATTGTTTAATGATAATAGACCAGATGTAGAACTGCAGACCAACAATGATGGTCCACCAATAATGACTGCAGAAGTTGAGGATGCAATACATCATATGAAGAAAGGGAAAGCACCCGGGCCAGACAACATCTCCATGGAAGAAATCGAAGCACTGGGAGATTTTGGAATTGAAATAATAACTAAACTTTTAAATTATTTTTATAATAGTAGGTATATTCCAAATGACCTTTTAAAATCTATATTTATAGCTCTGCCAAAGAAACCGGGCACTTTGAAATGTGAAGACCATCGCACAATACGTCTTATGAGTCACATGACTATGATTTTGCTGAGAATAATAATGAGAAGAATAAGAGGGAAAAAAAACAACAGAAATCAGCGATGAGCAAATGTGGATTTGTAGAAGGAAAAGGTACAAACAATGCCATATACATCCTAAGGACATTGTCAGAAAGAGCTATAGAAGTAAAGACTGATTTGTACTTATGCTTTATAGACTATACAAAAGCATTTGACTGTGTGAAGCACAAAGAAGTAATCAAACTGTTAGAAACATTAGACATTGATGGGAAAGATCTACGAATAATAAAGAATATGTATTGGCAGCAAACAGCAGCTATAAGAATTATGAACTGTTTAGGTACATTTCAAAGTATAAAGAGGGGCATACGACAAGAATGTATACTTTCACCTGATTTGTTTTCAATATACAGTGAATATATAATGAGATCTTTAATTGATATGCCCGGAATTGTGGTTAGTGGGCACAATATAAACAATTTACGTAATGCTGATGACACAGTCTTGATAGCAACAAGTCAGAAAGAATAACAGGAAATGATAGACATTGTGTTGTTAGAAAGTGGAAGAATGGGCCCCAGTTTAAATAACGGGATTACAGAAGTAATGGTGGTATAAAAAATAAAAAAACACGAATTATTCCTAAAATGTGTAATAAAAGTCGATGGTGTTATTTTAGGACAAGTACAGACATTTAAGTATCTGGGCACATGGATAACATCAGATGGAAGATGCATAATTGAAATAAGAAACAAAACTGGACAGGCAAAAACTGCGTTTTATAAATTGAAAAACATATTGTGCAATATATCCTTGTCATTGAGAGTTAGAAAAAAAAATTCTTGCTTGCTATGTACATCCAGTTTTAACATATGGCTGTGAATCCTGGACAATCGGTAGGCAGGCCAAACAATTTTTAGAGGCCTCAGAGATGTGGTTTCACAGAAGAATGCTTAGAATACCCTGGACAGCTAAAACAAAGCAACCAAGAGGTTTTGAAAGAGGTGGGAGCCCGAAGACAACTTATCACAGACATCAGAAGGAGACAGTCATCATTTTTCGGCCATGTTATGAGAAGAGGGAAAATAGAACATGTTGTGAAAACTGGAGAGATCTGTGGAAGGAGGGATGGAGGAGGACAACGAGAGAAGATGCTTGGCAGTCTTGTTGCATGGCATGGAGGTGTGTCAGCACACAAACTGATATATGCTGCAGGAGATCGCAGATTATGGAGAGGCATGATCGCCCACGCCAGTCGGCAAGGCACCTGATGATGATAAGATTCTCTCCCTGGCTATGAGTCGCCCTCAGAGGGCAGCCAAACCCTATGGGGTAAAAACGTGGCACAACGAAGTTATTTCTTCCTGATCCAGTAACATTGATTTTAGTCGAGCCATACTTAGCTTTTGATTCTGATTTACCTGGTTTGATTCAGCCTCAGTAAATTGGCAGCTGACCACTTTGCGTGGATTTGGACAATGCCATGGTTAGCCGACCGTTTACTCAGCATCGCAGACTACTAAACGTTATGTCAGCAATGTTAAAGTCATCTATGCTCAGTCAGCAATGTTAAAGTATGCTATGTTGAGTCAGCAATGTTAAAGTCAGCTATGTTCGATCAGGAGTGTTGAAGTCAGCTATGTTCAGTAAGCAATTTTAAAGTCAGCTATGTTCAGTCAACAGTGGTAAAGTCAGCTATGTTCAGTCAGCAGTGTTAAAGTCAGCTTTTAATCAGTCAACAGTGTTAAAGTCAGCTACGTTCAGTCAGCAATGTTAAAGTATAATATGTTCAGTCAGCAATGTTAAAGTCAGCTATGTTCAGTCAGCAATGTTAAAGTCAGCTATGTTCAGTCAACAGTGTTAAAGTCAGCTATGTTCAGTCAGCAATTTCAAAGTCAGCTATGTTCAGTCTGCAATTTGAAAGTCAGCTATGTTAAGTCAGCAGTGTTAAAGTCAGCTATGTTCAGTCAGCAATGTTAAAGTCAGCTATGTTCGGTCATTAGTGTTAAAGTCAGCTATGTTCAGTCAGAAATTTTAAAGTCAGCTATGTTCAGTCAACAGTGTTCAAGTCAGCTATGTTCAGTCAGCAGTGTTCAATTCAGCTATGTTCAGTCAGCAAGGTTAAAGTTAGCTATGTTGAGTCAGCAATGTTAAAGTCAGCTATGTTCGGTCAGCAGTGTTGGAGTCAGCTATGTTCAGTAAGCAATTTTAAAGTCAGCTACGTTCAGTCAACAGTGGTAAAGTCAGCTATGTTCAGTCAGCAGTGATAAAGTCAGCTTTGTTCAGTCAACAGTGTTAAAGTCAGCTATGCTCAGTCAGCAGTTTAAAAGTCAGCTATTTGAGTCAGCAATGTTAAAGTCAGCTATGTTCAGTCGGCATTGTTAAAATCAGCTATGTTCAGTCGGCATTGTTAAAATCAGCTATATTCAGTCAACAGTGTTAAAGTCAGCTATATTCAGTCAGCGAAGTCGACTATGTTCAGTCAGCAGTGTTAAAGTCAGCTATGTTCAGTCAGCAATGTTAAAGTCAGCTATATTCAATCAACAGTGTTGAAGTCAGCTATATTCAGTCAGCGAAGTCGACTATGTTCAGTCAGCAGTGTTAAAGTCAGCTGTGTTCAGTCAGCAATGTTAAAGTCAGCTATGTTCAGTCAGCAATGCCAGCTATGTTCAGTCAGCAGTGGCAAACAGGTCAACCTAAAATTGTCTAGTAAAACTTGAAACAGCCAAGAAATGAAGTGTGTTTTTAAACGTCACATAAGGGAGACAACTGAGTTTTAACAAGCAAGTCACATAGAAAAATTTCTTTTTGACCTAGCCAGTTGCTTATTCTTCTTATGTTTTATCTGTTGATAAAAACTCTGTGTTGAATCTTTCGGTTGTATCTGCATATATGTTGTTCCCTACTTTTTCCTCAGCACAGAACTATTCAGATTTCAGCACCATGTCTCGGCTTCTGATAATCTTGTCGGCGTTGTTGGCGGTCACTTGGTCAGTCCGAATAATAGATCTGTCCCACAAGCATGGACCTGACACGTTGATGTTTGCGGACTCTCCAAACTTTAGAAGATCTGATATATTTAGGGGCGACCTCTTACCTGGTGTTTTGTAAGTATTGTCAATATTAGATAAATATAATATTATTCTGCGAGTTTGTCTCCCTAGTGGATTATAGGTATTCAACTTATCAGTAGTAGGGTTCGTTAGTTATATCGTTATCATGTTTATTCAATGTGGGGCAGATCCGGGGTCAGCATCTTTTCCTCACCTCACCTCTTGATTCACGGGAATTCGTTTGATGCTCGTCTGCCAAAATTCCAGGTTGATAATGTTGTTGTACTACTGAAAAAAACAGGTTAACAACTGTCACAACTATAGGAGGGCCCTAGGAAGGGTAGGGTTCCTATACAGGAGGTATCTTCAGTCTATAAGTGTGGCTCACTAAAAGTATGGTACTTCATTGTCTACAAGGGTAGAGAGACCGAGATATTGCTCCTGGGACAGAGGACAGGAAGATAAGGCTACCCCGCTCCGATGGGTGGTGCTAGGCAGACTAGTTATCCTGGTGGCAACTCCTCTGCCACTTTTAAAGAAAGAGCTCCCAGAGAAAGAAAGCGAAGAATGCCCCCTTCTCGCTCACTCAACTATTACTCACGCACAGCAACAAAGACAGACGAGAATAGTAGTGAATGAAGAACGATGTCGCTTTAATTTTACTGACAGCTGACTGGCTACAAATTGACAGTGGTTTGGTGTTTGATTTTAAACCAAATGGTTATCATCATAAGAGAAATGTCTACTGGGTCCAGTTCCTTCCCCGCACGAGTACAGCTCACCCGTGGATACTCCCAAAGGCTGGACTTGATGGGGAAACCGGAACACTTGGCTTCTTGTAGATCTTATTTCTTGTGATATCCTCTTGTAGATAATCCACCGCTGATGTTCTTAAAGTTTCAGATACGACACGTGGTCGTTTAGAAAATTCGACACGTGGTCGGTTACAATTACGACTAGTAGTCGATTATGAATAATGGGATTAAATCCCTTAAACTGTCTCTTTGTCTGTGCCGATTCTATGGCGACATGACAATGGGTACAATTGTGTACTAATCGTTGAGTCCTTGGTGTTATGAAAAATGCCGCAGGGCTGGGGGAAGATAGTAAAAGCCCTGATAAGCGTGTGCAAAAAGGGAACACGTGGTTTCCGAATTTGCTGGTTCTCTGGGCTCTTCAGAATTTATTAACTGAATTAAATATTAATATAATTCAGTTACGATGGTTTACAAAGTACACCGCATTTAAATATTAGCTTCAGTACTAACTTGTAAAGGTAAGGTTTAAACGCACGTGGCCATATATATTTTTATATCGGTCAACTCCCCCGAACTCCAGCCAGCAAATTCAGGGATAACAATTATACTATACTGCTACATAAATAGAAATTAAGGGTACACTTACAGAAGTTTCACAATTAGAAAAAGAGTGCCAACTTACCCCTCAGATCAGTCAGAAATCACTACAGTAATCCAGAACGAATTAATATAGAACTACACTCGCTAATCTGGATACTGCACTTGAAAAAACTAACGACCTCCGCTCTCAACACAGTGGGAAATCAAATGGTCGAAACATGGCCGCTTCCGCTCAAGATGGACGACCCACGTGACGCCAGCCGTGCGCATGCGCCAAAAAGAGTTAGCGCCATCTGTTACCTTCTATTGATTGGTCGCAAAACTAGTATTACATGATTTGGATGTAACTAGTCCAATCTGGTTTTTAGCGGAAGTATTAGGGAAAATCGGGTCCTCTAAACTAATGTTATATATATATCTAGCTTCTGCCCTAAACTATAAGGTAACTAGGGGAGCGTCAGTGGTCATAGTCAGTACTGTCACAACAACAACAACAAAATTGCAACAGATGATGCGAAATTGTCCTAGACTCTTAAAGAGGAAATCGTCCATCATTTGAGAAATCTCTTCAATGCCAGCTAAGGTGACAATTAATTTTTTTTTAAACACAGTAAAAGATTAGGAAACACCGAGTTCCATAATCTTCTTTTTCTTTGCGTTCATCACTTGAATACTCTAACGGAAAGGTCTTGTTCATCCACTTCTGGACTGCAGTTCTATTCCAAAACCTGAGTGTTTTGCGTGTGCATCCGTTTCACAGATCTGACTCATTTGTATGCAGACTGCTGGTTCCTCGCCTCTTAGACAGATGCATTTCGACTTCGGAGGAAGCTCCCAATTAGTCGACTCTTACGATATGCATTTGGGTAGGCAGTGAGTCTATTCTTGTTTTCTCTATAACAGGGCCTCAGAACCCCCACGGGAAAAGTTACATATTAATAAGAGAGACATTTAGAAACTCCTGACAAATATCCCATGTGTACATGAATGTGATATAATGTTACGAGCACACAAATGACAGGGATCAATTTTTTAAGAGCAAATTTTTATGAAACTAAAGAAAAAAGATTACGAAGAAGTTATTACAATGATATGTCATGTCTATGACTCATAAATCCTACTTCTCCTTTTCTGTTGCAGCGTTACTTACGGAAAATACTCCAGTGGAGAACATGGAGGAACACACATGGATGCTCCAAATAACATTATAAAAGGTGAAGTAGCACATCCACTGTAACTATTAATGTTTGGAGTCACTTTGATCATCAGGAATTCATAAAATGGTCTGTTTTATCTACACACACAAAAAAAAATTGTTTTAAAAATTGTTCAGCCTGTCTCAGACGCGATTCCACACTATATCAGACGCGATTCCACACTGTATCAGACGAGATTTCTCGCTGTATCAGATGCGATTCCACACTGTATCAGATACGATTCCACACTCTATCAGATGCGATTCAACACTGTATCAGAAGCGATTCCACACTGTATCAGACGCAATTCCACACTTTATCAGACGCGATACCACGCGGTATCAGACGCGATTCCACACTTTATCAGACGCGATTCTACGCTGTATCAGACGCGATTCCCCACTGTATCAGACGCGATTTTCCACTGTATCAGACGCGATTCCACACTGTCTTTTAATCTGCTTTTATCTTTATTGGTAGGACATCTCAGGTGTTGTTTATTTTGTATACAACAGCCTCTAGTCATAATTGTGTTCTTGGTTATTTGCGCCACTTGCGAAGCTCAGATTGTAGTATGTGAGCCAGCTCTCTGGCTTTATGTTCCTATTTCAATAGCTAGACCGATCCTTCCTGTGTGTGTCCCAATGTGTTCATCTTATCCTTATCTTTCTGAACTTCTCCTCGTGAGTCATCCTCCGCCGTTTCATGTTCCTAATTTTTTTTTTGGCCCTTGTGTCCTCCAATATACTCCTGAATCTGTTCCCTTTTACTTTGGCCAGGTGAATCTTGTAAGAAACAGTGCTAGTTCGCAATTATATCTCAAGTAACGTCTTTTCAGACCACCATCAATAGTTTTAAATTTTGGAATATTTTACTGTGCAAAGTACTGAAAACAGTTTTGGGATTTGCATAGATCCTAAATTGTTTAAATAATTCGCGCATCATCAAAGCGATCTTATAAATGTCTTCCTGTAATGAGAACAGGTTGGGCATATAAAAGTGAAGTAGATAAAAGGGATGGTGAGGTTTAGCAACGCTTCTAGACGATATTCAAATTAATGCGGTAGGCTTGAGGAGGTTTGGGTTGGTGGGCGAGGTTCCATTGTCTGGTTGCAGGCTATTTCTACACATTTCTTCAAAGTTAGTGATATTAATTTTATCCTGTGCAATTACCCTAATTTTCTTGTTGACTAGAATGGCAACACCACTTCGTCTTCCTACCTCCCTGTCATTTCTAAATATTTTTGTATCCTGGGTATTTAAAGATATCCTTTGGTTTTAAACATGTCTCTTGTGGGGTTAGGATATTATTCTCACCTTGCAGATCTTTCATCATTGCTTTAAGTTTAACTTTGGTCCCTCTGCAGTTAAACATGGTCAGGATGGTTCCCTTATGTCCTTGGAGTATCTAGACACCGTTCTCTTTCTGAAAACTGACTCTAAATTTTCAGTAACAGTATTCTTGGGATGGGCGGTGACCGCCGCATACGAATAGAGAGATCAATTTGGAAGAATTGATCTGATTGTCTAATGAGCAAATTAAGCAGAATTACCAAGAAACAGATTTCCATAGCAGGAAATGCCGACAAACAGGGGTACCAACAGGGACGAACTGATCTGACTGTTTACTGAGCACCACTATAGAAAGATTCCTATCACCTAGCAAAAGCAGTTCGCCTAATTTGAATTTTACCTTAAGTAAATAACTGCCTTTTATTTTAAACTCGGCTACAGTGTCAGCTATAACAAGCAAATTGCAAATCTTACAATCCTGAATTGCGAACAAGATGATTAATAATCTGAAAACAGTAGAACGCCTAAAATGACAACACCGTCGTCCCCTCTTGGGATGTAATTTTTTGTTATTTTGAAGCCCCACCCTGGCTTTTGCGGGTGCCCAAAATATAGCCGGGCCATAAATATGGCCTAAACGGCTTAAAGATTTTTCTGGGACCTCTTCATGAGTGATCATCATCTACATGGTGGCACTTTATGTTACCGGGTGTTTATCGCTTGTGTGATGTCCTAGTGGGGTACAACTACCTACCTACCTAAAATGAGAGCTACATAAAATGTGTCTGATTGCTTCGAGTGTGAATTGAAGGCGAAATGGAATACGTTGAATTAATAAGGGCTGAGATGAGTTGAGTTAATGCAAGAACCGACATCACAGCACGCAGGACATTCATATAAGCACTCCGTCCCCATCCTCAGCAGCCAGTGAAGAGTTCCGATACTAATGGTACCAGTAACATTCTGATTAAACGTCAGTCTTGCCTTCCCTCTGAGCCTCGAGCATCTGCCAGAACCTCTCGTCACTCCCAGCTGCATCAATCTCACCAGACTGGTGATCCAAGTGCTCCTCCAAACTGTACAGGCTCTTCCACAAGACACTAACCACGTCTGCCTTATTATGCATCATCAGTATTCCCCCAAGTTGTGCAGAGCCAGCCAATCTGTCGCCTGTTCATTTCCAACACACCGGCGTGTCCCGGTGAAAAAAATCCAAACAATACTCCTCACCCCTGTCCTTCGCAGTGAAGCCTGCCACTCTGCACGAAGCATGCCTGCCCTGACCTTCGTCAGCGTGCCTTCAGAGTCAGTTACAATCACGATGTATGTGTGTGTCGTGTTCTCTAACCAGCGGAAATCTGCAATGACCGCCTCCACCTCCATTCTTGAGATGGATGTTGTGGTATCATACGCTAGGCTCTCCTGCACTAAACGTCGACTATTTACTTTTGCTAAGGAACCCTAGGCACTTCTTTTGCCTCTTGACACTGAACAGTCTGTGTAAATAATCAAATCCTCTGAGCTAGCATTATCTTGAATTAATTGCTGAATTTCCACCTCCGTTACACCTGCTGGCCAATCTCTGCATTCCTGGCTCAGTGTGATTATGAGGGCTGTGTGAGCTTTGGAAATACTTTGGATCGATTCGCAGGTGTGTATAACAGTGTAATGAATAATAACAATTGATATGCTTGTTGTGAGAATAATTTCTATATTCTAGTATTCTGTTTAGACGGTAGGTCAATCAGCGATATTCCATTGGAAGACACAATCGCCGAGGGAGTTCAGATTGACTGTTCACAAGAAGCCGCAAGAGACCGTAGTTTTCTAGTTCCTGTTCAGAAGGTAAACACACAAACACGCGCGCACACTCACAAACACATACATACACACACACACACACACACATAAATATATCTAATTTTTCACCTCGTTTGGCAGACCATTTGTTACAGACACTCTAACAATATGAAATTCAATGAAAACTGACAAGTAAACAGCATCATGTCTGGGAAACTGAAAATCTTGCTCTGGCGATCATACTATGCGCCTCGCTTTGCAAAATCGCCTCATCCACAGACTAGGCGTTCCTAGTCCAGGTGGTATCAATATCCAACATACCTTCATCTAAACAGTTTTACTCTTATCACATTTTAAATGCTAATTCTTTTCTTTTCTTTTCTTTTCTTTCATATTATCACTTTATTCTATCTCCTATCAATAGTATTTATGTATCATTAACATTTGTATTTCACTTGTTCCCACTATTATATTATATATTAACAATATTACTTTTCTGTGTTAGCTCCGTGTTTCCTAGACCATGACAGTAAACATTTTAACGGATTAATTCTGTCTAACGAACGCCACCTACATTCAAACTGAAAGTGTGGATATAGTAAGAAATGTTATGCCAGTACAAAATTGTATCTGTAAAACTAAGTCGATAAAAAAAAATTTTTTTAACATATAGTTTGCTAACCCCTTCTGCTTAAGCAAAGTTACATGCTTGATTTAATACATACTACCCATCAGGCTATTTATGCCCCTACCTTTCATGTTTAGTCAGGGGGGTCTCTAAAAAAACTCCAGCATGTTTCTAAGTCGAATCATTGAGAAAATTGAGGGAACAACTTTTAAGCCTGGAAACTTTCGATGACCCAAATGTAAAAATGCTGTCAATTGATTGGTGAAACCTTGAGGAATTCTTGTTTGCAGTCTGAAGAGTTTTATTTATTAAATAACACCGATTTTGAATGTCACAATTAGGAAAAACAATTTGTTCTTTTCAGTAGCAATGCGTTGAATTGTACAATTTGTCTCGTCCTTGAAAAATACAGATACTAGACTGGGAGAAGGCATACGGGCGGATTCCCAATGGAGCCGCTGTCATAATGAACTTTAACTGGTCATCCAAAATCAACAACAGAACACTCTACCTTGGAAATGAGAGCGACGACATCTTGTAAGTGTCCTGTATCATCCATGTATGTAAAACTAAACAAAAAATCATGCACGTTCAACCTACTGCGAGCAGCAGTGTCCAGTACCTTTCTTGACACCTTTATATTTTGTTCGAAGTGATCTGGTCTACTCATTGTTTTGAATCCTTGCAAGTTGTTTAGACGTACAGTACCTCATTGCTGTAGCAGTTAGAAGCTCGCTTGTGGATCAGAAGGTGTGGGTTCGAATCAGAAGGGTGCTGGAGTTTTAAAAATCATGATCTAGGCTTGCAGGTTGGCTCAGCCTTAAATGGATACGGGGTAAAGTCCTGGGAAGTAAAGGTGGCCGGTGTGATGTTGACCAGATCACCCACCGACTGCCGATCTGTCTATCAAATATAGGTCTAAGCTGATGTGCTAAATACGCCCGAATGCATAGAAAAGGTCCTCTACGGGACTCTTTTATCCATAATTTAGGCTGTAACCTAAGTCACAAAGTAACATCCTCATATCGTGCGAAATTAGTTTTAAAAAAAAGGACGGCGGGAGAGAGAGAGAGAGAGAGAGAGAGAGAGAGAGAGAGAGAGAGAGAGAGAGAGACAGACAGAGACAGAGAGAGAGAGAGAGAGAGAGAAAGGGGCGGGGGTTCCTTGCCACGTCCTTTATTCATTTCGATAATAATTGATGAAATTCGTACCAGTACCGCTGGTATCTATCAGCAACCCTTGTTTTAAAGGAGTGATCTCCAACGTTGTTTGTTTGCATCCCCTTGGATCGCGGTTACTGTTGACATGACATCCACACACAGACTATAGAGGGATTGTGGGTGGTTGTACGCAAAGCGGAAATCCCACTATCAAAGTTGAACAAGTCATGACCTGTTTTTCAGTTAATTGTTCTGCATTTCAGTGCGGTTGGATTGGATTGGCTTTTTACCCCACCAGGACATCACACAGCGATAAACACCCGATGACACAAAGTGCCACCATGCGGATGAGGATCACCGTGGAGAGGTCCCAGAAACCGCGTTCAGACATTTGGCCATAATGATGACCTGCCTATATTGCGGCCCCTGGCAAAAGCCAGAGTGGGGCTTCAAATAACAAAAAATAACGTCCTAAGAAGGACGTAACGAATATTTTAGTGCGGTTTGATCACAGAGAATAAACTTTTGTGGAAAGTACTTGAAGTTACTGAATGATAACTGTGAAATTTGAAAATGCACTTCTTCAATATGGCGACCGTATGTTACCTAATCCATTGTTTGCTTACGCTAACCTAGTAATTTTCTCTTGAATATTTAATATTGTTTAATGTTAGGGTTAAAGTTAGGGATGAGTTTAACGCAAATCTCAACCACAAACAGGTAAAGAAACGGTGGATTCCATCCCCTATTGTCGCCGTAAACGAACAATGGATTGTGTCCCCTAAGGTGCCTTTCAAAGTTTTGCCCACACATTACACCAATATTATTTTATACAAATTAAAAACATGAAGAGCATGCATGTCAAATGCATGCATTCAAATATAGGAGAGAGAGAGAGAGAGAGAGAGAGAGAGAGAGAGAGAGAGAGAGAGAGAGAGAGAGAGAGAGAGAGAGAGATTGGATATTCTGTGTAGCCACCTTACAATTGGAATCAACACATGACTGATAGAATGTTTGTTTTGTTTCTATCTACAGTTCTTATGTGTTTCCAGCCGTCAGTGCTGAAGCAGCGGACTGGCTTTACACCAACCGCCACATCAAGATGATAGGGACTGATACATACACACCTGACCCGCTTAGCGTCAACGGTGTGAAAGTCACATCATTTCCCGTACACCAGATTTTGCTGTCCAACAACAGCCTCATCGTGGAAAATCTCAAAGGCACAGAACGGTTACCACCTACTGGGTTCATGTTCCATGCTCCCCCGGTCAAATACGCGGGAAACACCGGCGCGCAAGTCCGCGCGTACGCCGTGATATATGAGGCCTGTAACACCACAAAACCGGGGTCTGGTTATTAAAGGATTTGGCCCATTATTACATAATATTCTAAGTACTGTCTGTTATCGTTTTTGTTGTTGTTAATGCCTTTCCAGCCTTCTAGACGATAATATTATACTGTGGTATTTGGACTCGTGGAAATCACAGCCCTTGGCGATAGCGAGTTTGACTAGCAAGAACTGCTTCCGTTAACTCATCCACACATAGATCATATAATTTCAGAACCCTTGTTATCATCGCATGCATTCAACCTAATTCTCATCAGATGCCCAGCTTTGAGTAAGTTTTTCTGTATCTCTATTCTCTTCCGGATTTACCCCTTCCTTGCAGCACAGCCCAATGCAACCTGTTACAATAAACCCCCTCTCAATAAAAAGAAACTCCACAGGGTAGCATGTGTGACACAGTTGTATCTTTCACATCTCCCAGAAAAAGATGTGCCTAATTCGGACAAAGTGTTTCGTAGCTCTCTTGATCGTACTCAACAACACGGCCAGTTATGTAACAAACTATTACAGATGTGGTTTTTTATTTCAACAATATTGTCAAGTCAAGCAGTGCGAATATATTCCATTTATGCAACAGTATAACATTTTAGTATCTTAGTATAACATTCTAGTATCTTATCTTTTGCTGTTTATATATCTGACGATCAGTTCTTTCTTCTCCCTAGCAAAGCAAAACCAAAGTCTCATATATCTTCTAACGAAGTTTTCTCAACTCCCCTCTCAAGCTGTCACATATCACTCCTGTCGCGTGCCTAATGTAAGGATTTCTCCTTCAGAACCAACAGCACTCAGAGATAATTATGTTGAGTCGTTTGGCTCGTATTGGTCTAAGGGATTCCCCGTGGCCAATATACGCTCAACTTATCTCTGGAGTAGGGCAACTCAAGTATTGGCACTACAAAATATGTCAGTATATGCATACAATATTTCTAGGCACACTTGGCTGGACACCCCCACTACTTACTAAAGAAAGCCCCCAGGTTATGATAAGTCATTATCATAACCATGTTAACACATATAGTTAAGATTCATACAAACACAAATGCTAGACATTTAAAAAGGTGAAATAGAGAAACCTAAGTCAGCCATGAAAATGAATGCATGTAATCATTACAACATGTACAAAATAGAAAATAGTGAAGTAGATGTCAAAACACAACAGCTGGATTCCAGAATACAATGACTATAATCAACCAAAGTTAAACAGTCAGAAAGTCCTGGAGGAAGCATATATTCATCCTTGGAATCCAGTGGGGCTGTGGGGAATATAGCATAATCGAGACATAAACTTCACTTATCCCAGTTCCACTGTTGATGCCTCACTCAGCTCCGGGTGAATCGACTGTATTTGACCCTGGTAATTCTGCTCAACTGGATCAGGTAATGGAAGAGTACCTCACCATAGAGGACGCAGCAACTGGATAGGCACACAGCACCTTGATAGGCACACAGTAACTGGATAGGCACACAGCAACTGGATAGGCACACCGCAACTGGATAGGCACACAGCACCTGCTCCCACGAGTAACTCACAGTACTGTCCCTGAGTTACACACATGCTCTGGCACTGGATGATGTTTGGGTTATATTGTACCCCATCTTGAGGAGGACAGTCTTCTCAATTGGTAGTTGGGTGATAATAAGTGGGTGATGGGTTAATTGATTGATGGGTTATGGGTTATGGTTGGTGGGTGTTGGTTGGACTGTGAATCTTCTGCCAGCTCCTCACAAAGGATTCATCCTGCCAAGAAATAACTCAGAATTAGTCATCACCAAGAGGGTAACATCTTGACAGGAAAGACAGAATAAGCATCAGTCATATCCCACATCTGCTTACTCCACCCTTGCTCTCCTGTTTCATTCCTCAGAATGCCTCTCCAGACCCGGAGACCCAAGTCTCCCATATTCATCTGTCTGTTTAGTGCAAGAGAAGGCAAGTCAGATATACAGTGGAGATAGATAGAGTGTTCTAACACATATATCACTCTCTCTCTCTCCCCTCTCCTCTGCACACAGACACCAATATTTACTGTCAGTACATTTATTTCTTATGCCACTCAAAGCTAGTCCTAACATTCATTGATCTGGGTCAAACACACTCTACGCACTGGCCGACAAAGTCCTGACCTAATTCTGTCCCCATTTTGTATGCACAAACTTCTAAAGTTAGTTTAAATAGTACACACTTGTAAGGTTTTATGTTTACCAGTATGAGTGGTTTATTTAAGGCATAGGCTATTTAGTCTGTACAGGGGAAGGTCTACGTTCGAATCCGCTTCTCTAGCGATGAAGAACGGTCGAATTATGTGTGATCCCACAGCCGATACTAATCTCTCTACAGCAGTGACTACTTTACAGACATCATTTTAGGTACTCGTAAACTATAATTAACTTACCCAAGCATATGCAAAAACTGAGACATTCCAGATCGCCTTGTGAAATTGAATTTATACAGGCATAGATTGACACGTCTGGACGCTTGGAGCCGGCAAGAACGAATGGCGCAAATTAAGCACTTCAAGCGTTGGTAAAAAAGGAGTCCCTAGTATACATGGGCAAGGAGTAAATCGGTTTCAAAGAAACCTCAAATAACTCCCCTTATATATATCGAAGATATATACATTTAAAAGTGGAGTTTAGTTAAAGCAACCAGAAAATGTAGACATAATAATGTTGTCCAATAAAGGCCTATATATATAGATATAAGGGACTATATCTTTCCGGGCGAGTCCAAGTTTGAATTTTGTGCCGATTACAGGTAAGTGAGGTTACCAGTCTTACGGACTGATGCGTAATGGCTTATCATTTCACGACACAAGCCTCTAGGCATTTCCTGTTCTTGTCCGCTGCCCCTGAAACCTCTCCGCACTCACTGTCTGTCCCTCTCTTCTCTGCTCTTCACCCCCGCTTCATCTCTCTTTTCACGGCGTGGGTTCTCAATCACCCCCTGTCACCCGTCTCCGGTTGTCACGTTTGAAAAACGTACTCTATTCAACCCTGGTCACAGTGCACCTGGTTTATCTGTTTCGCTTTGTCGGGCCAGCTTTCTAATCACCTTTTTCTGTTATGCCATCCAGTGATGGATTGGCATGCCTTGATGCTGGTATAAAATGTATGCATTCTTCATTTAACCCCTTCCTAACTCTATTTCATTACATTTTGCCCCCTTACATTTTTTTTTCAAATTGCTTCTTATCTGCAATTTAATCTCTATAAACTACTCTAATTATACCCGCTACCTAACTAGACCTTATATGAACATCTGGACACGTAATAAAAGCATACATCACAATATTTAACGTAATAAAATGCTTACAGCATAAGACAAAATTGAAATTCGTACAGTGACCAATAGTCATTAATTCAAAAGACATAAAATAAACGATATATCTCCCTCTTTGTATTAGCATACCAACATCTGATTCACTTGTCACCCTAATAAATGTGCGGAGTTGTCTGAAGTATAAAGTACTCCCACATTATAAATTCAAACCTGATCATTGTTCATGCGAGGCGATGTCTTCATAATCACATCGAGAACGGTTAATTTTAGGACGTATATCTCACGAGTAAGATTTAATGAACATCTATGCGATTACTAGTGAAATAAATTAAAATGATAAACATTGTACTACATTTAAAATGGTTCGTATATATATATATATATATATATATATATATATATATATATATATATATATATATATATATATATATATATATAGACAACAAGAAATGGTATGCCATGTATCCCCAGTTATCTATAACGTAAAACTCGAGAATGTCATCTCCTCAAGAAAGAAGGGAAAAGGGATCTATATGAAATTCAACATAAACTGACTAATGACGAATAATATTTACAGATTATAAGAAATTCTTATACCGTTAGGTATAGTAACTGTAGATAATTTCTTAGAAGGGAACCGTAGCATTTCTTCTAGTCGAATGTGCAATGCTACTTCGTGTGGTTTACAGTTATTATGTCTACTGTAAACGTTGACAGAGTTTCTTGACGCTTCCTTTAGAAGTTAATTCCTCTGTTCAATGCATATCGCAACTTTTGTAAGGAATAGTCGGCGTGTTTTGTACTTATAAATCATGTCACATCTTAGACTGGCTTATCGCCAAGTATGTTTCTCACTGTATACCTCAGTAAGAGTCTGTTTAAACATGATTATCTTCTCTAATGATTCTTATCATTTATGTTTCTGGCATATTGTAAAACAATATGTTTTTTGTGTGCCAGTGACTCTATTGGCAAACATTTATTATGTAGGTATTGTAATCTTTACCAACAACAGAACGTGTAGATTTGCAATTGTCAGGGATAGTACTATTCAAATATGAAACGTTCATAGGGCAAAACAACATGTAAATATTTAATGATAAGGACAAAACAACAGGTACATATTTATTATTTTCGGACAAATGACACTTAGGCACAACAACAGAATGTGTATAGTGAGAGTGTGGGCGCGTTACCTCTGTACACAGCAAGATAGCGTACGTAAATATGCACGAACAAAATTTAATTTATGTTTGAAATCAAACTTAATTAAAATGATAACTTGTATAAATGGTTGGAGTGAAAAAGGCAGGTGGTGGTAGGCAGCTTAGCTCCATTTCAAATACAGAGGTCACAGGAGTCAGCCCTCCCTTTCTATTTTTAAGGGGTGAATGGGAAATGGGAATTGGGAAGGGGGAAGGGGGGGGGGGAGGGCTTAAGGTATCAAAGCCACCAGGTTTGGGCACACCTGCTGTAAAGCCCTCTGCTAGTATATTTTAGCTCATTTTAACAAAGCATAGTAGAACAGCTATTCTTAGTTTTGTTTATGCGGCAACTTCTACTCAGTCCTTTTCTATGTCATCATCAAGAGGTGCATGCGTGCCATTTGTCTCTTCTGGACCTTTACCTGAAAACTTTGACTACGTGAGGTCAGAAGATATCAGTCGGGATGGCATACCCACAGGATTAATAAAGGTTGATATCGTGTGGCTGAAGATTCTCAGTGTTCATGGCAGACCAACAAGATTAAAAAAGATTGATATAGTGAGGCTGAAGATTCTCAGTGTTGATAGCAGACCATCAGGATTAGAAGGTTTGACACCGTGAGGCTGAAGAATCTCAGTTTTGATGTCATAACAACAGGATTAGAAGTTTTGACATCCTGAGGCTGAAGAATCTCAATGTTGATGCAAACCAACAGGGCAATGTCAAACATCTTGTTTCAGCTCTTGAAGTATGGGATGCATTTGTTCTTTCTTTTACCCAAGATATTCTTAGAACCTGTCTGTAACATTTATATTCAAATGCATTTATGCGCTGTTCCGCTTGTTTTTAGTAAGTGGTCCAGGTCTCACAGCGGCGTATTTGTTGCAATGGGAAAGATGCATGCTCTTAAAAAATCTGACCTTTGTAATTCTATCTGTACAATTCCATAATTTATTCAGTTGTTTTTAGTCTTGGAAGAAGCCAAATTGATAGTCGCAGTTTAATTTCTTTCATTGGGAGTGGTCCACATTTTTGCGTAAACCAACGTGGACCAAAGATATTGAAATTTCCAAAACAACTT
>CAJHNH020004394.1:0-40116 GCA_905116865.2 Candidula unifasciata
TGAAGATGTTAATCTATGGGTGTAACGTAGGAGACATTAATCAGATTGCTACAGGTACTATAAGCATGTCGACTTTTTCCATTGCTACTGAAGAAGGGAACTGAGTACATGTGGCAATGTTCTTAGTGCATTGATGGCAATTCTTTATTAATTCATTCATTCATTCATTTCCATCTCCCTTTGTATCATCTTATTCCGCATAAAAATATCGTGTGTGTGTGTATATATATATATAAATATATATATACAGTAGAACCTCGCTTAACGAGCACCTCTCATAACAAGTAACTCGCATAATGAGCAAAATAAAATGTAAAAAAATGACTTGCTTAACGAGCGACGTTTCGCATAACGAGTGGCGAGGAGAGGGGGAGACCGAATTGTGCGCATGTTACATCAGTCTGTGTTTAGCACTCGTTTCAGTAGCATCGTAGTGTCGCTTGTGATCACACATTTTCTTAAACGTGTGTTATATTGTGATATATGTACATAAATCCTCCAGGCCTACAAGAGGATCTCCCTGAAGATTTAAGTTCATCAGAGATTCAGTGTTTCTGCCTTCCTAGCACCACTACCGTTACTCCATCCATGGACCAGCAATTTATTTCTAACTTCAAGAAGCTCTACACTAAAGCACTCTTCGAGCATTGTTTTCAGGTGACTGAAGGGACCAACCTCACTCTCAAGAGTTTTGGAAAAACCACTTCCACATCGTTGCCTGCCTCAGGATGATCGACAAGGCGGGGGAAGAGGCAACCAAGAGAACCCTAACTTCTGCTTAGAAGAAGCTTTGACCTGACAACGTTGTCGAATGTGACTGTGAACGGTTCGAAACAGTACCTATGAAACCTGTAGTCAACGAGATTGTGACTTTGGCCATTATCATGGGATTGGAAGTGGATAACAGTGAAATGGAAGAGCTTGTGGAAGAGCACAGCCAAGAGCTGACCACCAAAGAGCTTATGGCGTTTCATTGTGTTTTACAGCAAGAAGTTTTGGAGGAAAGTTTGTCGGAGGAGGAGGTAACAGAAAAGCAACAATCTTCTGGCGAAATAAAAGAAATGCTAAAAGCATGGAAAACAATTGCAACTTACATTGAGAAGCATCACCCTAATAAGGAAGTGGCTATTCGCGCTGCAAATTTATTTAATGATAATGCTGTATTGCATTTTCCCCAAATCCTGAAGCGTCGGCAAAAACAAATGTCTCTGAACATCTTTCTAGTAAAAAATAATTAGTTATGTATCATAATTATGTCGACTTTTTTTTTTTTCCTGCAAATCGAATTCGCATTCCAGGTAGAGTCGTTTTGTGGTGGAAGAAAAGATGAAGATGATTCACTCTCCTTAACAAAATGCATATAATTTTCTTTGAATAAACGTTATACACAACATTTTGTAACTAATTTTTCGACATGGAACGCATTATCGTATTTTACATTATTTTATATGAGAAAAGCAGTTTCGCATAACGAGTATTTCACTTAACGAGTATAATTCTGGAACGAATTATGCTCCTTAAGCGAGTTTCCACTGTATATATTTTGCTGATGTCTCCTTTGCGAAGTAGTTAAAGCGATTGCCCAGTTTCCTGTAGGTCGTTGATTTTGAGGCCCTATTCTCTGTTTCTCAAATACAGATCTTCACATAACCGTGTATGGTCAATGGAGCCACATAATTTCACGCTTTGTTCTCGGCAGCCGGACAGCCGTCAGTTTAGAGAGGGTTGGGGAGAGGGTGGGGTGAGAGAACTAGCGAGACACAGACAGGAAGAAAACAATAAGCAAGTATATAGAGTGACAACGTTTGCGGATAAAATACACTACATTTTATATATGTTTATATATATAATATATATATATATATATATATATAGAGAGAGATATATAGAGAAGAGAGAGAGAGAGAAAGAGGGAGAGAGTCGGTATAGAGAGAGATAGTGAGAGATAAGAGAGGGAAGAGATTAGTAAAGGGAGGAGAGAGAGAGAGAGAGAGAAAAGAGGGAGAGAAGTCGGTATTAGAAAGAGTAGACAGTGATTAGAGATAGAGGGTGAAGGGAACTGAGATAGGAAAAAGAGAGAGAGAGAGAGAGAGGGGGGGGGAGAGAAGGAGAGAGAGACAGTTGGTGGCAAAGTGTTAAGACAGCTAGACAGCTATAAAATGGCATTTATAAATATTTAAAGGAACCGAAGTCAAGAAAGAAATAATAATTCAAGGGTTGGCAAGAAAGACAGCACTGCAGTGGATAGAGAGAAGTTGGAGAGACTGAAGCATAAAGTTCAGAAATATTACGTGGATAAAGAGATATTAGTCAAATGGCTGAGTAAGTGAGTGAGTGAGTGAGTGAGTGAGTGAGTGAGTGAGTGAGTGAGTGAGTGAGTGAGTGAGTGAGTGAGTGAGTGAGTGAGTGAGTGAGTGAGTGAGTGAGTGAGTGAGTGAATGGGTGAATGAGAACGAGAGAGAGAGAGAGAGAGAGAGAGGGAGGAGAGAGTGGGAAGAAGAGTATAAACATACAAAGTAGAAAACATCATTTAACCAAAAACACATTTAACCGACTTATGACGTCGTGTTCCCATCCGTGAAACAGACAAGAGAATAGATGATCTCCTCTGCATCATGCACACTTAAACGGTAATGAAGAATCGGACAGGTGAAGTTGGTTTCTGCAGCAATATTTCATAAATATATAGCTTGTCTCTGGTTCCCCAGTTTTACCTTTAATTTTCTGTCAGAGTGCAGCTTTATCATTGATAACAGTACAGTCACGTGGTAGGCTCTGGAAACTGAGTTTTACATTTCTTTTGTTAAGTAGTAAGGGAATAGAAGGGATCAATCTCTCTCTTCCCCCCCCCCCCCCCCCCTACCTTATCATCTCCCCGTTTAGTTTTTTCTTTCTTTTTTCTCTGACTACAGGTATGTGAAGTCAAATGTTGTTGAGATTATGCAGCTAACGAATATGTGTGTGTGCTCTCAGGCGCGTGCGTGCGTGTGTGTGTGTGTATGTGGAAAAGGGGGGAAAGGGGGGGGGGCAAGGGATTATATGTTGCCGAGGTTTAAAACAGTTAGTTGCATAACTTGTTCAGGGAGTTTGCACGCCAACCCCAGCCTTTGTTGGCTGTCTGATTTTTGTGCAAGGTGATTTTGCATTCAGCGGTTTGCCATTGCACCCTGAACGGTCTCCCCCTCATGCCCCTGTCGAAATTAGAGCACAATTTTAGGGCAGGGTTAAATAGTCTGACATGTTTGTGTGCGTGTATGTGTGTGTGTCTGTGTGTGTCTGTGTGTGTCTGTGTGTGTCTCATGGCGTGTGTCTCTGTGTGTGTGTGTGTGTCTCATGGCATGTGTCTCTGTGTGTGTGAGAGAATGTGTGTGTGAGTGGCTGTTGTCTGTGTATGTTGTCTGTGTGTCGGTGTGTGGGTCTGTGTGTGCCTGTACGTGTGTGTGTCTGTACGTGTGTGTGTCTGTACGTGTGTGTGTGTCCGTTTTTGTGTGTGAGTGTGTATCTGTGTGTGTGCGTAAGACTGTTGCCTGTTGACATAAATGTTAGTGATATAGGCAGCCCAATACCTGAGTTCAAGCGCTTGGATGTATTTGGATGTTTATTACAATGTTACCAAGATAAAACATACTTGAGTGTACTTTACGGGCCGACGTGATGCTGACAACATCACGCACCAAGCTGTATATGTGACTTTACTAGACAATTTGACATTCAGTCATGCTGCTTAACGCATGTTGCTTAAGCTCTCGACACCATAGTCGAAACCAATATTAGGCCTTCTGCTGCCAAATCGTCGTCACCTGGAATCGAACCCGGCGCCTTGGAATTACCAAGCGCATCAGCAAGGGACACCGACATTGATTAGATAGGAGGAGGTGAAAAACCTGTTTTTAAGTGCTTGTGTGTATGCACGTAGTGCTGAGATAGGTCATACTCGCGTGTCTGTGAATGTGTAAATGTTAATGTTGCTGAAATAGGTCTAATATTCTTGTGCATGTGAATGTGTGTGTGTGTAAATTTTGCTCAGATAGGAGGTCAAATACATTTGCACATGTGTATGTGTGTATTAAGTGTTACTGAGATAGGTCTAATACTCGTGTGCATGTGCATTTGTGTATATAAATGATGATAAGACAGGAGCTGAAATACCTGTGTAAATGTGTTTGTGTGTATGTAAGTGTTACTGAGATAGGTCTAATACTCGTGTGCATGTGCATTTGTGTATATAAATGATGATAAGACAGGAGCTGAAATACCTGTGTAAATGTGTTTGTGTGTATGTAAGTGTTACTGAGATAGGTCTAATACTTGTGTGCATGTGAATGTGTGTATATAAATGATGCTAAGACAGGGGGTCAAATACCTGTGTAAATGTGTTTGTGTGTATGTAAATGTTATTGAGATAGGTCTAATACCTAAGTGCATGTGCTTGAGCGTATATAAATGTTGCTGAGATAGGAGGTCTAATACCTAAGTGCATGTGCTTGAGCGTATATAAATGTTGCTGAGATAGGAGGTCTAATACCTAAGTGCATGAGCTAATGCGTACATAAATGTTGCTGAGATAGGAGGTCTAATAACTAAGTGCATGTGCTTGAGCGTATATAAATGTTGCTGAGATAGAAGGTCTAATACCTATGTGCATGTGCTTGAGCGTATATAAATGTTGCTGAGATAGGAGGTCTAATACCTAAGTGCATGTGCTTGAGCGTGTATAAATGTTGCTGAGATAGGAGGTCTAATACCTAAGTGCATGTGCTTGAGCGTGTATAAATGTTGCTGAGATAGGAGGTATAATACCTAAGTGCATGTGCTTGAGCGTGTATAAATGTTGCTGAGATAGAAGGTCTAATACCTGAGTGCATGTGCTTGAGCGTGTATAAATGTTGTTGAGATAGAAGGTCTAATACCTTAGTGCATGTGCTTGTGCGTATATACATGTTGATGAGACAAGAGGTCAGATACTTTGTTGCACATATCTGTGTAAAATATAAATGTTGCTGAGATAGAAAGTTAAATACACGTGTGCATGTTCGAATGTACATGTTCGTGTACATGTATACAAATGTTGCTAAGACAGCTCTGTGCCTTTTGTGTGTGTATATATAAATATTGCTGAGACAGGAGGTCTAATACCTGTGTTCATGTGCTTGTATACATAAATGTTGCTGAGGTAGGAAGTATAATACCTGTGTGCATGTGCTTGTGTACATAAATGTTGCTGAAGTAGGAAGTCTAATACCTGTGTGCATGTGCTTGTGTACATAAATGTTACTGAGGTAGGAAGTATAATATCTGTGTGCATGTTTTTGTGTACATAAATGTTACTGAGGTAGGAAGTCTAATACATGTGTGCATGTGCTTGTGTACATAAATGTTACTGAGGTTAGAAGTCTAATACCTGTGTGCATGTGCTTGTGTACATAAATGTTCCTGAGGTAGGAAGTATAATACCTGTGTGCATGTCCTTGTGTACATATATGTTACTGAGGTTGGAAGTCTAATACATGTGTGCATGTGCTTGTGTACATAAATGTTACTGAGGTAGGAAGTATAATATCTGTGTGCATGTTTTTGTGTACATAAATGTTACTGAGGTTGGAAGTCTAATACATGTGTGCATGTGCTTGTGTACATAAATGTTACTGAGGTTGGAAGTCTAAAACATGTGTTCATGTGCTTGTGTACTTAAATGTTACTGAGGTAGGAAGTCTAATACCCGTGTGCATGTGCTTGTGTACATAAATGTTACTGAGATATGCTATGTGAATACCTGTGTTCATGCTTGTAGTGTGCGTGTGTGTGTATGTGTGCGTGCGTGCGTGCTGGGGAGGGGAGGGGAGGGACAGTGGGTCTATCCCCCCACCCCTTTCCCTATAGGGCCATGGAAACGACGCGGAGAAAAGTTAATATAAAAAAAATAATAGTTTGGAAGAGCAAGGATGAACAACAAAACTTTAGCATAATACCCATTGAAAGCATGACGATGTACTCATAGGACCTCAAACCAAGTAGAACATGGTGAACTGACGAAGGCAATATCTAGACTGTGAATGAACTTGTCGCCCCGCGAACAGGGGAAGAAGGTTATCCCAGCCACAATGGAAAGCAAGCGACGTTTGTATGCAACGTGTCTCCACAACACTGAAAACCCTACAGCTTTCCGCTTTCTGTGAGGCTTGCGTCGGCACAACGCGCAAGGAAAATTAATCCGCTTTTTCCACACTTGCAATAGTTTCTTAACTCTTGTACGCGTTCTTCAATCAAGGATTAGCGTGTGTGGTTGTTGCCGGACTGTAAGCAAAACTGTGTTATAATGAAACTTTTGATGTTTTTCGCAATTATTTTACACGGATTGTCAGACCACAGTCAAGATAAATTGACTTTGTATCGAGTTTCAATTGTGGTTTTTAATTGTTAGCAAAGTTGAAGATTGTTTAGCAAATTTTCCTTTTTTTTTTTTTTTCATCGCGTAAGATTTTTAGGGTTTCTTAAAAGGGTAAATAAATTAAATAGTATGGTGAAAAAAGAACAGAATATCGTCTGGTATATTATCTGACTGACACTTATATCTTAAAGTGATTTTATGTTATAGAATGTAAACGGTAATTTTTATCCTCATTTCTTCTCCGGAACTTCAGTCTTGACGTTTGACACCAAGTGACTCAAAGAGAAGTTATTTAGCTGCCACTCCAACAACAACAAATCTCATATATCTTTTGTTCAATCGTATAAAATATCTATATTATGTCACACGGGTAAATAATCATATGTTTTGTGATTACGTCACGCAGTAGATGCTTTTCTAAAGGACCAGTGAAAAATTTCAAAATATGTGGGTCGACCCTGCTTCATAAAAATAGGTGTCAGCCAATTTTTTGGGATATTCTAAAAAAGGAAAGGCGATAATTAAGAGAACTGGCCATTTCAGCTTGTATTCTGTGGTAGAGCACTTTGCAACCTATAAATTCAGAAAACTCTCTGTTCTATATATTTTTTTTTCATTTGGCTGTTGACACTTAAGGCATTTACCAATAATTCCCCTTTGATACAAGTCTGCTTGCTGCTTTTCTGCCTATGGTATCCCATGTTATTTTGCATTCCTTTATTTCCTTTTCTTTTGTCCTTCTCTGGGTTTCCTTAGGTTTGTCACGTCTCGATTTTTCACCTGTCGTCCATTGGAGAGCTGTCCTCGCAAAAGTGTCACGTCACATTCTTCAAATATGTCAAAACCATGTCAGTTTCTCTCCATTGATAGGTATCTGCCAGTGAAGTACATTTTGTTTTCTTTCTTCGTTTTTTATCTGTGATCCTAATTGGCAAAATTTTACGCAGGACTCAACTTAAACGTTTAAAGACAGTAACTGCAACGGAATTATTTCTGAAGATATTTATTTGTTTGCATAAGTAATACCCTCTAAATATAATGTATGCAGACTACAACAAGACAAAAACTACATTTGATAAAATGAGTATGTTACGGAATAAGTCGATTCGACAGAAAGATAGAACAGTAACCATTGCAACTTAGATTATAATTTAACGCTACATTTTCATGTAGTGAATTTCAATAATGAGGCTACAATATTTATATTTTACTATTTCCCGCGTCAAGTCCGGGGCCTCACTGTGAGGGAGGGGGTGGGAAAGAACATCAATTATTTAAGTTATATTAATACCAAGTTCGTCATTTAAATAAGTGAATGAGATGCAACCCCACCAGGGCATCCGAAAAGCGATAAACACACAGAGACACAAAGTGCCACCATGCAGATGAGGATCCCCTAGGAAAAGGTCCCAGAAACCCTGTTAAACAGTTCGGTTATATTAGGGCCCCCAACTACAGCCAAGGTGGGGCTTTCAAATAAAGAAAAATTGCGTCCCGTAACAGAACGACAGGTTACATTCCAAGTTCCTCACTGCTTCAGTCGGCTTTTGTAATTGTTTCACTGTTTCATTCATTCTTAGACAATTGTTTTGATTATTTTTGACAATAGTAATTGTGTACTTTAGAAATGTGGCTTCTAAAGGCATCATAACAATAATTATATGAAGCAGAGAATATAGTTAAAATATCAACTAGAATAGACTAGGATTTGGTAGGAAAGAAATTTAAAAAAAATAGGTGTCAAAAATGTATTACGTTAGGAACTGCCACTAGACGCGTGTTGAGTTGGTTTGTACCGAATAATTTAAACCAACAACACAGTCTACTGAAACAAAATTAGTTGTGTTTTATAATCGAGTGTTGACATTTTACTTTCAAATTTAAGGAGCTTCGATGTGAAATAGCCTACATCATTCATACAGCTTAAAGTAATGAGCATTCAGGCTCTAAATTGTTTGGTCGCATTATGAGTTGGAAACGACTGGAATACATTGTAAAATTTATTCAACCCGGTGAAGACTGCGATTGTTTGACGTGGACTTCCTGGTTTCTGGGTAGTAAGATCAGATGCCAGTGTGTATTGTTGCGCACGTAAAAAAAAATTTGGCAGTTGGAAATCGAAAAAAGTAGCCTAACGAGTCTGCCCGGGCAAAATTTGGAGTTTGAAATTTACCCAAAGTATTTCAGGATTTTCTCCCTGTAAAACTTAGTTTGTGCACTGCGCCGAGAGCCTTCAGACTCCGGCTTCATTTAGAAGTAAAACGAAGCACTTGTGGGTTACGCCGTGTGCCATCATGCTGATCTGTTAAAAAAAAACATTTTAAAAAAAACATACATTGTAAAAATGTGAAATGTTATTGGGAGAAAATCAGCGAAAAGCAGCAAGCAAGAGCAGATTTTGAGCACTGCAGCTTGAAGGTAAAGAAATACGCACACTAACATACTCTGCTAGTTCGTAAAACATTTGATAATGACAAAGGTGGTGATACGATTAAAGTTGCCGAAATAGGTTTATTTTTTAATCATAGGTAAAGCAAGAAATGTACCTAATATAGGTGAAGTAACAAACTTCTTATGTGTAGATGAAGTAACACGTTTCTCTGATTTTATTAAATGACAGTTTATCAATTATAAAGCTGAAGTAATACGTTTATCACACAATTACACACACATACACACACACACACATAAACACAAGCATAGAAACAAACTCCTCGATACAGATCAAGTAACAAATTTTTTATATATAGGTAAAATGGCAAATTCATTAAATATTTCATTACATTACATCAAGTAAAAAAGGATGCATATATACAGACAATATGAAAGTATGTTTTCGTATATAGATAAAGAAACATTTTCAATATATGTGGGTAAGGTGATCATTTCCAAAACACTTTATACAAGTAACATATTATCATTATTAGAGTGAAAAATTAATTAGATGTATGTAAATTCCCCAGAATTAGGTAAAGTTACACTAAAAAGTAATTCATAAGGTAACAATTTCTTCATATATATAGTAACAATTCACTTGGGGAACAAGTTAGCCTAGCGGTTAAACCCCAAGGATCTTATTTTTACGAATTGTAACTTTACTGATCCAGGGATTTTAAAGAGGCATACAGTTCCGGTTTTATTTAGACTTGTTGAGACCCTATGGTATATGTGTGTGTGTGTGTGTGTGTGTGTGTGTGTATATATATATATAGAAAGCCTCGAGATCTCTATCGTTTTATACTAAACCATTTAATCTCAGGAAACTTTGAAATAAATATAATCAAAGAAGTGTTTCCCCGTTGTGAATTTGAACAAAAGAAGACACAAACAATAGAGTTATTGTCTGTCACATTTCGCTGTAGCTCGTCAGCTGCATACTACAGTAACAATTCAATAGAATGAAGCAAATAAATGAAAGCTTCCAAATGAAGCATAGAGTCGACTAAATTCAAAACTTGCTGTCTGTTTCACCATGATTCAACAATCTGTACCGCACAACAGCGATTAATACCCAGTAACACAAATGACCATCATTCGGAGGAGAATCCTCCTGTCACCAGTTCCAGAAACCCAGTTCAACTGTTAGGTTATACTGGGGCCCCCGACGACAGCCAGGGTTGGGGGGGGGGGAGGTGTGAGGGGGAGGGAGGTTTTGAAATAATAAAATATTGCGTTCCATATCGGGATGCGGTTATGGAGACGATTCTGAACATAGATCTAGACCTGATTTCTTTTTTAAGGAATACGCTTAAAAATGTATTTTCCGACAGCTTTTGTCAAGTTAGTTAGTTTCCAACGATTTCTTTCAATCTCAACTGTTGTACTGCGTCTGTATCTAGCTATATCATATCCGGTTAGTCTCTCGATGATGACAGATTGAATTCTTTTTAAAAACAAAAGACATTTCTTGCCTGGTCAGGGCTGTGGATGGGGAGTCCAACCCTCCTAGTGATGGAAGAAAATCTTGGAAACCCTCAGTGTTTTTATGCTCGTTGAAAATAATTTCATAAATGGAAATGGATAAATCCAAGCTGAAAAAGTCGCCAAGTCCCGGAATTTCCATATTATAAGATCTACCTCCTAAATATTAAATCATTGCAAATGTTATAGCATTGATGTGTACACATTTAGATCTTCACCAGCGATAGAAGTTCGTTAACTGTGGTGTGAGATCTCTTGAGTGTAGTCCTGGCTACTCCTTATGTGTGATCTGCTTGTTAGTGACCCCTGATTTTCCTTGCCTGTGACCCTTGAGTGTCCTTATGTGTGTGATCCTTGCCTCCTTTTGTCTGTGATCCTTGAGTATCCTTGTGTGTGATCCATGATCGCGCCTAGAGCACAAAGAAAGTAGTATTGTGCTTTGAAAGCGATCCTGTAAAAACCACACTTATCCAGGAGAAAGAGAAGTGGGTGATGGCCAGTGTCATCACTTTAGTGTACACATGCTAGGCCGTATGTTCGGAGTGAACCAAATAACCTCTGTGCCGATGACAAGCACTGAACACCTCAGTCACGCGTCCTCCCTCTCTTCCACCCCATTGCATAAAATCAACGTTACTTCTGGGGACCTCAATGGAGCTCGTCCACCAGCCAGGAGTGCATTTTAAACCACGGTAATACGTGTCATGGCCGTTAGGGTGAATTAATAACTGTTAGGCATATTGAATGAGATACCTGGAAATTGTCCTGTTGGACCGACATCGACAATACGACTTATCAGGTCGCTGTTGTATCCAAGCTTTAGATTATAGCCAGCCGGAGTAAGAAAACGAGTAAGTCAGTAGTCTTCAAAGAATGCGGATACAAACAATACATTACACCAGTGTTTGCTAAACCTTTCTTAGTCGCGGCGCTTTTTTTTTTTTTTTAATTACATTTTTTTTTCACGTCGCTTTAACCTAAGTAAAAGTATCTCTATTCGTATGTAGGAGATTTAAAAAAAAAAAAAAGTAAATCTTGTGCATCTTCGAATATTTCGTGGCACCCCTGTGAAGAGGTCGCGGCTTCCCACGACGTTGCGGAGCACAGTTTGGGAATCACTGCATTACACAATTTATTGCCAGACATTTTTTCGCTGTATCTGACCAAGTCCGTTGCTGAAGTTACGTCAACGTATAATGAAGCACTCAGTGTTGAATGAATTCCACTGAAATACAAATCGTCGCTCCTGATACATCATGTTCATCTAATCAACGGAAGTTTGCGGTAGTTATGTGGCTTATCAGGGTAACTTAATTTTATAATGAACTCCTTCTGCTTAAATAAAAGAAGGTTATTCCTTTTGATTGTTAAGGTTTCAGTCAGTTTCAGCGTGTGTGTGGTAAATCACAAGGAAAGCACTGTCCTTGTTAATTAAATGTCTGGAATCAAGCAGGTGATGTTCTATAGAAGAGGTGGGTTTTTTCCTCTTTATTGGTCTCAAGACCCTTGTGGAATCACTGAACAGGACATTAAGACATTTGGAATTATGTTCCACAACTCTATTTCTAAGTTCTCTATCCGTTCGACCAATGTAAGTCAACCGGCACCTACATTTAAACTGACACAAAACGTGTACGGGGATATTAGCTCTTCAATAATTGAATAATTGGAGCAGGGAGGGAGGTGGTCTTGTACCTTACTGATGAAATAGAGGCTAAGAGTGTTAGTCCAACATCTGTTCTTAGTCAGTCCTACAGACACAGCATGACGTAATCCTCTAGAAGTAGTTGGATATATACCCAAGTTAGTTGGATAAATGCTTGTAGTTTGGGTGCTGTAATTTTGTGGTTGGGTGGGGTGGGGTGCAGTGATGTTGAATGAATCCTGTGGAGTACCCATTCAGAAGTAATCTTGAGGCTTTTAGTTTCTGCTGCTCATGTTTCTGCTGCTCATGATAAATCGTTCTGACACCAAATGCCTATTATTGAGCTAGTATCCCTGTACACCAAATGCCTATTATTGAGCTAGTATCCCTGTACACCAAATGCCTATTATTGAGCTAGTATCCCTGTACACCAAATGCCTATTATTGAGCTAGTATCCCTGTACACCAAATGCCTATTATTGAGCTAGTATCCCTGTACACCAAATGCAATTGAATGTACCAATTTACATATAAATTCAGGTTGACTTACATTGGTCGAATGGAGAGATAACTTAAAAAAAAAATAGAGGGACGGAACAAACGGCTTCATGCCCAGCTGAGTGATTTACAAGGGTGTCAAGACCAATCAAGAGGAATAACCTAACCTCTTCTAAAGGAGGTTATTTGTCTGACTCCAGACAATGTTTAAAAAGTAAGTTTTAGAAATCTGTTTAACTTCAATGGCAAGGTTCCCCAATGGTTACTCATGAGATTCAGACTATTTTCATTTAGCAGACATGCTGAGATATGATAAAGGCATGTCTTCAGCAGACTAGCTGATTTCCTCCTTCCTGGGCTGTAACCAAAAGTTTTGACATCTGAGAGATGCTGTAAGTCCAATGGTTGAATTAAGAACTGACATCACAGCACTCGGAACATAAGCGCTCGGTCTCCATTTTCAGCAACAAGCGAAAAGCTCAAATTCTGATGGTACCAGTAACTGTGAGTCGAACTCTTCTTGCAAGCTGAACATGACAAACAAATCACAATTCTTCGTGCATCCCCTTTAAAGGTTCTCACTTTGGCACCGGTAGTCAAGTTGCACCATGGTTTACCACCCAGTCCTAGGACTGTAGTAACGATGATTGCTAATAGTAGACATTTCTTCAGCAGGTCGACAAATCCTTATAATCTACAGATAATTTTTTTTTTTTTAATGTTATTTCGTATTTATTTATCTTTAAATTGAAAAAAAAAAAACATTTTCACACTTTTGCTGTGAAGGGCAACGGGTCTGTACAGGCTAGGATATTTTTCTCCCTAAAAAAAACCTCGGTCTTATCAGGACTCGAACCTGGGCCTTCAGTCTGAAAGCCAAGGGTTCTTAACCGTTTAACAAACTGTTTTTCCGTATAATGTAAGGAAAGTATAGGGACCTTTTCCACTCCTTCGGGCGCTTTGGGCATATAGAGCTAGACCTATATTCTATAGATCAATCGGCACTCGGTGAGTGATATTGTCAACGACACGCCGGTAACTTTTACTTCCCATGAGTTTACTTTTTCTGGTACTCATTTAAAACTGGGAGCCAAAGTAATTTTTCTTAAAGATATCTGGCTCCGTCAGGACCTGAATCTACGACTTTCGGATCAGCTAGCAAGCGGTCAGCCACTACGCCACAGCGGCTCCTCCTTATAATGTACAGAGACGAAAAGGAGGGGGGGGGTGGAAGCCACTCTTTTCTATAAAGGAATGATATACATGATGGTAACTCGCAACATAATTGCTACCCCAGTAGTTCAGTAGCTCTATTGTGTTCACTAAATGAAGATTGATTCTGTAGATCAATGTGCTATTTGTTACCTTGGTATACATTTAACGTTTGTCAGCCGACCCTATTTTGCACAGAGTCGGCTTCAAAATTACCCATCTAGTCAACTAGAAGAAATTGGGCATAATGAATATAATGTCTCTTGTTGAACACACATTTGGCTATTCCTATTCTATTCTTGGAATGTTGTTTACATCTGCTGCATTGTCTAGTTATGACCTAGATGGCGGGAAGGTGTTGCTCATTCCAGTCTACCCGATTCGATTCTTAGAAGTGTGGTTACTTTTCTTGCATTGTGCATTTTTATAAAATGGTAGATATAGTTTTCATGCTCTAGTCAGTGTCGTGGGTAGTTAAGAGGGGTTGGGGGCGGGGGCGGGGGCGCCGCGAGTGTAATCACTGAGGGGAAGGGGGTGGCGAAATGGCAGAAATATTGTGTGTTCATACTATAATTAAATGATACATTATATGTATATATATATAGGGCCCGCCGTGTTGTAGGGTGATACACGCTCGCCTGCGGATCAGCAGACATTTTTTCTTATAAACGACATCGCTCTAGTATAAAATGGGTACCAGATACAGTCCTTGGAAGCAAAGGCGGTAGGCATGATGAAGGCCAACTCACCCGCCTAGTGACTTTTTAGTCTGTAGTAGATAGGTTTAGTCGCAAATGCCAGATAAGCTTAAAGACGAGGCAGACGGTTATTTGCCTATTTATATATATATATATTTATGTGTGTGTGTGTTTGTGTGTGTGTGTGTGTGGGTGGGTGGGTGGGAATGGGAGGCCGACGGGAAATCTTCCACACCAGGTACTGTGTGACCTTGCTATGCCACTAGCTCTGATCACTCTAGTCTACCTGAATTACATTTTTTGAAAAATATTTTCTTGTTTTCCTTTTATCTGATTACATAATTAGATAGCAGACATGTTTTACTTCATCTAGTCTACCTGAATTACTTCCTGCAAATACTGTTTGTTTATATTTTCTCAGTCTTTCTATAAACCTCATCTGAGGAAGATGCTGGCTCTTCCTATCCAGTTAGTGTACCCAGTTTTGTGATATTGAATTACTTTATAAAGTTTACTCTAGTTTTAAATTAGAGTGTCAAAGTAAGTTCCCAGAACTAGTCTAATTATTGTATAGTGGTTGTTGCTGTATATATTATACAGAAATAGTCAAAATGATACCACAAATGCAGTTACCAGAAGATCTGAGAATAGTGAAATCCTGTATTGTACTTTAAGAGTTGAATGCTGCAATGAAACAAGTAGCAAGATCACTTCAAGAATTGGAACAGGGCAATTACACAAGTTTTAAGATCACATCAGGAGACAAACTTAAGCAACGTTGAGAGTATCATGATAACAACACTGACTGGACTGGCTTTAGACATGCAGTCATAAAGTCCCAACGACCACACACAGGGTTACGGGACTACAATGATGCCGATACGACCTTTGTTAGACTGGCACCATTAGTATCGGAACCCTTCGCTGGCTGCTGAAAATGGGGACAGAGCGCTTATGGAAATGACCAGAGTGCTGTGATGTCGGTTCTTGAATCAACTCAACTCAACCTTGTTTGGAATACGACTCGTGTACTAAAACTTGTATGAGTCAGACTGAGTCGTGAGACCGCGCGCTACTCTTGTTGTTTACCTCTCTCATTTAATCAAGGAAATGTTTGCCCAAATGGATGGATGTCAAGAACTGTAAAGAGTTGTACCCCATATCATAGCACAAACAGGCCGCAATAGCATTTTCTGGAATGGCCTAGCATTGTCTCATTTCCGATACATCCTGTGAAGAATGCAGAAGAAAAGTTGTTTGGACATATATCGTTTGTGACAGTCAGACATGGCAAGCTCCAACCAGGCCTGTGTTGGAAAAAGAGAAAGGAGACAGAGAGATAATTACAAAAATTAAAACGCGCAAACACAAACCAGAATTTCATATTCTAAAGCTTTATTGTAAGGAGTCTCTCCCACCAAACAGTAACATCTCCTGGAGTCTATGTTCATTACCATTCTAGTAAACACTCAACTCTTCTCAACAAGGTAAAATGAGGTTACGTTTTCATTTATTTCATCTAATCGATTGGGTACTTATGTATTTTATAATTAAGCAGTGTTCAAATTATTGTATGCGACCCCTGTACTGTTTACTATGTTAGTTAAATGTTAGTCGCATATTCTTTACATGACATTGCAGAACCAACCCCCTATCATTTGGGAGGGGGGGGGGGGGGGGTTGTGCAGGGTTTTCTAGGCAAATTTACGTCTAGTAGTTTGCCACATAAATAAACTTCTGTTCTTCTATCTTTTTACTTTTTTCTATGAGTGCCGATCAATACATTATCTGTTACTTTATTAGTTTATAGTCGTTTTTGGCATTGCTTTCTGGCGGTTGGCTTCTCTTTACTACTGTCGAAACCAACGCAAGGCACAAGACCCCCAGCTGGGATCGAACCTAGCAACCCGGTATTACGAAGCGCGTTCGCAACACCCAAGCCACAGACGCCGACTACTTGTCAGTAACAGTCTGATTTTGCTCTCCATGAGAACGAATTAATCTTTCTCTTTCTATTTCTTATGAGAAAATTCGTTAGTAACGTCCTGCTTGGCATACACGTTCGATGGCATGCAACGGACTTTGGGGGGGGGGGGGGGTACTAGTTCGGGGGGTGGGGGGGGGGCATTTTTCGGAGACATTGTTTGATTATTGAGGCATACCTCCCCCCCCCCCTCTCTCTCTCTCTCTCTCTCTCTCTCTCTCTCTCTCTCTCTCTCTCTCTCTCTCTCTTTCTTTCTCTCCCTCTAACTGTATCCCACCAGGACATCACACAAGCGATAAACACCCGGTGACACAAAGTGCCACCATGCGGATCAGGATCACACGTGGAGAGGTCCCAGAAACCCCCTTTAAGCCGTTTAGGTCATATCTATGGCTAAGCCATATTTATGGCCCGGTTATATTCTGGGGCCCCGGCAGAATTTAAAAAAGTAAATGCATCCTACGAGGGGACGACTTATAATGGACTCATACCCTAGCTAAAAGGTCAGTTGCGTATCCTTTACATGACGTTGCAGAACCAACCCCAACAGCCCCTGGCTGGTGTGTGGTTTTTCTAGGCAAATTTACGTCCAGTAGTAATCTATTGCTTTCTTAACGGTTGGCTTTGTTGATACCACTGTCAAAACTAACGCAAGGTGCATGGCCCGCAGCTGGGATCGAACCCGACATCCCGGCATTACGAAACTTAGCCACAGAGCCGACAGCTAAATAACAGGTAAATCAACTGTTTATTATTTCTATTCTGTGTCAGAAATATCCACAATAATATATATATATATATATATATATATATATATATATATATATATATATATTATATATATATAAACAAGTATGGATATATATATTTTGTGGAAACATGGAACATGAAGGGTTAAGGATCAAATGTAAACTTCAAACAACGGTGCAGTATTCTGTGGTTTCAACTGCACACGTTAACAATGGGCTTTTGTATTCCGCGTGGCAAATTTATGGCCCCCAAAAAAAATTGGAGTGTGGGTTGTAGTTCCTGAAACCTGTGCTAGAGTGTAAAGTATGGTTTAGATTGCGTTAAATGTTCACTTGTACAAAGCGGTTTGCTATGTATCGTGTACAATTTATTGCCTAAAAACTTTGCTTGAAAAAAAAAAAAAATTGGGCGCTTGTTGTAGCTAGGGGTGTCATACATGACGTACCTAATTTGTAGCTGGTGATTAGATTTGGTATCTAAAGAATTGTAATGTTAGCTGCTCAACGATAAGCTTTGAAACTCTTCGCTTGCTGCTGAAGGTAGGGATAGGGCGCTTATGGGGGTGTCCTGAGTGCTGTGATGTCGATTCTTAATTCAACATTCAACATTCGTTCAACATTCTACATTCGATACGCTAAAATGATTTCTGTTAAACTTCTAAAGGGGAAATAATTATGCGTGATTCGTTGATAATTTACATTACTTGCAAACCTCGACGTTGAACAAGAAATTGAACATTCGAATTGAGGCCCTATGATGTGGAGACATAGTAGAAAATGTGCCATTTCGGGAAATCAAAACGGCAATATTTCGGCTATATTAAAAGGTATAACAGTTTTATAAAATTATTTATCTTAAAGAAAGATGAAGTTAGGTGAACCAAAGATAAACAAATAGACAAATGGGAAGATAATATTAATCAATGTAGAGAAAGCAGTTGCAGAACGAACGAACGAGCTTTATTTTTAAAGGGTTACAAATTGGGCACCCAGGCCCGTCTGACATTCGGACCTTTTAAGCACTCATTTTTCAGAGTACCAATACCTGTTATTAATAATGCATGTTATGGATATAATAAAGAAATATAAACTATAGAATAATGCATACCCACATCATTTTGTACACTATCGTACACACTCACACACACGTGAATATATATATATATATATATATATATATATATATATATATATATATATAGAGAGAGAGAGAGAGAGAGAGAGAGAGATAAAGAGAGAGAGAGCACACCCATGGAGAGAAACTGCGTGTTGGAGATCCACTACAGCCAACCTTAATTGTGAAGACGACATCTGATTGATCGTCTGATTATATACTGGTATATTACATGCGACAACTAGTATAACAGTAGCCGGTACTGTCTGTCTTTTGTTAAGGCGAATGTTAGGCTGTGTGTACCAAATCTGAGATCCCACATTGTACCAACGGCTTCCTCTGTAAGACTCAATTGAAAAGAGCACTGACCTAATCCCTGATCCTGTTGACAGTTTAAAGTGGCGAATTGTGACCGTCTTTGCTTTTCAGCATAGCACGTGACTGTGACATGTTAAGGTTAAAAAGAATATGGGGGTGGGGGGGGGGGAATTGCGATTTCTTTTCTTCCCTAAAACTGCGGGGCGGTGGGTCAAAAAGTGTGGGAAACACTGATGTAAACCGTGCTCACAGACTCCGAGTTATCACAAGCAGACAGGTAAATACCTAAAACTGGTGAAAGAAGTCGGAGGTGTGTTTGATTTAAACTGTATTACCAAGGTCTGAATGATTGTAATAGTCTGGAGTAATAGGTGTTCAGGAGAGAAACACTTGATACCTCCGCAGCTGTGTCAGTCTGTCTAATGGCAGCAGACGTGCAACTCAAAACTGAAGGTCTGTGCTGAGTGGTGCGGGAAGGCAAATGTGCGGGAGCAAGAAAGGGTTTATCTGGGGTAACAGAGAATAGTGTTTTGCTTATGCGAAGAACGTAGCCGTTACGATAACTTATGTGAGAATTTTACTATGTTCTGAAAATGACTCAAAGGAATAATCAGATGCACTGGGAATCGGGACGCTAATATGCAGTGATGTTTCGTAGCTGTAATGAGTGGGAGTGCTGCTTCAGGAAATTTTTGGCCATTGTTTTAATACTGTGTAAAACAAGGTTAAAGTTTTAAAAGAAAATGTATATCTGCACTTGATAGTCCTATATAAAAACATTATATTGTTTACTAAGTAGCCTATGGATCATAAGGTCGTGGTTAGCTCCCTGACTGGCCTGACCTCTTTTCAGAAATGACCTTGGCTCCAAGATTGACCCAGCCTTGAGTGGGTACAAGTTACAGTCCTGGGAAGTAAATGCGGCGGGCGTGATGCTGACCATATTACTCATCATGTGCAGATTGGTCTATGAAAATATAAGTCTAGCCCTATATGCCTATTACGCCTAAATCGTTAAACAGGGTCCTTGCAGTAATAGGCTAACTATTACAATTCAGGCTTGATGCATTCATTTATAAACCGAAATCCTCCCGTCTTGTTTTTAAGTTGCTCCACTCGGCACTTAATGGGCGACTGTGCTGTCTCTACATAGCACGCAGCTTCTTATCTTGGCCATGTGTGCATGCGTCCAACATAGAAACAGAAACCATACAAGGATTTTCTAACTGACCAAAAAAAAATTAATTAGGGAACAATTTCTGACATTACGCTTAACGACTGACTATAGAATGTGCAAATATAGAGAAAAATAATTAAAGAAAAAAGTCTCATTATATTAAAAAGTATTGATAAAACCCCATCGGAATTGCATGCATTCTCCAACATTATTTAGAGATTAGGACACGGGCATTTACTTTGCCACTATAAAATGTGGACTCATAAATGACCCCACTTTTCATTGCGAAGTGTTGTCACTTCACCGCTTTTCTGCACGGCGCAGACAGGCTTCCCATACCATAATAGTCACTTCGCTGTGAAAGATTTTAGAATTGTACTGACTTTCTTCCTCTGCGCTGAATGTAGCAGCCATTTGTCTGTAATACCTAGGTGTCGCTACTTGCTTAAAACTGTATTTATGGACAACGGATTGCCGTGTGCTGGCTAAGTTACGAAAATCAGTTTTATCAAAAAGCTGGTAAATACAGTAAATTCAAATCTTTTATACTAACTAATTTATTTGTGCTGTAGAAAAATTCTCTGTGTGTGGATATTGCATTTGGTTTTGCTGTGGGACGGACAGAATGCTGTTGGAGACACTGGCGAGACACATACAGACTTGTTCAAGACTGGAACTTCATACAACTACAGAAACCATATCTACGCCAGGAGTGATCATTTTTAACAGGTAATGTTACAGTTGCTTGTCCTGTGAATGTCAACAAAGCATGGAAGTAATATTAACTATCTTTGTACATGCTTACTTCCATATATAACAGGCAAAGCTTTACTCTCGGGAGAGTCAAGGTGGCGCAGTGGCTAGATGATTGCCTGGTGGCCAGAATGTCTTTAGTTCGAATCTGCATCGAGGTATACTTTAAAAACAAATTCCAGGTTGATCCAGATTTAAACGGACACCAGGAAACGATTTAGGAAGTAAAGGCGGCCGTGGTGACGTTGACCGCATCCCACACATAATGGCCATCGGTCTTTGCAAATATGAGTCTAAAAACATATGCCCGTTGTGCTATTATTTTTATTATTACTATTTACTTTTTCTTTGCTTCACATTAGTGTTAAATTATTATTATTATTATTATTATTGACATTATACTGCCGCTGCTGCTACTGCTTTTGCTTCACTAGCTATAAACTCATGCTGAAAGTTCTTGTTGTTCGTCCACCTCTTATTCCAGGATTTGAGTTTTGCGCGCCCATTTATTTATTTTTTAATTTTTATTTTTAGATTTGGCCTATTTGTATTAGGACTGGCGGTTCCTTATTTCTCAGGTAGATGCACTCAGACTTCGAAGGAATAGGTGGTTATGTTATACAATGACATCTCTCTCTTTGTTCCTCTCCCCCTCTCTTTCTCCCTCTCTTTCTCTCTTTCTCTCTCTCTCTCTCTCTCTCTCTCTCTCTCTCTCTCTCTCTCTCTCTCTCTCTCTCTCTCTCTGTCTGTCTTTTCCTTCAGTAGCCACAATGGTTGCGTGTGGTGGTCATACTTTTTTCTTCTTTAAAATGTGTTTTGATGTTTTTACTCTATACGCTGTATTCACGGAACCACAGAATCAAATGAATAAATGCAGACCAATTGCACAGACGGAAATGAGGTTAGAGACTGAAGTGAGAAAGCTGGAAAGGACATAAAGGACACGAGAACGCGAAAGGAAAGAACAGAACTTGGCTGAATGTCTTTAATTCACTGATGAATCTTCCTTCTTCTTCTTCTTCTTCTTCTTCTTCTTCTTCTTCTTCTTCTTCTTCTTCTTCTTCTTCTTCTTCTTCTTCTTCTTCTTCTTCTTCTTCTTCTTCTTCTTCTTCTTTTTCTTCTTCTTCTTCTTCTTCTTCTTCTTCTTCTTCTTCTTTTTCTTATTCTGTACGCCCTCTTTTACCGCTTCGGGTGTCGATGGAGATATAAGGTCCTGCTTTGTGCTCTGCTGACTGCTTCAACCACAGACACGCTGTGGTGTTGTAGAGTTTCACGTTGTGGTGTTGTAAAGTTTCACGTTGTGGTGTTGTAGAGTTTCACGTTGTGGTGTTGTAGAGTTTCACGTTGTGGTGTTGTAAAGTTTCACGTTGTGGTGTTGTAGAGTTTCACGTTGTGGTGTTGTAGAGTTTCACGTTGTGGTGTTGTAGAGTTTCACGTTGTGGTGTTGTAGAGTTTCACGCTGTGGTGTTGTAGAGTTTCACGTTGTGGTGTTGTAGAGTTTCACGTTGTGGTGTTTTGTAGAGTTTCTGTGATGGTAACTCACCATCTTGTTCTTGGTCTGCCTTTTGGTATATGTCTTGTATGGTAAAGCATCAGGAAGCATTCTCTCCAAGTGGGCAAACCATTTGATTTGCTGTCTCTGTATGTAATTTAGAATTGGTTCTATGCCCGACTTTATCTCCAATGACCTCATTCCTGATTATATCTCTTCTAGTCACTCCTACAGTCTTTCTTATGCACCTCATTTCCATGGTTACTAATTTTCTTTTATGTTTTGTTGTGAGTGACCACGTCTGGCACTGGTAGAATGTGGCGGGAATTAATATGCTTTGTATGAGATGTTTCTTGTGTGTATGCTGTAAAAAGAAAAAAAAAAGGGGGAGGGGTTGCTATCCCAAAACTTGGCCTGCATTACTGCATCTGATATCTATTTCTTCGTCCAATTTACCATCTTAAGTGAATGTTATTCCAAGATATTTAAACTCAGTTGCCTGTTTTTGTGTATGCTCTAATCCTTTGATTAAATCCTTCTTCTTTAGTCCTATTGATTTTGCTTCTGTCTTTTCGATGTTGATTCTCGAATTATTTTATTTAATTCTTCATTTATGTGTATGAGATGCTTTCTGCCTGTTAATTTCCCAACCCACCTGCATGACCAGCAGAAAATATCCAACGGGCGCTAATAAGCCCGGTACCTTGAAGCGGTACTCTACACTCACCTGTTCCCAACTTTCTCAACATGCACTTTACATCAGTTACAATTACACCATGTGTATACAGTTGCTACTCAAGCAAGCAGAAGGCTGCCGTGATAGTCTCCACTTCCATTCTTAAACTAGATGTTGTGGTATCATATGCCAGACACAAGTGTGATTGTTGCTATGATACTTTGACCCACTAGTAGTGGTGGTTGTAGTTGCGACAAGAGAGGTGATGGTAAGGTGGTGAGGGTGGTGAGGAAGAAGAAGAAGAAGAAGAAGAAAACTTTACTGATTTAAGTTCACAATTACAAAGTTTAAGTCTGGTATTATTTTAGAATTTCTGAATGCTGAGTCGCAGAATGCTGGGGTTGGTTCTGCAACGTCCTGTAAAGGATACGCAACTAACTTTAGTTTAAAACTCGTTTGCTTTCTACAGATCTCTCGTACTATAAAAAAAAATCCCCAATGGCAACAGCAGTGACATATCATTACGCTCATCTCAAGATTCGTTTGTGTAATCCAATTAATAAGATGTTTGAATATTTACGTCTTGTAATACAACTGGTATTCTCTATGCTATAAGGAACTAGGGCGCCGAAACCTCTGGACTGGTCTCCTTTTAGGAGAACACCTCCATCTCTTTCCGTCCCATACATTTAAGGGAAACACCCCCTCCGCCAACAATCTGTTTCTGTTTGCTTGTTTGTTAAAGGAGCCGTGTGGATTACAGGCCATGGTGGTAGTGAGTGTAACTAGCAAGATCAGTTCTCCCTGAGAAAAATATTCCACACAAAAAGTGCATGCGATACCGTGCTCATCGTTGCCACCGCACGTATTTGAAATGTTTCTTTCGCTAGGAAACTTTACATTCAGTAGTTTGTCGTTGCCTGTTGGATGGCCGGCTCTCGATAATATTGTTGAAACCAACGCAGGCCGATCTCTGCTAAATCGCCGGGTACTATGATCGAATCCGACATCTGAATTGCGCATCGCGATCGCAACTCCTAAGCCTTAGAAGCCGACACCATTGTTCTAGGCAATGTTTATTTTTTTTATTTTTTTATTTCATTTTTTAATGTTTATTTTTGTTTGTTACCTAAAAATGTTGGCACCATTAGAGGTATTTTACCCTTTCGCACCAATAAATGTTAACATTGTTACAGGTAATGTTACATTTGCAAATGAGAAAACGTTAACACTGTTACAGGTAAAGGTAATCGGCCCCTGCATTAGCTTTTCTCTATCATAATAACGGCGGAATTATTGCCTTCACCTGTAACTTAATTTATGCTGGGCTAATGGTGAATGGAGCTCATATTCTCCTTATCTCTCAAACCAGGGTTAGGGAAACTTGGCTATGAGACATCTCCAACTTACAGTCTGCATTAGGGAGCACAACCGGTGATTGTTGAAAGATGTCTAATGCGTCTTTCTGGAAGGTCTGTCTACTGGTACACGTATGTGTATGTTATGAGTTATGAATTGGATTAGCTTCACAGCACTCCGGATTGCCGCCTTCAACATATTCATCAACATCCCGCGGTTAACTGTGCCAGTCCTATGCTGGTTAACAATACTTCTTTTATGTCCGGTGTGCCTCTCATGCCCGACTGTATGGATTCATAATACTGCTTCGTGCCTTCTAAGCAGTGAGGTGGACACAGCTCCCAAAAACTTTCGATCGTTCTATCTAAGGGTATTAGCGTGGTTAGCTGTCAGCTGTATATGCGCCCGTGTGGGTGTCGATTTGTGTGTGTGTGTGTGTGTGTGTGCGCGCGCGCGCACGCACGTGTGCGTGTGGGAAAGTAAGAGAGAGCGGACGTAAAGTGAAGATGAGAAGATGCTGAGAAACATTTAACTGATTTTTTTTAGCCATGCGAAACAACACTTTCTATCACTGTGTCATGGGCCGACCGTACATGTGCACGTGGGCATAAAGGGTAAGGAATCGAGCAGTAGATTACCCTGTGCATGTGTTATGGAACAAACACTGGACAGTGACAGTTGGTTGAACAAATTAACGAGGCTCTACAGGGAAAAAGAACTGGACTTGACGTGGGAAAACCGGACGATTCAAGTGAGCGAGACATTTGAACGGTGACACTAGACTGCTGCTCATAAACTTCAGAGAAAAATTGCGAAGTCTTTATGTGCTACCAACTGCGGGCCATGGGCCTTGCGTTGGTTTCGACAGTGGTGTCAAGAAAGCCGACCATCCAGAAAGCAATGGCAAACTAATGGACGTACATTTGCCTAGAAAAACCTCACAACAGCTAGGATACGCAACTAACCTTTTATGTGCTAAAGTAAAATAACTGACAAAAGAAGTCAAAGTAACAACAGAAGAACGAGACTGAAGAAGCATAAATCTCTACTAAGTATAGAGTCACAAATAAAAGTATTGCCTAGTCCCTGGTATAATCCTCTTCTTCTTTGCGTTCGGTTTCCTATACCCAAGTAGACTGTCAGGTGAGCAGCCTCTATAAACTCACATGTCAGTTGCAGGTTCTATGCGGTTTTCCCAAGCTTTCTCTGCGGACTTGCTCTTGGGGCCAAGCTACTTTTCATAGTTTCTGGTAAAGCGTGGACAGGCCTGAAGAATGTGCTCAGGTGTTTGTGGTCACGTCTGACATGTACACTGTGGAGACGGTTACGGTCTTTTTTGTATGCACCGCCTTCTCTAGATAAATAGAGAAGGTCGTGATTTTATGCATGTGCAGTTGAGTCTGCAGTGTCCTGTTCCTAGAGAGAAAATTGTTGTGTGCTGTTTTATGTTGAGTGAGTAAGAAATGTGAGACATGCTGAAGAAAGCGGAAGCATACAATTTTAGATGGTTACCTGCCAATATAAAACATTACAGCAACAAATAATGCCAAAAGACGTGCTAGGGAACATTTATTTGTTCCAAAATTTAGAACAGCCTTAGAGAATGAAGGCCTACAGTGAATATCCCAACAGCAACAACTGCCTATGGAACAACATCTGAATGTTTACACAATGGCACAGTACTTACAGACATGTGCGCTGTAATAAAATAACACAGTGAGAGGGCGCCCATTGGAGAGGGGGAGAGAAAAAAAAAAAGGGGGGGGGGGGGGTTTATATTACTTAACATATTTACTAGGGAATGGGCAGAGCCCTGGAGGGGTCTTAGCCTCGTTTAAGTGCGTAAAGGTGACGATGATGTAGTTATAATAATATGTTGGATGGCAAATAGATATGAAACAATACGAAGAGTATACAGGCACTCACAAATAAAATTTCTTTACTGTGTGAGGGGCTCCTTAGCCTCCTTATCCTTCTCGTCCTCCACCTGGTTCTCGTCCTCTTCATCCAACTCGTCATCCTCCTCCGCCTCCTCCTCGTCCTCTTCCGCCTCGTCCTCGTCCTCGTCTTCATACTTCTCCTCGTCCTCGTCCTCCTCGTCTTCGCCCTCCTACTTCGTCTTCTACGCTTCCAATGTCGAGGGGGATATAAGATTCTGGTTCTCTTTCTTTTGATCGCCTTGGCTATTGCCACATTGTACTCTATTTTAATCACTCTATCTTGTTCTTGATCTTCCACTGGGTTTACACCCCGCTCACCTTTAGTGTATGCCATGTACTGAACGGCACCACAAGGTGTTCTCTAAGTGAGCCAACCATATTGTTTACGGTCTCCTAATGTAATTTAGTATTGGTTCTGTGTTGATAATTTATCATATTGCTTTTTTCCTAATTTTAACCCCTTCCAATCACACACGACTCATCTCTATGACATCTCTTTTAATTGTTATTCTTTTGTTTTTGTGTTGTAATGAGTGACTATGTCTGGTGTTACCATAAATCTGTATATACAAGAGTAAAGTCCAGAGATGAGGAGCAACTAGAGCTTTCTAATGGAGTTTATTTTTTTAGTATCCAGAAGCCATGAGTTGTTAACCCTTAGGCTCGGTATTATGGATATCGCAATCTTTCGGCCTTGATTCCATTGTAAATACCGTAAATCTGGGAGAAATGTGGCTTTTCTGCCTAACCCTGGGAGTGACCCCTGACCACAAGGAGTTCGTCACCCGGTCACCGCGCAATCCGGTTTAGTCAACTACGCTAGAGAGCCGGGCGTCTAATGGAGTTTACAATCGGTGAACGCGAAGATGTTCAATGCCTCTAAGGGTGAACGCGAAGATGTTCAATGCCTCTAAGGGTGAACGCGAAGATGTTCAATGCCTCTAAGGGTGAACGCGAAGATGTTCAATGCCTCTAAGGGTGAACGCGAAGATGTTCAATGCCTCTAAGGGTGAACGCGAAGATGTTCAATGCCTCTAAGGGTGAACGCGAAGATGTTCAATGCCTCTAAGGGTGAACGCGAAGATGTTCAATGCCTCTAAGGGTGAACGCGGTCCATGATTTCTGCACGAGACATACCCTATCTCTTCAAACACATGCTGTAGGGTAGGAATGCTACCTGCTTGAATGTATCAGTAGGAAAGCATTCCTTTAATTAACACAAGTTTAGTTAGCGATCGTCTGGCAGATCGTCAAACTGGTAATAATTGCTTCTAAAACTACTAGTCTTTTCCAGGCCCTAGTTAGCGATCGTCTGGCAGATCGTCTGGCAGATCGTCAAACTGGTAATAATTGCTTCTAAAACTACTAGTCTTTTCCAGGCCTTAGCGATCGTCTGGCAGATCGTCAAACTGGTAATAATTGCTTCTAAAACTACTAGTCTTTTCCAGGCCTTAGCGATCGCCTGGCAGATCGTCAAACTGGTAATAATTGCTTCTAAAACTACTAGTCTTTTCCAGGCCTTAGTTATCGATCGCCTGGCAGATCGTCAAACTGGTAATAATTGCTTCTAAAACTACTAGTCTTTTCCAGGCCTTAGTTAGCGATCGTCTGGCAGATCGTCAAACTGGTAATAATTGCTTCTAAAACTACTAGTCTTTTCCAGGCCTTAGTTAGCGATCGCCTGGCAGATCGTCAAACTGGTAATAATTGCTTCTAAAACTACTAGTCTTTTCCAGGCCTTAGTTAGCGATCGCCTGGCAGATCGTCAAACTGGTAATAATTGCTTCTAAAACTACTAGTCTTTTCCAGGCCTTAGTTAGCGATCGTCTGGCAATCGTCAAACTGGTAATAATTGCTTCTAAAACTACTAGTCTTTTCCAGGCCTTAGTTAGCGATCGCCTGGCAGATCGTCAAACTGGTAATAATTGCTTCTAAAACTACTAGTCTTTTCCAGGCCTTAGTTAGCGATCGTCTGGCAGATCGTCAAACTGGTAATAATTGCTTCTAAAACTACTAGTCTTTTCCAGGCCAACCAACAAATGAGAATAATCCTTCGCTGCTTTTGTATTCACTGCGGAGATCGGGTTACTTACACACAGTCTTAATTAATTCCAACACATTTAATTTTCTCAACAAAGACGCCAGTCCTTTTCATGCTTAAATGCACGACAGCCGAGTTTTTGAGTGCGAATTCTTACTTGTCAATTTCATTCTGTGTAGCTGGATAGAAATGCAGAAGTGCTAATACTTGAGCCAGCTCTATATTCATCTTGTGACAAGTGTTTACTTGTTTCTATCTTTTCTCCATTTTCTTTTACCCCACCTGGACATCACACAAGCGATAAACACCCTTAAAAATTTTAAGTTCAGTATTTCTTTTAATTTCTTTTGACCTCCACAAATTCCCTAGGGCTATGTAAACTCCTCTTTCCTTTTGTATTCTCATTTTAATATCTCAATCAGTTCCTCCATCTTTTTCTGAATTACTGCCTAAATAGGTGTACGACTCAACGTCTTGGAGTGGGGTGCCATTAAGAGAAACCACACTACTATTTGCCTGATTTATTCTCATTATCTTTGTCTTTCCTTTATGGATTTTCAGACCAAGCTGCTGAGACCTCGCATCAAGTATATTTAATTTATCTTGCATCTGATTCCGTGAAAGAGACAGAAGGGAAATATCCAGATCATCAAGCTGTTTTGTAGGGGTCCACTGAATTCCATTCTTGGTGTTAGCAGTTACTGTTTTCATGATCCAGTCTATAGCCAGTAAAAATAAGAGAGGCGACAAAAGACATCTCTGTCGCACACCTCTTTTTATTTCAAATGTATCTGTTAGCTTTCCTCATGAAGAACTCGACATTTCATGTCTTTAAATGTTGCCTTTACTAAGTTGATAATTTTGTCTGGGATTCCATGGTGCCTCATCAATTTCCAGAGAGATACCCTATCAATGCTGTCAAATGCTTTTTCATAGTCTATAAATCCAGTGTAAAGTGGTGAGTCCAGGAACTGAAAGCAACATATTTGCTCTATAGTTTTCACACTCCTGTAGATCTCCTTTTCTGGGCAGTTTCACAAGAAATCCTTCTCTCCAGTCTGCTGGTATTTCTTCGGTCTCCCAGACTTTACTAAATAATCTGTGTAGCAATTCTGTTGGTGTGTTTAAGTTGGCCCTAATGGCTTCAGCTTGTATACCATCTGGGCCTGATCCCTTTCCTTCCTTGAGAAGATTAATAGCTTTTCTAATTTCCTCTTTAGATGGTATCTCATAGTAGATATCTAGTTCATTTTCGAGAGGCTGGTTATCTGGGAGAACCTCTGGACCTGGTCTATTTAAAAGCGTTTTGAAATATTCAACCCATGTGTCCATTTGATCTTTGGTGTTAGTAAGTACCTTTCCTTGACTATTTTTGATTTGATCCAGTTGGCTGACTATATTTACCTACTAATTTTCTTGTGTTACTGTAGTTCTCTTATGTTTCCTTTTGCTGCTGCTGTCTCCGCTTCTTGTGCTAGGTCATTTAGATATCTCACTTTATCTGTCCTTATACGCCTTCTAACTTCCTTATTGGCTTCTGTGTATTTATCCTGAGCTCTAGCTTTAGCAGCTCTAGTTTTGCTACTGTTTGAGTCTGCCTTTTTACTTTTCCTTTCTATAATCAATTTAATGGTTTCTGGTGTTATACCCGCTTTATGTTTCCGTTCTTTCTTGCCAAGAACTTCTACACAAAATTCATTCCAGATTCCTTTGATCTGATCACAGCAGACTTCAGTGCTGACATCTTCACCTAACTGCTGCAATGCCTGGCACTTATTAGAGACTGTAACTGAAAACTGTTCCTTAACTTCTTTATCCCTGAGATAACCTACATTATATTGGTTTCTATGATTATAAGATGTTATACATCTTTTTAGTTTCATCTTGATTTTACTTACCACCAGGAAATGGTAAGTAAATACATCGGCACCTGTGAAAGCCCTAACAGCGTAAAGGGATGATCTAAACTTTTTGTTAATACATAGGTGATCAATTTGATTAGTTGTCTTATGGTCTGGTGATTTCCATGTTGCCTTGTGTATTCTTTTATAGAGAAAAATACGTCCACCAATAACATACTGGTTTCCTGCACAAAAGTTTCTCCATTTTCATTCATTACTCCAATACCATGTCTTCCCATAATTTCTTCATAACCTGTGTTGTCCGATCCTATCTTAGCATTCAGGTCACCTATCAAAATTTTTTAATTGCCCCTTCTTTCATTTTTTCTAATATTTTTAAGCTGCATGCAAAATTCTTCCTTAACAGATGCATCTTTATCATTTGTTGGTGCGTAACACTGTATCACTGACATGTTCACCTTCTGTTTCGCTGTTCTAAATGATGCTCTTATTATTCTGGGACTCACAGCTTCCCATTTTATTAGTGCCCTGTCTGCTTCTTTCGATAGCATCAGGGCCACTCCTTCTCTGTGGGGCGAATTTTCCTCTGTGTCCTGAAAACAAAATAGTTTCCCTGAATTTAGAATACTTTTCCCTGCCCCAGTCCATCTAGTTTCACATAACCATAGAATACTAATTCTATAATGGTTCATTTCCTTTGCTACTTCCATTGTTCTCCCTATATCATAGAGAGTTCTAACATTCCAGGTGCCAATTCTGGATGTTTTCCTAGCTGAGAGGAGGACGTCAACGGCCCGGACTCCTTACGGCTTTCTCCACACCGTGTCATACTTCTACTTGAAGAGCCTCCCCTCATCTTGGTTGGCTGGGTTTTACTTGCTTCTCTTTTTGACTTATCCATGGTTGGTTGGTTATTGTGGCTATTGTTTTTACAGGATGAGGCAGCCAACCTCAAGCCCAACCCTACCCTCAGTCGCCTCTTACGACATGCCTGGTAGGGTGCTATGTCACTATTCTTTGCTTCCCATGAGGGTGCCGGTGACACACGGGCGGATTTGCATTTCAGCACATTATAATTATACTAGTAATGAATATTATTAGTGCCCACTTAAGCAATGCTTACAACCAGGGCTTCCCCCCTTCCCCCCCCCCCCCCCCCCCCCGATGTTAAGTAAAAGTATGCAGTAACCGCAGCTTTTTTTTTTTTTTTTTTGAGGTATCTTTCTTTGCACAACCGTAATAGACACTTCCTGGTGCGTAACGGCACTTTTTATTACATACCTTGTGGCGAGTCACGGCACCTTTTATTACATACCTTGTGGTGAGTCACGGCACCTTTTATTACATACCTTGTGGTGAGTAACGGCACATTTTATTACATACCTTGTGGTGAATAACAGCACATTTTATTAGACACCTTGTGGTGAGTAACGGCACATTTTATTACATACCTTGTGGTGAGTAACAGCACATTTTATTTCATACCTTGTGGTGAGTCACGGCACCTTTTATTACATACCTTGTGGTGAGTCACAGCACATTTTATTACATACCTTGTAATGAGTCACGGCACCTTTTATTACATACCTTGTGGTGAGTAACAGCACATTTTATTAGACACCTTGTGGTGAGTAACAGTACATTTTATTAGACACCTTGTGGTGAGTAACAGCACATTTTATTACATACCTTGTGGTGAGTAACAGTACATTTTATTAGACACCTTGTGGTGAGTAACAGCACATTTTATTACATACCTTGTGGTGAGTAACAGCACATTTTATTACATACCATGTGGTGAGTAACGGCACCTTTTATTAGACACCTTGTTCTGAGTAACGGCACCTTTTATTAAACACCTTGTGGTGAGTAACAGTACATTTTATTAGACACCTTGTGGTGAGTAACAGCACATTTTATTAGACACCTTGTGGTGAGTAACGGCACATTTTATTACATACCTTATGGTAAGTAACGGCACATTTTATTACATACCTTGTGGTAAGTAACGGCACATTGTATTACATACCTTGTGGCGAGTAACGGCACATTTTATTACATACCTTGTGGTGAGTAACAGCACATTTTATTAGACACCTTGTGGTGAGTAACGGCACCTTTTATTACATACATTGTGGTGAGTAACGGCACCTTTTATTACATACCTTGTGGTGAGTAACAGCACATTTTATTAGACACCTTGTTGGGAGTAACGGTCGCTTTTATTAAAAATTTTGTGGTGAGTGCTGGCACCTTTTATTTCACACCTTGTGGTGAGTAACAGCACATTTTATTAGACACCTTCTGGTGAGTAACGCCCCCCTCCCTTCTTTTTACACATCTTGTAGTGAGTAACGGCACATTTTATTACACACCTTGTGGTGAGTAACGGTCCCTTTGGTTAGACACCTTGTGGTGAGTAACAGCACCTGTTTTCCGAGAAATCAAGCCATGCTTAAACCCTTTAACCTCCTGCCATTAGAACACTATAAGGAGGCTCTTCCCATCACCCCTAATGATCTTTTGTTGGCGGCTTCCCTGTACACACGGACCACATGTAATGTCAATCTTAATCTTAGTCGTAGGTGAGGTTTCAACTTCACTTTAATTGGGATGACCCCATAATAACTCCGCTTCTGTGCCAGCTAAAATCAAATGAAAAGTCCATTACTGTATTTTTTTGAAAAAATTTGTTGATCAAACAATTAGTCCCGCCACAATCCTGAAATATGCGCATATAGAAAATGCATAAGGCAGTTGCTAGAGGTGCTGAAACAAACATCGTCACCTATCTTTGATGGATGTAGTCGGTCACGATAAGATGGCTATACACACGTAAAATTATTACATAAGGTATTTCGCAAGCCCAAACCAGCTACCAGCCATGTTGAATACCACAACTCAGCTGCTGCGCAAATGAATGTGCTCTCAGTGCTGCACCAAACACTCAACTCAGTAGCTTAGGCAGCGAAACCGTAGACTTCCGTCCATATAAGAAAATTGTATTAGAAAAGCGATAGCAGAAGCAAAAATATCTTAGAAGTTTAACATTTTGCTATGCCTAATCGTCTATATTTGAGCCGCCTGCAATACATTGTGTAAATAATCATAGACAGGACCTCGGTGTCCATATGGGCTTGTCTCGCTGAGGGGAAACCGAGATATTGCAATGGATTTTACTACTTACGCCGACATTAAGGTCTTTTGTTCCGCATCGGAGTGAACCCTTCTAATTGAAATACGGTCTTTAAGTCGACCCAGTTTTAAATCGTATTCTCCAGTTCGTTCCTCCTGCCAATTGTCTTCAGATGAGAAGGCTGCAGACCTCCACGAAGCGTGTGGTGCGTTGCTTGTCGTCCACTGTTCCATGCAGCTTGGTCCCCACAAGAACGCCAACCGGCCAGAACACGTAGAGAGCATGCCTGTAGCACAGGTTTAGTATTCTTAGCGCCTGTCCACTGCGACAAAGTTCTGAATCTCCGGTCTTCACTTTCTTGTACAAATGGCTGCAGAGTCGGTTGTGTCCAGAATGCACTCTAAAAATAATGCCCTGTTTCCTCGACCCAGGAGTAAATTCAAAGAAATGTTTTGATAAGTCAAGTCGACCTTCGTGATGTCGAGTATTGATGTAAAATGAAAAGAAAGGGTCTAGTATCATTTGGAAGTTGGCGTATACAAATAGAAAGGTCCTTTACTTTTTAATAGTTTACTTCTGGCACTAATGAATGACATGAAAAGGTTCCTATACTTTACTTTTACTTACGTACTTACTTGACGATCTAAATACTGTACTTCAGAATGCTAGACCGCGGAATTCATTTGAGTAATCTTTTCTCCTTGGCTTCTTTTTGTCTAATATTTAGCCTAGCCGATAGACAAACATAGAGGTCAAGAAGAAGAAAAATGTTGACACCCTAAATATTAAGGAAGACTGGCTAGTACACAGCATCTCAAATATATAACAAGCTCTGCGGCGAAGTGGAAAGAATATTAGCAGAAGGCATAGGGCCAGGAAAGAGGCACAAGGGTCGACCAGCACAATTATGGGTAGAGGGCATAAGGAACACGTTGAGTAAGAAAATGCAGGAGGCAGGAGATCTGAAGAGAGACAAAAGGACCTGCATCAAAAGGATAGTGATGACTATGATGATAATGATGATGATTGCGATGATGATGATGATGATGATGAGGATGACGACGATGACGATGGACAAAAACATATATAAACCTTCCAGAATGATATGGCATAAACTGTGGGTCTGGTTGCTAACAAGCGAGTACAAAACAAACAAGAACAACAAGAATATGGCATTCGGCACATACACTGAACGGACAAAATGTCAATAAACATGAGCATGACCTCGTCAACCGACCGGTGGCTAGATTGGCATGATAGACAATGGAATATTATTGTTAGCACGCCTTGCCCAGCCAACTTGATTTAATCTGAAATCAAATATATGCCTGAATCCTAGTTACCGCCTTTTTTGTTTTCTTAAACAAATATGTATGTATCCTTGGTTAGCTTTTGCTCCTTTGCTTGTTTCATTTCACTCGCTGTGCTTCTTATCTGGTGTATCTGTTCTTCCAGTTTTGTTATTTTGTAACTTGTGGTATTTAGCATAACATTTTCTTGCGACACATCGTTCGAGGATTTGTTTTGTTCTACACGTGTATTTTAACGTCGTGTGAGGATTGTATTGTTCCACCCGTCTGTTTTAACGTCGTTCGAGAATTTGTGTTGTTCTACCCGTCTTTTTAACGTCGTGTAAGGATTGCATTGTTCTACCAGTTTTAGCATTCATTCTGGGGGTCGTGTTTTGTTCCATCATTCTATTTTAATATTACATGAGAAAGTGTCTTGTTCTACCACTAATTTCAACATCGTTTCAGGGTGTGTTTTATTCTGTCTATTTATTGTAATATAACGTGAGGATGTATTTGTGTGTGTGTGTGTGTGTGTGCGCGCGCGCGCGCGCGTTTAAACGTCTTGCGATAATTTTTTTCTTGGGGGATGGGAGGGGGGGGGGGGGGGGGGGGGGGGGGGGGTGTCTGATTAAAAGTCATGTGACGAGATATGTTGTTTTAATTGTCTGTTTTAACATCTTGTGAGGATGTATGCTGTTTTAACCTATCATTTTATTATGATGTTAGGGTATGTACTATTGGACCCACCTGTGTTACACTATGTGAGGATGTGTATGTTTAAGAGAATATTAAAGGCTGTAAAAAAGATTCGAGCACATATTTGATTTAAGATTAAACTGCATTATTTCTACCGTCCTATTTAATATAACTAGGGATGTGTGTTGTTCTGTTCGTCTTTTATAATAGCATGTATTATATTTGTGTGTTCTTTTTATCTGTTTTAATGCAGTGTGGGATGCTCTGTTGTTCTACTCGGCGTTTATAATGTCCTATGTCAGTTTAGTTAGGTAAATTATGTTATCTAATCGACAGATTATTCTCATTTCACGTCAGACAGGTCCATAGGCGCTCGAATCCTGTCTCTAGTCTATCCCCCGGCGTGTTGAGACTGTTAACACCAGTTCTGTGTTGGTTTCCTATTCTTCTTTGACTGCCTGAATAGTGTTCATGTCTGACGACACCTCTTTCTGACCTGAAGTTCCTGTAGCCTTTTGACTGTTGCCGATTCACCGTCGTCTCCTGAATCGTCCTCTAGCTAAATTTTTTTTTTTTTTTTTTTTTTGGGGGGGGGGGGGGGTTAGGTTGTTGCGTATCCTTTACAGGACGTTGCAGAACCAACCCTAACAGCCCCTGGCTGTTGTGTGGTTTCTCTAGGCAGAATTACGTCCAGTAGTTTGCCATTGCTTTCTGGACGGTCGGCTTTCTTGATACCACTGTCGAAACCAAGGGAGGGGGGGGGAGAGGAGGCAATTTGTTAATGAGGTCATGTGCTTTTTTTTTTTTTAAATTCTGTTGTGCATACAAAGTAAATTGAAACGTTACAAACACCAGGAAAAAAGGGAAGACGTACTGCAGGAGAAAGAGCCAAAGGCGCAACGGTTCACGAGTATCGAATCATTGTTGTGTTTGCGTTACTACGATCGTTGGCGGTGGCTATCGGCTGTGATGAGTGTGCTTAAAACGTTCAAAATAAGCAACACCCCTAGAATATAGTACAGACCGTGGGGATAAACACAGTATCACGCATCTGAGCGAGATGGGTTGAATTCCGTGATTAGTAGCTCCTTTTTTGTCTACTCATACCCCAAACTGTTATTATTTCATCGCCTTTGCCAGACATATGCCACTTTGAGAGAACAATTACCTTAGACATAAAGAGTTAATTTCCCACGAACACATCCCCGCGAACCTTCTTCTGCCTAACCGCCAGCATCTTGGGAACGATTATAACGTTTATAATCCTGCTTAAAGAACGCCATTTATTGTGATGGCTTTCAATTTCTCCCCGCAGACGTAATTGGGCGTGTTGAAAGTGTGAGATGCTCATTTCCTACAGTCTACCCCCCTGTATACCAAGTTAGGTTTACCAAGAACGAAAAATAAACAAAGGGGCGCCGCCAGTAAATAAACAGATGGGGAGCAGAACTGGTGCTTATCGCTCGCACATTGTCCCCCTGTGCTGTAATTCCGACAAACTATTGGTTTGTGTAGATTGTAGATGCCAGTGACAATGGCCGTCGAATGCCGAGTAGTTTCCCCTTGTGGTTAAGGTATTCTCTGGTACAACATGGTTGTCTGGAAGTTCCGTTTACATTTCGCTAGCGTGTATTGCTGCTTGGTGTATGCTGTGTGTGAATGGAGGCGGTGAATTTTAGTACATGAATGTTGAGGAAACCTCTTCTTCTTATACGTTCACCCTTAAAAGAGCAGTAAGTTTTTATAAGGAGTAGAAAATTATAGGGAAGAGAAAAAGTTGGTAAGAAACAACAATTAGTTTATGTTAGCTTTACAAAATCGATCACAATAAACAAACAAAGGACGTCGCGGCGATTAGCCTTCATCAGCACATAAAGGACAACACAGTACACATACACAAATAGGCTCTAACTATGAAGTGACTACATAGGACTCTAATGTATAGAATAAACGATACTCATCTAGTGTCCCTGGCGATACAGACAGGCTACGATATCAGGGCCCATTAGGCTGAAAAAAAAATCAAATTACAGTAAAATATTAATTGGTCGTCATTGACCAGATGCTTGTTTAAGGAAAGTATGTCTATTCTTTTAATTCCTCTTATTACCTTTACACTACCCTCCCTCGCCCCTTTGTGTGTGAGCGTGCGTGTGTGCGTGCGTAGGGCGCGCGTGCGTGCGTATGCGTGTGTGTGTGTGTGTGTGTAGAAATTCACTGAACAGTCAAAATTACTAATTTCACTTTGTTTTTGACACAGGTTAAAACATAAAGACTTATCACCAACTTTGTCAGGCGCTGTCAACAAAACATTGTTATTATTATTATTATTATTATTATTATTATTATTGTTATTATTAGTGCACTTTAAAAAGCCCTAATCAGACCCCTGCGCTTAGAAAATTTATGAAGAGGCTTTATCGTCGTTGGTGTCATTCAATATCAAGTATTATGTCACGCTGAAATGTTTGTCAACCCTCTCCCCTACTGCATCACACCACCCATTTTTTCCCCCTCAAAATCATTTGAAAGACATTCACGGAAGGTCCTATTATCTTGCAACAACAATGTGGAATGGAAGAAATAAAGAAAATCAAGACACGCCAAATGCAGACTTGAAACGAAATGGAAAAATCATTAACTCCGCATTTGTGAAAGTATTTATCTGGAAGGAAACAATAACATCACAAATGAATCTTTGTTGGTTTCTCGGATTGAGGATTGGATTTTGTCTCCCTTTGGGTGTTTCTGTGTCTTATCGTAACCACGACCCGGTCCTTCTGTCTAGAGATTCTCTGAAAGGGAATCATTAGAGGAAAGTGTTCACGCGAGCTCCTGTCTGTTTCATAAATACCACAGAGGACTGCCTGCTGTTGTTCCAGACACATCAACAAAGGGATTCGTTAAGGAAGCTTCAGATAAAGGGAGTAGAAAAAAAAAAAGTTTAAAACTAAGTAGAAGAGCTGAATACAAATTAGCTGAAACGAAAATTGTGCGAATTGAGTTGGACACTTCTTCAAGGATGAAATTGTAAAGGGTAATTACATAACATCATTGTTTAAATACTACAGAAGAATAACAGACAGAGATTCGAGAAGTGAATGCACCCACCCCCCCCCCCCCCCCCCCCCCCCCCCCCATAGAATTCACACGCAGCTCATTCCATTACACATGATACTAGACAGTAACAAATAACATCATTTATTTTCTCCCCATTGACAAATAGGCTGATTGTAAAAATGTGGTTGATAGATGTATTGTTTCGGTGTTAAATATAAAAATGTGATTGACAAATGTAGTATTTTGGTGTTCAATATAAAAATGTGATTGATAGATGTGGTGTTTCAGCGTTGAAAATAACAATGGTTTATATATATTATATATATATATATATATATATATATATATATATATATATATATATATATATATATATATTATATGTGTGTGTGTGTGTGTGTGTGTGTGTGTGTGTGTGTGATTGTGATGCTGAATATAAAAATGTCTGTTTTTCTTACATGAATGGAAGTCGACTGTATTGAGTCTCGAACATTCGTTGTCTTGCCTCTTAATAGTATGTTCATGTAGGCTTCTTCCAGTCAAAGTTTTCAAGCTCTAACCACCCACTTGTAATATTGCCATCACTTTGCATATAGCATATATAAACACACACACATATATATATATATATATATATATATATATTATATATATATATGTTATATATTTTTTATATATATTGATGTGTGTGTGTGTGTGTGTGTGTGTGTGTTTATAGATATTGCCGAAGTACCAAGCCTTCCGACAAATTTTCTTTGTTATTTTAGTTTCTTTTATAGATCAAAGAGCACTTGGATGGTGAAGCTAGTGATATCACACCTGATGCCTTTAACGTTTCCTTCAGACATGTGCCTATGTTAGATTTTGACCTATTTTAGATGTAGTCAACATGTAACTTCAGCTAGATCCAGTTCTAAAATAGGTTCAGTTCTAAAACAGGTACTAGAAAGTGTTAAGGGAATTAAATATGACACTGATCGCTTCGACAATTTAGTATTTTTTTTTAAATATAAATATTTGCTTTGAAGAAAACTGAAACTGGATACCACAACCTGGCAAAGCCAACTTGTTTGCTACCGCTTCTGAAGCTTATCGCATTTTGATAGTTCTCAGATTTAGTTATGTTTATCGTTCTAAATATTAACACATTGTACAAATGTACGGTTCTTTTACAGCAGCCGACCGCATATAACGTCTCGAGACCGTCCGGTATTTTCCAGGGTGGTAAAAGCGGGTTTTTCGTGTTTTCGATGCTTTAACGCGTCTCTTTTAAAGCCAAGGTTTTCGCACGTTAACCTAACCCTAACTCTAACCCTAACCTAACCAAACCGTACGCCTAATCAACCACTCCCTGAAATATTGGATTTCCCCTGTTTGTTTTTGGATACTACGAAGGGACCCAGATTACTTGTTGGCAAGGCCCGCTGGGCAGTTCCGCGGGGGCCCTATGAGCTTGGGGTGTCCATGCTAATATGTGTATACCAAATGACTTGCCATAAATAACGATGCTATTCCCCTGAATGGTTGTCGTAGGGCTCCAGCACATTAGTTTTCTCAGGACCCCATTTGTTGTTAAGAAGGCTTTGCTTGTCACATGTATTCTAAGTCATTTTTTATTCTGAATTCTTTAATTCGGTTCTCCCCCCGTGTGGGTTCCGGGGCCCCATTGTGGGGAAAACAAGAATAGACCCACTGCCTCCCCAAAAGCATGTCGTAAAAGTCGACTAATTGGGGAGCTTTCTTTAAAGTCGGAGTGCGTCTGCCGGAGAGGCTGGAATCTTAAAACTGATGCACACGCAACACTCAGGTTTTTGGAGCTGGACTGCAGTTCAGTAGTGGGCGAGCAAACCCGAATTTTTTCCCCCAAGTTACAGCTGGTGAAAGCGAAGAAAAAGAAAAGAAATTTGGTTCTATCTCTTTTTTTAATTTTGTTTCCCCTAACAACTAAACTCGTAGCGCTGGGTTTTTGTTTTTCCACTCCTTTTCGTAAAAAAGTGGGGGTGCGTGGTCTCGGGCTGGTTTCCGCCCGAGTGATAGGGTTTTCCCGGGTTAAAACCCCAGTAAAGGGCTGGCATTTTTTTTTATGGGACTTGGCTTCTATTTTT